>CM024334.1:9060672-9454415 GCA_014170255.2 Drosophila triauraria | reverse complement strand
TTACTTCACAATTAAATGCAATTGTTACAGCCTAGAAGATGGGGCGTGGCGGAAAACTCCCTGCTGTGGGTAATTTATGATTCTTCACCGAGCGCAGAGCGCGTAAATTATGAAAATCCACTTAAACTTGCGCCGGGGAAAACCGCCGAGGATAACTCGAGAAGATTCAGGCAAGACGCCTAACGAAGCACAACAAAAGTCGCAGCCAGGCTAGACTGTTTTTTCTTTCTTATATTGTTTTCCTGCTGTTTGTCACACTTATAATTGCTTTTTCCTGCTTCGGTGGCATTTTTACTTGGGCCTCTGTTTGTGCCATGTAAGCAGATTTGGATGCTAAGAGCCTTAATATTTAATTTGACATTTTGATACCAGTAAGGCTTGTCGATTGCAAGCTCTGCTTATACAGGTACAAATTATTGGTACTAAGGACAAATGGCTGAGAATTTCATAGTCTATTTTGGCTATTTGGATTCGGTTAAGCAATATATAATTTAAAACAGTTAATCCTCCAGATTTATGATTCCATATGACGGCAAAACCTTACAGCCCATCCTGTTCCATTTGAAACTCTCTTTATGCCACTTTTATGGAAATTTATCCGGTTCATTTAAACGAGAAAACAAACAAAGAAAACAAAATTGGGGAAATACAGCGAACGGGAGAACATAATGAAAATACTTCACTCTTGGCTGTTGTTGTTTTGTTTTTTATTACCCCTAATTAGTTATGAAAATGTCCTCTTAATTGCGGCCGTAATTAACTCTAATGAATTTTAATTGTTTCATTGCGCCATGATGCAAATATAATTAAATCAAAGACAACTGTAAAATATAGCAAACAATTGTTTGTTGTCATGTTGGCTGATTGTTGTCAGTCCGTCAGTTTATTTGGCAGCAGATGTCATCGCATGTGGTTTGCCAAATTTTCCCACATTAACACACACAGATGTGTGTAATTTTACCCGTCCCAGGTGTACTTGAAGGCTTGGGAGTGTGTCAATCCGTGTATTCGTACAGCAAGATAATTAGCAACATTTTCGGTTTGCTTAGAATTGGGATGAAAGCTCTTTTCAAAGAGCGAAATGCATACAACTGTCCACATAATTCACAATTTGAACTCGAGTATCTGTGAAGAGAAAAGATACAACGAAAATTCGAGGAAGCATCGGTGCACAATGCAATTACCAATTAGAAGTTTTCGGGTTTTCTTTTGCTCGCATCTGCAGCGGAAACAATTTTATTGCAATTTTGATTTATTTTCCTGAAGTTGCAGACAAAGAGGCAGTAGCTGGAAAAAGTAAACAGAGAAGAGGAACAAGTTCCAATAAATCAAGGCAGCAAAGCGTAACAATTCTGCTTTATTTAGGTTTTATTAAGTTGCTTCTTGAACAATTGTTCACAAGGAATTTTATATTTAAAGGCTCAAAAGTCAATAGAAAAATATACTTAACTGATATTTTTTTAGGTATAGAGCGAAATTTTCTACGAATTTAATTAAAACTTAACTTACTTATCTCCCGCTTAACTGAGATTGCAAAACATTTTTATGCAAGAAGTTGCCGTCCGCAAGCACGCTAAAATATTAATATTAACTAATTTAAGCTGGTATGCAAAGACTACCTCCGGGTTTGAGGCCACCCCAACATGTCGCATTGTTGTCAACGCAAATTTCCGTGTTGCATGCAAGGCAGAAGAAATTCCATCCCCCAGCCCCAGTTTAACTTTTTACTCCTTTCAGCAGCTCAACGCTTTTGACTTTAATATGCAAGCAACCCGAAAACCCTCATGCTTTCCTTTTTTCCGCTACTGAAATTATTTTGTTGGAGCAGTGGCGACGTTGAGTGTTGCTTTGTTTGAAGAGGCACGTCGCACCCTGCTCTACGAATTTATGGTTGGGGCCCTCAACCCCTTACCGACAAAGTCTTTTATTAAAGTTTTTGCACATTTCGTTCTTCACATACAACGAGTATATGATGATTTTTGCTCTTCTCTGGGGCTCCCCCCTCGCCCATTTTCTGGCAATTTCTCATATGCAACAAAATTTGCATAAAAATAAAACATCAGCAGCCACGCCGAAAAATTGTTGCGTTCGTATATTATTATTCTTTTTGTTCCATATCTTCCCCTTTTTTGCATATTTGTTCGGTTTGTGCTGTTTTGGGAGGGTCAGGTCATGTTGTTGTTTTTCCAGTTTGGTTACTCTTTGGCCCCGCTCATAAAGATATATATGCAAATTGTGTTCCACTTGGCCCGCGGCTTTCTATGCGCATATGAGTTGCCCTAATCACGTGCCACTCAGTCAGGCAGCCTTTTGCGGAAAATGGGAAGGCTGACGGGTCAGATTATCCTGGCGAATAGGTAAAGAAGTCTTCAGCTTTGACCGGAACTTTTTCTTACCGAAATCGACTTTTAGATTGTAATTCGAAAAGTTTTCCGTAATGCTTTTAATGGCAATTAATGGCTTTTCTATCCCACTCAATCCAAGGGATGCCTTAATCGATACAAAGTGTAAGAATAATATTCTTTTACAAAGTACAGCACTGATTTATTTATAATTCAATATTATTTGTGCTGTAACCCTTTTCGGCAAATAATTACCCTATGATTGAGTCTGAAAGCCGAGCTGAGGAGTCTGGAAAAAACACACCCTGACCGGGCATTAATTTAAAAAGTTTTTCTTACCTAAGCCTGCCAATACCGATCGCTGTGATGAAGGCAAACATAAGCTCAGCTTTTGCGGCATCAACATCAATATGTTTACATTTAAGGGCCAGCAGGCAAGACAATAAAACGGGAAAAAAACTTAATAAAAAGGTACGGTTTAAAAATGCATTTACTCATGCTCCAAGCCGGAAATTCATTTCAATTTTTCGGCCGTAAAGCTGGCGAAAAAAAAAAAGCACAAAGGCCGCGAAATTGCAGTGGAACGATGGGCCACGCCCACTCTAGCAGTAGGTCTCAATAAAAAAGCTTTGTTAGCATAAAATTGAACATGTGGACCCAAAATAAAAAAACAGAAAAGAAGGAGAGGGCTTCGTGCGTTGTTGAACCCCTTTGTAGGATTTTTTTGTGGGGCTCCCTTTGCAGTGCCGCATGGATTATCCATGGATTATCCTGTGCAGCATGACTGCGTTTTAGTTGCAATTTCTTTGCCGCTTTCTCACCACAAGTTGAAAAGGCAAAATGGTCTGCCCTCACGTCCAATGTGTCCTGAAATTGCCCGTGGGGCAAATCCACGTCCACGCATTATATTTTCCTTTAAGTTCGCCCAAGTTTCGGCCAACTTTTGTCTTCGGCAAGAACTTTCAATTTGACTAATTGAAAGCCTGCAAAGAAAGGGAAATAATTTTCATAATTTGATTTCGCCCAAGTTGCGCTCACAACAGTTTGGCGCCTGAGTAAATTTCAAATAAATAAAACAAACAAGCCACCCCGAAGAACGAAACCAAAAATTTTCAAAATTAATTAAAAGGGCTAATAGGGTGGCACTGCCGCGGCTTGGTCTTTGTTTTTGCCATCGCCTCTAATTGAGTTCATCAACAAAATTTGTTTCTCCTTTTCGCGCTCAGGCGTTTTTAGTGTAATGAGCTTAGGGTTAGCCGGCTTAGGACCAACTTCAATTGTTGATCGTATTTGCGTGTAATCCAATGCGCTTAGTCGCTGTCGGCCCTCCCACGTGTTCGTGCAACAATGCCGGAAAGTATGCCACATAAATTTGCGGTGGCGTAAAGGCATCCTGCGCAATGTGTGTGTGGAGGATTTAACGCAAAATTTTAATATGCATACCTTTTTGATTTAACGTTTTCCTGCAAGGAATTTCTTAATCTCCCTTTTTAAATTTTATTTTTAGTATCGCTTACAGGAGGCTTAACTATCTTAAGGAATTAAATATTTCAAACATATATGCTTGCAGTCATCAAGCTGCAAGCTTGTATAAATATTTCAAGTGCTGTGGCAGTGGTAGGTTTAATCTATCAATTAGTGATTTCTTAGAGCCCTCGCCTAAGCGCTTAAAATAATTTGCAGCTTTAAGGGCGACTCCACAATAAATAAACAGGACTTAAGTGCTTCGCTCCGTATAAAAAGTAGACCCAAGGCAAACACAACACGCACACATAGTCAAGTCAACAAATACCAATGGCAGCCGCAAACAAAACGGAAGCAAAGCGAAATCCTGTCTCCGCAATGAGCAAACAATGGACGAGTGTGCGGCCAAAAGGGTTCAGGTGGGGTCAGCTGCGGTTAAATAAATGTTGGGGGCTGAGAGGTGGCTGCCAGGGCAGGGCGAACCCCGGCATGCTGGTGTCAAAACAACAAATTGTTTTATAATGCTTGGGCCTCTCCTCGCCACCCAGACAAAGGGCACACACACACACTTTACCCACTCAAAAGCAAATTCAAAATGGAATGAAAATGGGCGCACAACTGGTCACTCAGGTGATCGAATAATCTAATGAATTTTCAATATTTTATTTGCATTTTAAACTTAATTAAAATAAAAGGCTATCAAATAAAGGAGGTGAAATGCAATTTAATAAATAGAAATGGTTTGAATTTCGATAAGATATACACCCAGTTTTCCAATTAAACAAATAATTTTCCGAGTTCTTCCTCTACATTATTAATATATTTCTCTCATTGCACCCAGAACAATTTGGGCGTTTCAATTTTGAAGGCCAATTTCGGAGGCCAAGAGAGCTTACTTAGCTTATTTTCGCATTGTGTAATCATAGAATTCATGATTTTGTTAGTTTATTTTAGCATTGTTAAAGAAATCGAATTTTCTTCTTTACATATTTTTTTTTTTTTTTCGGCGTCGTTTTATACGGTTGAATTGTGAAAAATCTTGTCGGCATAAGCGGTTTGACGCTAAAAGCGGAAACGTTCTAAGCGGAGGCCCTTTCATATAAGTTTATATGGGGACCAACCAAGACATCGAGTTTTCGTCGCAATAACCGGACGGACGCTGTAAGCAGAGTCGGTATATCCGGATTCTACTGTATTTGACAAGTAAATTTATTTAAATTTTGCTTTTAGTCCGGGGCCAAGGGGCGTATGAGTGGTTTTAACCCGAATTTACCCAGAACTATTTTTTTTAGATTTTCTTTAAAATTTTTCTTATGGATGCGAATGCGCTCCTTTTATTTTTTTTCTGGTGTTGAAACTGTTGCATATTTACGGAAATGAAAAGTTACCATATGGTCACCGTGGGACTGGTAGGGTACAGGTTTTTAAAGAGAACATCAACTGTGGTCGACCTTTTTTTAATAAAAGTATTTAATAAAGTTGTTTTAGGATACTTTTATGAATATCATATATAGTGATGCACATTTTTTTGAAAAACAAAGGATTATATTATTATTTGGTATGATAACAGCAAAACAGTCACAAATTGCATTTTGCATTTTTTACTTATTTCCTTTAAATACAAATCTTACGATAACGTTGTTCCAAGTTCCATCAAGTTTGCTAAAAGAGTTAATAATCTCCGCCCGGTTGCTGCGCATGTCTATGGCTAGGCATCGGACCAACTGACTTGGCTTTTGAGCCGTAGTGCTTGCAGTAAAATACAGCCAACTGTCGTCGAAATTCAAGTTGTGTCATCGCCGGCACTTTACGATGAAGCTGCCAAGCATTTTGAACACAGGCATCTATAAGCCAGGTAAAATGACAGACCACCATTTTTCCCCTGTATGCAATGCGGTAGTGGGCCAAGTTTTGGTCAAATCGGTCTACTCCGCACATATATTTGCTGTATTCTGTAATAGCACATGGTCGAGGTACTTGTATTCTAGCTCTTTTTCTCTTGAATAACGCTGAGCCATTGATTTGGGATTTTCTCCAAAGCTCGAAGATAACATACAGACAACATTATTGTCTTTCCACTTTACCAAATGAATACCAGTGCTCTTCATAGTAATTGATTCTGAGTAGCCTCTATTTTCCGATTTCAATTCTTTTTGTGAACAAGTGGGCAGCTTACTAGAATACGATTCTCGCGAATCGTTCCTGTAGCGTTGTATCCGCACGATTTTAAATAGGCTACGAGATAATAGCTTGTAAAAGGTTGTCAAAATAAAATGAAAATGGTAGACCTTTTAATATGTCAGGAAAATCATCAATCATACTGACCAAAGGAGCAGCACATTTTCCAGACTTTGCTTCATAGTCTTCATTTGAGCGAGGATTTTTCCTTGGTATACTTCAAAGTTCAACATGTAGCCTGATGGAGTGCAAAGAGACCAAACTTTGTATCCAAATCGTATGGGTTTGCCTTTTATAAACTGCTTCCAGCCGTGTCTGCCAAAATAGGATATCATACTTTCATCATAGGAAAGATTTTGTTCGGCATGAAAATTTTCTATCATTTTGCTTTTAAATGATCTGTGATTGGACGCAATTTCCACATTTTGTCTGGATTTGCACCGGTTTTGATGAGGCTTTGGAATTGTCTTCAAAGTGAAGATTTTGTAAAATTTCTTGAAATCTATTTCGACGCATCGTGTCACTTACAAGATTGTTACGAATGTCTTCATCTTGACTCCATAAATTTTTGAAACTGGCGTGGTAATTGTAGCCAGTAATGAGCAATATGCCGATAAATGCCCGAAGCTCGCCAACTACTATATTTGGGTTAGGTCTATTTTGTCCAACCGCGTAGACTGCGCTTTGCTCACAAATGTGTTTTAAAAGTGTATCATCGAAAAACTTTTCGAATTGCTGGTAAGGTGAAAGTTCACGGCAATCTTCGTAATTTGCGGTTGGGAATATTGGAATATATGATGGCGCTTCATTCTTTACCCATTCAAATGTTGTGTTTTTGTTTCCTGGTGGTAAAGGAATGTTTGAAGTCGTTTTTTCTCTGGTGATGGTAGATCCTCCGCACATGTATTCTCAGCAAAAATAACGGGCAGATCTTTTATATTTGGAGCTACAAAAAAAGTAATATTTATTCAATGCAAAAAGGATAATCCTCATCAAGCTTACCTCCGATATCATCTTCTTCATTTATAAACTTTTGAAAATGTTGCCCACTAGCCATTACAACTTCACAGCCACTTTTAAGCTGGGCTGGGCAAACATTGTCGGGGATGCCTTCGTACTCATTATCAGCATCATCTTCTCCAGATATGTTGCCATCGATAGGAGGTTCTATGTAAATTGTAGTGGGGTGATGGTTTTCTTCATTCTGATCTGTTTCATCAAGCTTTTGAATATAATCAAGCATTTCTTGCAAAGATAAACCCTGATAATGGGAAGATATATTAAAGGCAATAAAAATCAATGAATGTGATAAAAGCAAGCGTTTGAAAATACATAAAAATTAAAGCGAAGTCAAAACAAACACAAAAATAATTACTTTGAACGGTAAAAAAACCTGTACCCTATCGACGCCACGGTTACCATATGGTAACGCCATTTTTTAAATGCAAATAAATGATAAATAATATTATTTTGTGCATAAAACTTTATGTTTATATCATAGTTTAATTCATTATCTTTCGATTGGTGCGTGTATTATTAGGGAATAATAATAAGTCTTATTTTAGTGTACTTACCGACGTGCCATGACAAAAAACCGTTTTTTCACTTTTTTTTTTGCTTCCACTTTAACCTGCTGTCACCACTTGCTAAACTCCGAATGACAAAACGAACATGTCACAAGCGACACGCGTGTAAAATACAATTACTTTTTGTGGTTCTGTTTTGTAGCTTTTGAAATAATAACGTAAATGTAGCGACGACTTTTGTGTGATCATATGGTCACCGTGGGTTAAATCGGGTTAACTTATGCAGGACGATAACAACAGCACGACGGGCACTGTAATTTATGATTTCGAGTGTATTCTGTTGTCTGCTTTTAGGGGTCAACTTATGGCCACGCGTGTGGTGTGTGTGTGTGGTGTGTGTGCCAATGTGTGTGGGTTTTTGGCCATTGTTTATGGGCCCGCGCACTTTTTGCTGCAATATGTTGCCCTGGCAAACAATGCGATCGCATGTTGCGGACCAGCTCCAGAACAAATTGCGTTACATAAATTATGCGAATGTCAAAAAGTTTTTGGCGATTGAAACACGCCCCCAAGTGACCCGCCCACGCCATGAGACCAGCTCAAGCTAATTGAATTAAATCCGGAATGGGGTTAATTTGTGGGCGGGAAATATGACACGATTTGGATATCATTAAAGAGTCTTAAATCAAGTCGAGGGGCTGTCGAAACAAGTGCAGATAACTTTTCGCGGGAATTAGCATTAAAAGCTTTAAATTAATTCAATTTGTTTTTTAAATCATATTAAAACTTTCATTAAAACTATCATCTCGTTTCTTTAGAAATTATATTTCTTTTTTCTTGTGCGAAGGAAATGTCTTATAAAGAGAACTTTAAATTTATTTATTTTTAACAAGATATTCAAGTTTTTGAAAAACCATTAAGATGGGCTTAGCAAACCAAGTTAAAACTTCTTCGTTTGCAACTTAACTAGATTTGAGGAAAATGAAGGCAAACATTCATCCAATAAGTGAACTTTGCTCATCCAAATAGTTTCACGCGCAGTTTCATTAGCAGTTTTCCAGCCAAACTTGTGTCATCAAAAATCGCGGCCTTAGTCGGCGACTGCCTTGATCACCAGTTTTTGCGTTCTGCATTTAATAAGCAGAGTCACTTCTTTTTATGATTTTATCATGCATATAAACATTTCACAGCTCGAGTGTTTATGGCAAACTTCTCGTGCTCATCTAAACTTGCCAATTCCATCATCAATATCATCATCAGCCACAGGAGCAGGAAGAACATCCTGCAGGACGAGGATGGAGATGAGGGGCAGCAGCCACAGGGCCCTGTGCCTTTGATGGCTGCATTTAAGTGCCCGCCTTTGGTTATAAAACTTTAAAATATGTGCGTATAAAAAGCAAAGCAGATTCTTTGCATCTAACAATGTACGGAAACGCGCGCGCATTTTTGGCAACAGCTGAAGCTAAATTTTCCGAAATATTCTGGTCTCAATTTTCGCGTTGGCCGTCATAATGAGCCAAAGCTGAAGTTTGACCAAATATTTTCTACTTAGTTGGTACCAATAAAGTTTTCGCCAAACACGAGACAAAGTATCCACAGTATCTACAGTTAAGTGCCCAAAGTATGGCCAATATAGAAGTTTCGGGGAGAATACAAATTTAGCTGATGGACAATGAAGTTAATTGAGACATACGATTTTCTAGCTAGACCATTTTTTTTTAATTCGCCCAATAATTAAGTATTCAGCCATGTTTGTAGATAAATTAAGTTTTTTTAAGAGTACAACTAATTTTATTCCATATTTATTGCGGCTAATCTTACTTATATATCTCTACAAAAATCTTTCGTTAAAAACGACTAAAGCTTTCATCCTTTGTTTTCTATAAAATGCCAACTTTTTATGACAAATATTGAGTAGAAGTTAAAACGTATTCTTCTATAAAATGGCTACATTTATAGAAAATCTTGAGTATAAGCTTAAATGTATTCTTCCTGAAAGCTTTCAGGACTTATATTTATCGTATACTGTGTTTGTCAAAAGCTTTTGCCTTATACATTTTATAGCTCTGCATTTAAAAGCAATGGCTTGAAGGACTTTCGCCACTTATACTAATATTATGCTATAAATTTGTATAAGATCAAACTGGTTGCATAGTGAAATAATTATACATAATTTTCGAAGTATGTTTTACAAGAACTTTTGAATAGCTTTAAAGGACACTTATATCATTCATTTCGAAAGAAAATCCCAAAGTTCTTGGACAAGCTATACGGAAGGACAAGGCAGTATAAGTTGTACCTTTCGAAAAGTAGGAAAATTACCTTTTGAGTTCGGCAACACACATTTCCCGATTTTAAAAGCTTTTTTGTGAATCAATAGCCGCAATAGAGTAAGTCCCCATAATTTAAAGCAACCCTTTTTATGGTAAAAATGTTTTGTATAACAGTTAACAAGAAGAGCTCTTCTCTTTTTTTGGCGAAAGAGAACATCATTGTTTTTTAAAAATCACCTTTTGTTTTCTTTCCAAATACTTAAGTGCATTTTCGTTAAATATTTTTATTTACTAAAACTGTAAAAATGGAATATAGAAATATTTCCCCTTCTTACTTTGGCGACTCCAGAAAGGTATCCTCATGGTTGCTGTCTGTTACAACTTGAACAGCCTGGAATGAGTTTTCCTACCCAGAACGCAGCGGCTGGGGACTTATTAGTGTAAATTATGAACAGTTTAAAAAGGCATTAATGCTGCTACAACAATTGAAAGTTGTTTGTTAGCCGAAGTGAGTTAAGTAATCCAATTATCGTGAGCACAGATAGACTTTGAGAGTCGCCCTAATGAGTGGACAAGGTCAAGGACTAAGTGGAATCGTTGATTTTGGATGGCTGCCAAAGGAGGGCTTTGCCCGTCACTATTTGCCAAGCAAATCTCTTAAGACCTGGCGAAACAAATGCAAACATACATTTGTCAGTCAATTTTCAATTGGCTTTTGATCCTTTGAGCTGGCAGTTTATTTGCCGGCCGGGCAATCAGAATGGGAATCAGTACTCGAACTCGAATCTGTATCTGAATCCCGAATCACAATCAAATCATTGGCAGTTACAACACCAAAAAATAAGAGAAGCCAGGCCTGAGCACAACACATGCACCTGCACAATGAGGATTTGCCCAGGTGTAGTTGTGCAAAAAAAGCCCCCGACTATAATGCAGTCAATTGAGTTTTCATTTCAGCGAAAATGGATCAACGAGGTATTGCACTGATGCAGGCAACAAATCAGCGACTGCCGACGATTTATTAGTTTGCAAATCGAATTTTGAAAGTCCATGTAGTCTGCCAGGTGTTTGTGAAATATGTTAGGCCGCTAGCTCTGCCCAATTTATACGCATTTTGGGCAAATATTTTAATCAGCTGCCTTCATTTATCATTCAAACGTAGGCCGCAATGAAATGCAAACCGTTGATGTGTGAATTTTTAGCAAGACCAGCCATCGAATCGCAATAAAATGTGCTGTAATAAAATATTAAATTTGCATTAAAAATCATGAAACCATGAGCGCTCCTTCTGTGCATAATGCAATTTCTGTGTTCACTTCAATTATGTGCCTGCCAATCGGAACTGAAGCGCTTCGGGGGGTCCCTCAGCCCCCTTTTTAATTGCGATGGGCAGAAACTCACCCCAGCGACTTGAAGGAGAGGAAATTGCCATTATTAATTACATTTTATACATTTTATGCGATTTATTATTATGCGCATTATGAAATTGTTTGATTTATCGTGGGGGCTAGAAACCCTGCCCCGTTGAATAACTTATTGTTGAACTCTTTCCTTAAACGATAAATCAAGGGGTTTCTTGTGCTATTTGCTATTTGTTCCATTTGTTTTATTTGTAGTCTTTGTTTTTTGCGTCTGGGCAGCTGTCAGGCATTCCCACAGGACGTTTGAGTATGTGGATATATTATGACATTCCTTTTCAAAAAGGATAAATTGCTTTTGGCGGAAAGAAGTCGAGCGTGAGACGTTCTCCAGGGATGTGCATATTCTTTAAGCGGTTGAATAGTTGACAGGAAATACACATATACATATGAAGTGAAACTTTATTTTCCGAGGGAAAACAAACAGATGTTGCTGCTGCTGCTACATACCTCCGCACGGCGAAAGTTTTCTTAATTTTCAATTAAGCAAAGCAAACAATAATTTAGATGCCAAATGAAAAAGTGTCGCGGAGATTTCTCCCTGTAGTTTCTCAGTTTCCTGTCTGCTGTCTGAGCAATTAATTTGCTGGAAAAGGCGGACAGAAATCAGCTGAAAGCATGCAAAAAGTAACACGGACAGAAAGCAATTGCAAGAAAATCTCTTTGCTTTATTTGATGCCCCTTGGCTTGCAGAAAACAAGGGCTTATTGGTTGAAGGCAAAACATGAGCTTAAAGGTAATTAATATTAAATAAATTTAAAATACATTTGGCTGTCCATTAAATAGCTTTAGTTTCCGATTTTTGAGAATGTTATATGAAGGGAACTAATTATTCTATATTTACGGGGTATTTCACAGTTGGGACCCTCAGTCATAGGACTCTCCTTCGGTTTTCTTATATATTTTTTGGTGCCTTCCTTCAGCTGAATACGCATAAATTCGCATCCGGCGACAAGATGGCGCAATGTGCACTGAGTTTCGGCTGCAATACCTCGTTTCACTTAAAGCGTAGAAATTGTCAACGCTGCACTTTGTCGGACAGAGATAGCTAGTCTGGCTAGCTCTAGCCCCGTCTCAGTCTGTGTTTGGCAACATGGCGTATGCAGCACTTCCGCCGAGCGAAAAAAGCGGAACGGAAATGTGCAAATGAGTGCGCCTTGAATATCTTAAGCAGGCCACGGATCCTCCAAGTCCCCTTCCCCGAATTCCTCCTTTGCCGTCATTTCAATTATTGTTTTGTTTTGCTTTTGTCTTCTGCCCTTCGCTTTTCGTTCCGAAAAGATGACAAGCTGGGTAGAAATTACGATTTAGCCTTCTACAGTTGCCATTTTTTGTATTATTTCGCTTAATTGGAAAACTATATGCAGACAAAGGCAGGCAGCAGCAAAGTGCTGAGGATGGCAGCCCGAAATGGGGCACCAAAAGTGACACCGAGTGCTAGAAAGTGACGGAAAATGAAAATAAAAGCGACAAAATAGGACTTAATTTATCGGAAATAATAATGGAAAGTGGGAAATATAACCCTTCTCTAGAAGTAAAAGATATATTTTCCTACACAAGTTATTCTCTGTATTTAATTACATTATTATCCATTAGCACTGATAGCAGCAATCTATTAATTTGTATATGTGTACGTATATGGTTGAAATTTGTTGCAATGAAATTCCAATTCATTTCGCCTTCAACCTGGCATCTGGCTTAAAAACAGAACAACAATTAAATTGGATCTACTGATGGCAGCCTTAACCCAAATTGGATTAAAGCTCATGCTGGCCGCAAAACCAATTCCCACTGAGCTATTTCAATTTGTTACATTTGCCAACAGCAAACAGCAAACAGCCTTTAACCCTTGGCCTCCCACATTTAGCATCAATTACCATCGCGCTCGGGGAAAACACAATCTTCTCCTCCTGGGCTCTCGACAGCCTTAATTAGATTTCATTTTCGGCTACGATGTGAAAAACAATACGTCAATAGCAGCATTGGTCAAACAACATTTGCAACGATACTGGAAATTAACAATGGACAAGGTTAAGCAATCAAAATGTCGACAGATCAGGTTACCAGACTCAAATGAGCTCCCAAGGGTCAGCGACCAACCTTGCTCCGGCTCTAGTTAAAAATAGAAATAGAGGGGCAGATAGGCCCTTTAAAAATTCCATTATTCCGAATTACCATTGCGGATTTTAGCTGCAACTCCATCTCCCTTCCACTTCGTTAATTTTTCATCGAATCCCATTGAAGTCAAGCCACACATACCCAAACTCGTCCAGATAGTGCAGCGAAAATCTTGTTAGAGAGAAAAAGTGGGGAAACTCAGTCCAACGTTGACCGCAGAAAACGCGCTTCCATTTCCGACTGCTGTGATGAATGACAGCAACGAGTGTGTGCATCATTCATCAGACCGTGGTGGAAATTCAAGCGCTTTTCATGTGTGCGCCAGTGTGCGTGTCTGGTCGGTTGGGAAAATTGAAAAATTCATTACAATTAGTTGACGCCACTGGATTGTCCAGACCGAAATGGTTTTCCTTCTTCGCAGCCACTCCACTTTGCCATTGGTCTTCCTTTTCGAATCTTTCTCTCTCTCAGTCGCTTTTTGACCGTTTTATGCGATAATTTGACAATTATCACACTCTGGAAAAAGTTTTTTGTATGTGACAGTCACAAAAGGGAATGTCAAGTGCAAGGCAGGTCAACGAGGGTCTTAATATTAAGGTGGCACCGAAGGCTCAGTCATATATATTGGTTTTGGGTGTTGTGTACATAGGTATTTCATACCCTGTAATTACATACTATTCTTTCGTTCTTAGAATTATTATAAATAATGAACGAACATATTAAGTTGTAAAAAGTATTTAAAATACTGTCAGGACTTTTGACTTTTTTTTAAAGAAATTTTAAAGAAAATATTATTTCAGGCTTGACTTCAATTTAATTTTTTCTTTTTCCTTCTCTCCTAACCATTTACCTCTAAATAATCAGCTAATATCCAACCAGTTTTCTAATGAATTCCTCATAAGTTTCAAGACCTTTTTTTTCAAGGGTATCCCGGGTTTCATCTGGCCATTAACCGAGTTATTTCTGACATTGTACCGGCGCAATCTGTGCGAAACTTTATTAGCTCGACCAGCTGTCACACGGCGACCTTTATCACATTAAAACAGGCGCCGGAAAATACAACAGAAGTGGGAGAAAAAAAATCTCGTTATCCCGTCAGTGCGAAAAACACTTGCCTACAACCAAATACAAAAAATCTAGCCCACCTTTCCGCCTCCACATTTTTCTATAGACCCAGACCCTTTCCAACACCTCTTGTTATCTCTCTTTCTCTCTCTAATTGATCAAAGAAGCTGGTCAGAAACGAGAGGAAAAAAGAAAACTTCTCAAAACTTGCCTCAACAATTTTCACGCCAACTTAAAGCCGCTTAGAAGTGAACTGAGAGCCGAGCAGACAAACCCAGAAGTTGGGAAGGAATCTTTCTGGTTGAGTGGACTTCAGGGCTTGTACTTCATCATCTGGCCTAGCTTCCATCTTTTTCTATTATTTTATTTAACAATTTTTTTTGGGGCAAACTTCGCTCCTCAGCGCTCATTAAGATGCATTGCAATCTGTGTGTGCAATATGCTTTTTACCTGGCCTGATGATGATAACAAACGAGAAAGTTTTTCCACAACTTGAGCTGATTATTATGCGCCGACAAACTTGGAATTGTTAATGCGTGTTAAAGATTTTGCATTAATTATCTGAGTGTGGCGGCGGCAGGAAAAACTTTAATTAAGTCATTATGCAATTGTGCATTGCGCATACGCCCCGTGTGTCGGCTACTGTTCACTAAGAATTGTAGCGTGTATGCAAACTAATTAAAACGTGCAAAAGTTGACTTTTGCGGCAGTTTGGTACTCGTTTATTTTTCTTTTTACCTATGCTCACACGAGCTCTTCGAAAAGTCATTTATTTTAGGAGTTCTGATGGCTTTAGTTGAATAATAACTAAAAAACATATACACAACAATTCAATACAGCTTTGATAATTCCAATTAAAATCCTAGTCTAACTCCATTCGGTCTTGACGTGCTTCAACTAAAAGCCAGGAATTTAAAACCCAATCGTTTCTATTGAAAATTCAATCCCCAATAAATTGTTTATAAGCCAACCGGATTCTATTTTTTTCTTGAAGCCCCAAATTAAAAACCCGGCATTTAAAGAATCGACCGAACTTGGTTTATTTTAAACAGAAAAATAATAATGCATGAATGCGAATAAACAAACTAATAAAAATCACTAACAAACAAATAGAAAAGCCATAAATGCTGATACTGAAGCAACAAAATTCCGATTGCCAGAAGAGGGAAACAAAAACTTTTTCTTCAAATGCCATAAAATGCAAAAAAAAAACTGCAAAACTTTAGCTGCACAATTTTATGGCCTCGACCTTTATCTACATATGTATATGCGAGTGAGAGTGGAAGTGTATGCCCCCGAGGCCTTTGACTCCTGTCCAGGCTGATTTCGCCTTTGGAAAAACTTTGACTCAAGCTGATGATTTAATTGCGAGTGCAGGTGAAGACAGAAGTCCTTAAAGTGCTTGGCAAAGGCTAAGCAGAAATTGTTCCTGTCGTTATCCTGGATGTTATAGCTCCTTTTCCCAACATCCCTGCCCTCGGCTTTAGTTCGCATTGTCAACGCTCAGACAATTGAGCTCAAGTGTTGCCACTTGGATTGGAGTCCCCTCAGCACTGGCCTCATAGCAAGTATAAATGTCCTGAAGAAGGTCCTGCTGCGACCACAGCAAGGCGAAGTCGGCAGGACAGGGAGAAACGAGGGAGTCCGGGAAACTCTCGTTGTGAGGCAAGACAATAAAAGTGCTGGGCCAAAAGTTTTCTTAGATAAGCCCGAGCACGTGTCGCTGACTGTGGTCGATGCCTTTATGACGTATACGCCGTGTGTGCCAAGTAGCTTCTTGTTTTGCAGTTCATCTGGCCCCGATTGGAGTTTACCATATTTTATTTCGAAGCGAAGGCATTTCTTGGAAATCACTTAGAGGATTTTAATAGAACTTGAAACTTTCTCAAGAATATTTTGCCGAATTCTTAGCCTAATAATAAAATGACAATTATTGAGTATTTAATCTAAGATGTTCATCCACAGAGAAATCTAAAATACATTGTTTTTGGCACACTTCTACCTATTTATTGATTAACTTAGATCAGGCTTCCTTGACTTTAATTCCTTTTCCCTTTGTCTGGGAGCAAACACAAGCTCCATTTACCAGCAGCATTGCTTACTTTGCTCTATTATTACTACTATAATGGTCCAACTGCTTATTGTCCTTGGCTCCGCAGGATCCACAATGCCAAGAGTGCAATTGTTGGGCGCGGCATCATCTTCATTCCCGGGAACATTTTATCGCACACCCACGGACACGTCCTCGGCTCTCGTTTAACTTTTGACCTGCTTGCGGCCATTGTCTTCCCTCCCAAGTGTTATTTCTATTTCTATCTTTTTTTTTTTTGTGTCCCAATTGAGTCACATAATTCACAAAAGTTTATAATCAAAATAGCTTCACCGAGGGCTGAAGAATATTCCATCCTTGATAGCTAATTGAGTTTGCAGCGTACAAAAACTGGGCTTGTTTTATTTTGAGGCATGGCAAAATTATTATCAGCACTTTGCCAGCTGCTTTCGAAGCCTGGTCAGCTGCTAACAAATTAGCAATAAGCTCTGGCCAAGGACATGGCTAGGATTGGGCAGGTACTCGTACCTTCACGTGTATATTTTATTGAACCGACTGTGATTTTACCAGCACACTGAGCAGTAAGTTCTCTAGGCGTTCACTGATTGCTACACGAACAGTCAGAGGCCGAAAGGACGGACATTGAGGTCAGCTTCGGCAAACACGCACCCAAAGCCAAATCAAGTCGAGCTGACTTGGCCCAAACTACTGGCCGCAATCCACCTTCCGGAGATTTCTTTTCTGCTGCTCCGTCCTTGCACTATCAGCACAACTCGATGGCCGGGCGGCAGGCTGGGAAAAAATACAAGCCCTGCTCCGACTGGGATAATGAAATAAGCCACAACAGCAACTGCTCCTCGAACATATTGAGTGGAAGCTGCACAAACAAATGAACTAAATGTGAACACGTAAGGTAAATAGCGGCTGGCAGAGATTGGAGCCAACACAGGAATTGTGGGATGAGGCCATGGGCTTAATTCTGCCTTTAATCGGCGCGACTACACTCAGCACAATGCCAAGGGGCATAGGAAAAATACTGGGTCGTTTTAGGATGGTAAATAACTCTTTTATAAATAAGTAACATTTGCTTAAACTTTATGGAAAATAATGTTACGGTTTTTGATTGGAAAAACTAAATAAAATGCTATATATTTTTTCAGTTATATTTTTACTTAACACTTACTACCATTTTTTTTTTTTTTGCACTTTCACAACTGGAATTCTTTACCCAAAGTGCAATTAATCAGTGGGACGTGCCACACCCACATTCATGGTCAGCACGCACACAAAATGTTGATAAAAATGTGCATTGCCACTTGCAACGTGTTGCGAGATTGTTGACTCGCCTTTATTTATACAATTTTTTGTTACCAGTTTTCCGACTTTTTGTTTCTCCCTCAACAATGCGCCAACTATTTGTACATTTTTTCCTCGTGCATTTGGGTATTTGTTAAATGCTTCGAGTTTTTACGCAAATTGTTTGAACAAACTGTCACCAAATGACGGCGCGGCTGCTGCTGGTGATGATGGTTGCCTGAGAGGATGCCTTTCGTTGTTATGAGAGTGCCGGGATTGGTCACTTTTGAATGGAGGGAATGTACATTCAGTCCTTGTCGGATTTTTAAAAGTAATTAAGTCATTTCACTCGCGGCTTAAATATGTATTTTTTTTGTTATACTGAAACAGAATCATATTGCAGAAGAATAAATAAATAAATAGCATACCTATTTTAAAAGGGAATTACTTTAAAAATATAAATATATTGAAACGCTAGAAAGGTACGATTTTTAAACAGCATTTACTTAATAAAACAAATGTCTGAATAACATTTTGCCACTATTCTGTAAAGTAGAACCCAAAATAAATTGATATTCTCCTGTTTTGTATTAAAATAAATCTTTAATTTTATGTCTAAAGCCCTTTAAATTGGTGGAACCTTAAACAGGCAGAACAAAAAAGAGACTGGTATATATCGAAGGGTTTTAGTGTCGACTTGCAAAAACTGAAAACTGTAGCGAGGCATGGCAAGGGGCAGATAAGCTGCATCTTATGCAAATGTAATTAAAATGCAACGGAGAGCGCTGTTTTACAATATTTTATGCCGTTTCGCTCGCTATATTTTCCTCCATTTTTATTTTTTTTGCGATGTTTGTGTTAGTGTTGCTTAGAATGAAAATGGCTTAACGTCACAGTTGTTTCTTCTCTCCTCTCTGCCTCCTCTCTCGCTTCAGCCATTCTGGTTGAATGAAAATGAGCGTTGTTTCCCATTTATTTTTGAGCAATAATTAAAACAAATAAAAGTTAATTAAATTCGGTTTGAAGCGTGAAATGACCTTATGGAGCACCTGCAAAAGAAGGAACCAATCCCTGGAAGAATGGCAACGTTACGGTAATAGTCGGAATTATATAATCAAGTAAAACGCAACCCCAAAGACTTAACTAATTGGTTCACATAACAAACAGACCGGCCATGGAAAAAAACCCACTGCCAGGTGAATCAAGAATCGTTCTAACAAAGCCAAAGCTCTCTCTCTGTTTGTCTCTCTCTCTCTGCCACGTTTTAATCTGATTACAAAGCACTTTTTTGCCGTCCTGCCTTATCCTTGCAGCGGGATTTCCCGCTTTTTCCTGCTTTTCATTGTCACTTTTGTCACCTTTGTTGTGATTGTTGCCAACGTCAAACTCAGATTATGCAAGTTAGAGAAATTCTCCACTCTACCTCTGATTTATTCAACGTGACGTCCCGCAGAAAAAAAGATCGGGGCAAAACAAGTTCCTGGTAAATGAAACAAATGTGTGAAAAATAATGCTGAATTGAGCCCAGTTCCGTGATGGTGGAAATTTAATTTGCAACACAAAGCGCACAATTTAACATCACAAAAAGGTTCAGTGCCAGGTCCAGACTTCATGTTTTTCAAGCTAAATAAATTTTGAAATAATGAAAAACTAATTTCTTTGCTCAAATAAGTGTTAAATTCAGTTTTATTTAAAGGTAAATGAAAGCTTGTGTTATTTTAAATGAGTGGAAGGCAGATCAAAGGTTAATTTTAGATACTGGCTCTGCAATTGATATCCAGCGTACCTCGTTGAAATATGATACCTTTACTAATTAAGGGAGTAATTAGGTAAATAAAATCATGCTTGTGACTTCTAAAATTACCCTGAAGACATTTAAATAAGGGGATGGTAATTAGGTAAAATAAGATAGGGAATGGAATTCATTAAAGAAATCAATTTATTTAAGGTAAAGCATTTGTTTACTCCAACTTTTTATATAAATATTTTGACTTAACTAACTTTACAAATATTTTTCCTTTCGTTCCAGGTAAACAAATCGAATTTTCTACTCTAACTACTCTGTAAAATCCGCACTCAGGTAAGGTTGGTACTTCGTTTAACCGCATCGAGAACAAACTTTAATTACTTTGACGCTAAAGTTCGATGCAGTTAACTTTATGGGCAATCCCCTTGAACTTTAAGCTGCTTATAGGGAAACAGCAAGCGCTGGGAAAGTCGGTGAAAGCCGGAAACTTTCATGTGCTGGGGTCAATAAAACACAATGGGCGATGGCAAAAACCCTCCGATTGTTGGCCAGAAAGAGAATACCTAAAAATATTCATGACTGTTGTTAGCAACATGTACTGCAATTTACCTCTCACACTGAGATACCAAAGAGATTTGTGTACTGCAAAACGAAAACAGAAGCTCACACAACAAAAGGGAAAAGATACCACAAAAATTGCGCATACGCCATGGGGTACAACACCTGATGCAGCCGGCCCTTTGGTTTTCAGCCAAAAATATTACAGGCAGAATCGAATGGCCAACGGGAAATCTGAACATCGTCCCACATACATATCTTATATTTTCATTTCCGTGACCAAAACCGGCAAACGAAAAATAAACCCAAAGCTAGAAGTGCGATCAAAAATGAAAAGCAAATGTTTCGAAGGCAACTAACTAACATTTGAACTCGATGCCATTGTTTCATTTACACAAATAATTTCACTGGCCAAAAACCAATGGGAATATAGGAATATATATGATATATATGTATGTGCAGATATTATATCTATAAATCCGTGTGCCCCAGATAAGCCATGCTTCCGCTATGCAAGAATTTTTGTTTTCCAGTGGAATCGTTTGCCGTATTCATGCGAAATGAATATTCTTCTATTTGAACTGATTGCATATTTGATCCTGGATATGAATGCGAGAATGCGAGAGTGTGTAGGCTGTAAAGAGCCCAAGCGTGTCTCTAAATTTTATTTAATTTAATTTTCTCGAGGTCAGGTATCAGCTTTCTGGTTTAGTATTCCCAAGAGCTGGCTTTACTCCCGAATACAGTTTTATGCTTAGGTGTCGACCCGACATAAACCGGAAATTGTAGACGCAACAAACATTGTGTAATATGCCACCACCGACCGCAAGGGGCATAAACAATATTTACAGTTGGCCGATGTAGATAGAGGCGAAGGCGAAACAACAATGAATTTGCGGCCATAAAAGCCAAAACATTTTGCAGCAGCACTGGCACTAGCACCAGCTGCTAGTTGAAAGTAACAGTGGCCACAGACAGGACCAAAGTCTGGAGACGTTTTTATGAACACACACATCTTGAAGCCCGTATCCCGCATCTCGTATCCTACGTCCTACATGCTACATGCTACACCCTGCACAGTGTACACCGATGTGCGTCTCTTTCTGTGTTTCCTCATCGATGGCTTTCCATTCACTCCCCCCTACTGGCCCTGACATATTCCATCTCCATTTGAAGCACATTTCAATGGTTTTTATGGCAAGAACATCAATCAAATGGAAAATATTATTGACAAAACATGCGCACGACATTGTTGATGCGATTTCTCAAACAAAAAAGTAAAGCAAATATAAATGCACTCGGAGTTGAGGTTTTGTGTAAATCTATATTGCAAAAAATACGCCGTGACTAAAGAGTACTATTTAAATTAAAATGATTTTCCACGTACTAAAAGAATAATAAAATAATAGATATGATTTCGATTTACCAAACATATTTTAAATATTTATAACATTGTTTAAGAATATAAATCCATTTTTATAGAGGAAAACTCTGGATTTTAGAATTTTTAATTGAAAAATATTTTTTCTGTTGAATTCCTATAATTTTTGTTAAAATAATAAATAGTATATTTTGGAACAGTGCATGCTTTCAGTACTCGGAGTGCCACATACATAAAATAAAACCATGAAAAGTAAAATAAGCAATTTGCGGACGTGCCGCCGCAAAACTAGGCAACAATTTAAATTGTATCGCAGCGCAATAGTTTGATAAATTGCTGCAAAAAATTGATTGATGCCGGGGACGCTTCGAGGACGTCTGGGAAAACGCTTTTCCTTTTCCGTTGCCATGGAGGCGTTGGCCGTGTCAGTCGGGAGACAAGTGTCGATAAGTCACGCGTGACTCTGGTCTCGCTTCCTGGTCTGGCATAAATCAATGTAATTAATTTGAGTTTATCAAACGCTGAAAGTTCTCGCTCTCTCTCTGGGCAGCCACTCGGTGCCTAATGGCCATTCGAGCTGCATAATTATCTCCATTTGTGTATATAATACAATGTCGGCCGAGGCTGAGATGTTATTGGTGTCTGTCATTACCGACAGACATTCGCTGTTGAGTCTCGCGTCTCGAGAGAGAAGATAAGGGGCCGACACAGAGGCAGAAACAGAAACACAATCAGGTACTGAAGCTGAAACCGTCTGAACGCGGAGCCAGCCAGTAATTTTTATTAATAGGATTCTAATTTGTTGGCCACTTTTCTCCATTAGCCCCGCCCTCGCGTAGTCCCTTTGTATTGCCTTAAAGACTTTAACTTGGAAGAGAACTGGAATGGGTTTATTTTCCCCTCCTCGTCCACCTGTCGCTGTCTGGCGGAATACCTGATGGAAAGTCTTGAATATTCTTGGACAGTTGCGTTGAAAGTTTCTGGCTGAGAGATACAATTTAATGCTTCACTGCGATGCGGTGGAAAACTCATTTACCTCGGCGTACGGGACTTCTGAATGCGAGGCACGCATTTCGGCCAACTATTTCCTTCGGTTTCTGCACAGGACTTGCCAGGGCTTCTCCCAGGAATAGTGGTAGCCAATCAATGAGCATATGCTGTGATGGAGAGAGCGGGCTAAAATGCCCGACATGTTTACACTGTTCGATTGGCAAGCTGTGGATGCTATTAAAAGTTTTGCCAAAGTTTCGCACATAATTTAAACTATGACACGGGGCCGCAACTTGCCGCCGCCGTCCTTTCAGCATGATTAGTCGTCCCTTGGCCCAAAAGGCAGCAGGTGTGCTGGCAAGTTTCCGGTGATATAGCACTTTGTCCACTTGACGTAGTTTACTGACACTTTCGAGCTGCTTTTCACGAAGACAGAGAGAAATTTGGCCCTTAAGTCTGAGTAGCAACACTTGAAAATTTTATTACCTTTGAATTTAATGTATTTTGGGTAAGGGAAAAAATAAATTTTCTAAAAAAAACTGGAAGTTCATTTCGTTTTAATCTGTATTTTTTATAGAGAGTCGTCTAACTATTATTATTTATACAATTTATTCAGTTTATTTTCTCCGAGTATATCCATTCCACTCGCAGCTGATATCGCTGTAGCTCCATTGACAGTTAGCGAAGTTTCCTGGCAGTCAATTTGCCGTCGAAACCGGCAACTAAGAACTGAGAACTGGGAACGAAACCCGTTCGAGTGGCGACAACGGGTAATTGTGAGGGCCGCCCCGCCTGACTAACCCATTTCTGGGCCATTCATTATGCAAAGGCTGCTACTGTTGTCCGCATTAATTCGGCCGGACCGAGACCAGCATAAACAAGTCAAGTGCAAGAAACAGGCTCTCTAGTTTTTGGTCAGAGCAGAATTATGGCCATTTGGTAATTGTACAATAGTCCGGCAGCAACAACTACGACGGCAATGACAGCTGTTTTCGGGGCTGGAACATGATGCATCCGAGCGCCTTGTTCGGTTGCATCTTCCTCTGCCGGAATAAGGAAAAATCCTTCGTTCATTCCCGTCCGACTCACTCACTCACTTTCTTTTTGTTGGCCACAAAAACCACAAACTGCCAGCCCCCAGGAAAACTCATTTGCTTTTTGTCGCCACCATCATCGTCGTTGTGAGGCCCCAAAATGTTATTAAGGTCGGGTCTGGTTTAGTATTCACTTTCCTCTTAAAATTTCTTTAAGAATATTTTGGGGTGTTTTTTCCCTGCAAGCTGTGAGCGACTCCTTCAACGATTTATCATCCACCTGGGTCCTATATATATTCCTTCTTTTTTATCAATTAATGCCCTGCCAAATTTCGGGTTCATAAATTTGCCAATGTAAGGACGTGACAAAAATTCTTATTGACTTTCGGGGGGCGGGAGCTCGTTGCTTCGGCTGTCAATTGAATTTAATGGCTTTCGGTGGCTGCTGCTGTGTCTGGCATTTAAACTAATTAAAAAGTGCTCCTGCCCCCTGGAAACTTTTCGGGGCCATAAATTGAGAGTCTTGGTAGTGATAATTGGAGAGAGTGTGAACATGCAGAGTACAACAATGGGCGAGAATAAACGCCAGTAACCGCAAACCTGACAATCATATACACATGACACGGACATAAAGACAGACAGGGACACAAAATAACCGAATGAACCGCAGCAACATTGTTGCCGGCCTCGCATATGCTGCATATATACAAATATGTATTATTTTTTAAGCCCTATGAGCAAGGACGAACAGCAGGGAACAGCTGCCAGTCAGGGGGACTGAAGGTCGGACGGGAAGACTGACAGACAGCCCAACTGGCAGAAGAACCAACCGCAATCATAAAAAAATCAGCAGCAGCCAAGCGACAAAATGCATTTGAACAAGTTTTTACGACGAGGAGCGAGTTTAAGAATTGCAATAAAATATTTTGCAACAATTTAGATGCCACAGTTTCCTCTCGGCGGCATTAGCTTCGGACATGCAGTTAGCTTGTCTTTATAGCCCGGCCCCATTAAGCGCCATTAATGGTCGCCCCCCTTCCACACAAGCGGATGGTCAGTGATTTCCGTTCATAGAAGGATATATCGTACATTGTGTGTTGGCATTGCAACAGCGGCGGTCATAAAATAAAATGGCCAAAGGAAAACTGCATCTTGGCCAATTAGTTTTTACCTCGAGCAAGGAAAGGAAATGCTGCCCTAGAAGTACTGAGTTTTTATCGGTGCGGTGCAGTGCAAGACTAGTATACGAACTGAAATTAAAGCTAGTGGGGTAAATTAAAATATAAAAATAAATAAGGAACTCGCTAGAAAAAGCTCTGCAATTTACATAACTTTTTCGCAGTTTTTCGAGCATTTTTTTAACCTGAAAACCCATTACAAACTACTAATATTTTGCTGGTGAAAAATGTACTACAAAAAACTATTTATTTGATTAATTTCCAAGCTTAAAAAAATATTGCTTTTACCAAAGATATTATTTAAATTTAATGTAAATTAATCGGGAAATAAAAGTCAAGCAAATATGGCATTATTGTAAATGTATATACACTGACTTAAAGCACCGATGTGGAGAGCGTAAAAATGTATTTCCAGCCATGTGCCGTTGTTTATTTTTCTTTTGCTATTTAATATCGTTAAAATTCATTCAAGTGCGAAACTTGACGATAAACTTGGCCGCACCAAAGAGGAGCGAATCGAACAATGGTGGGGGAGCCAGAGAAACTGTTAAGGAAAGCCGGGAGAAAAAATATGGCGTCTTTGATTTTGACATTGTGCCACATCACGTAGTGCATATACATATATAAATATGTTTGGATGGCGGAACGCCTGAACAAGCGAAAATAGCGCATAAATTTATGACACTCGAAATGGAGGGAGGGCTGTGGGCGTGGCATGTGGCATTTGTGCAGCTAAGCGTGGCAGCTTTTCGGGGCGAAAAAATGTTCGATATATATCGAACACTATTTATTTGGCATGAGGGCGAGCAGAGGCGACACACACTTTCCATGGGCTAAATAAGTGATAAAGTTGACTTTGATTTCGCCACTCGTTCACTCCGCTCGAGTGCAGTTAACCCGGATTGCTTCAATGTCAGCTTTTATGGGCGCACAAAGGACCCGGGATCTTAGAGGGCTCCTCCCAAGGACTCAACAGCAGCTGTCCAAACATTGCACACACAATTCGCCATCAAATTCGTTGAATGTCGGTGTCGGTGTGTGTCAGAAGGCTCAAAGACTCAATGGGATAGCTTCTATTTGATTTCGGGCTAGTTGCCGGGGGAGAAGAATGCAATAAAATTGGTGTTAGATAAATAGATAAAGTATTTCAAGGGTTGTGCTTTCTTCTTGCCTCCCTAAGCCGACGGGATAAAAGCTTTCCAAATTGGGTTAACTTTTGAGTTCTGGCGGGGAATATTCTTTATTGCGAAATATTTTGTAGGCCACTTCCTCAAAATAAATTATATATTTTCGCTTATGGCGCTCTTTAAATTCCACACATCCCGGCAATGTGCTTAATAAAAGCTCATAAAATTCCATTTATCTGAGCCAGAAGAACTCAAAGTCGCTCTCGGCATGCGGAAAAATCTGCGTCAAAAATATATGAAGCAACATGAAATTTTCATAACTTAAACATCAGCATTCAATATATATTGCGCACACCTACAGCACCCGCACACCCACCCACATCTGCATATTGAAAAATTGATTTTTTATATAATGTATTTAAGGAAGAAATTGCTGTGAGGATTTAATGAAAAATCTACGAGCATACAGTGTCTATCGAGCAGAACATACAGTATGTACATACATATGCATGCTATTATGCAGTCAAGTGAAAGGACAAAAAATAATATTAATGAGAATTGGATAAAAAGGGCCAACTGATTCCCGGGGCTTAAAATGACACTTATTAATTATGAAGAAGTGCCTTGCAATTAAAGTCTTAAGTTCTGATTTCGCAATTACTTAATTTAATTGACGTGGCAAGAGATTCCATTATTTGTAATGGGCAATTTGCATTGCAATCTGAATGAAAAATCCCTGAAATGTAATCATTGCATTGCTGTGACCCACAAAAAAATGGGCTTTTTAAAAAATGTCAAAGGAACATGCTCATCAGGCAAATGCAAGGCCCTTAGCCGAAGCATAAATATTAATAACAAGTATGCTGGAAATGATTTGCATTTAATGTCGGTCTTGCTGCAGGATTTTGCCAAGTTTTAATTAAAATGTCGTCACATGGAAACCCAAATACAACTGAGTAGGCAATTAGCAATGTTTTGCCATAAATTTAATTCAAAATCGGCCCCAAACATTTGCTAATTTCAACGGCGGAAGGCCTGTGAGTGCAAGGGGCTGGGAACTTATCACACACACGCCATGTGGGCCCAGTTGCAATGGGAGTTGTCAACCTGCTGGAGCAAATGTGCATAATTCTTGCACACAGATAATTCCCAGTCAAGGCAGCAAAATTATAAACCGAAACACAAACAACGCTGGCGCAAGGGAAAGTTGTCCTTCTCCGGATTCCTAAGTAAATTGATAAACAGAGACACATGTGTCGAGACCCTAGCCCTTAAACTGTAAGAAAATGTGACTAAAGTTGCACTTAAAAAGTATATGTTATTTAAAATATCCTATCTATATTAAATATATAAAATTAAATTAATTTATATGTTTGGGAGATCCGTTTTTATACTCAGTATAATCAAAGTTGTGTGACAACTACTTAGTTAGTTTAGTTTTACTTTATATTTTACTAAATATATATAAATAAATGTATTTAATTTATATCAAAACTTGTAGAAATATGGTAGGTACAGGATTGAAGTGTTTAAGATATCTGATCCCCTATTTTTCCCACTGTACAGTTAGCAAGTTGTAAATGGGCTGTTAAACGGCAAAAGTTTTGTCGCATCCTGGGCACATCTGCTGCCATAGATCTGTGTGTGGTCCTCAGGTTTCCGGGTGGTCCGATGGCCTCTGCATTTATTTAATTAAAGCGCACTGGCTTTGTTGGCTGTTGTTATTGGTGCAATTATAAATGATATATGTAATTTACTAGCTGCCTGACATCTCGGCTCTCTGATACGTCTCATTGTCAGTGACTTTGTTTGCACCTTCCCCCTGCAGGGCCATTGTTCGTTCTTCCAGTTGTTTTCCGTGTTCTATTTGCCCGACCTGGCATATTAAATCATCTGTGTACTTTGACTCAACTCAGGCGGAATGAGGGTCTTTTGTGGGGCAATTTGAAATTCATTTGGCTGAGTTCGAAGCAATTCCAACGGCCACAATAGGTGTTGTGCGACATTACCAGCGGTAATAATAGTTAATTATGCGACTGAATGCCTGAGACAAGCGAAACAAGAGGTTTAAATGGGCTGAAAATAATATTTCGCTTGAATTCATTTGCAATCGCATTACCTCCGACTTGCGTCCTGTGATCAAATGGAAAATCCATGAATATCAAATAAATTACATCATCGCACATGCAAATAAAAAACAAATGGAAAACCAAAATATCCCAGGCTGCTTAATATGCGAAACGCGATTTCCACGCACAGAAAAAAAAAATAAATAAAGGAAACGAGGGTAGGCTCTTAAATAAAAGACAAACAAAATGTTTGTCGCCTCAATAAGAGGCGTCAAATTGTTGCTCTGTCTGGCGAAAAACTTTTCCTCATTGTGTCTAGTACGTGATAATTGAGCAGACAAAACGAAGTACCGACTCTTTCCTCTAGTGTCAAATTGAAAATGTGAAATTTAACCGAGCAAAATGGTGTTTTCTCCTACTTTCCCCCCGACAGTCACCAAATTCATACGCATTGGCATCGCCGATAAAAACGATAATCCGCCCTATTTCGACAAATCGCTGTATGAGGCCGAAGTGGATGAGAACGAGGACATCCAGCACACAGTGCTCACTGTAACCGCCAAGGATCACGACGAGTGTAAGTAGAGGGCCCTCCAAAAATATGCCCAGAAATTCCGCAATTATTATCTTACACATACATTTCTCTCTCTCTCTCTCTTTCTCTTTTCTCTTTTTCCTGAATTTTTTGGCCAAATATTCTTTTTGTGGCTCTCCCCCACAGCCTCACGTATCCGCTATGAAATTACAAGCGGCAACATTGGCGGCGCTTTTGCGGTTAAAAATATGACGGGTGCCATTTATGTAGCTGGCGCTTTAGATTACGAAACTCGACGCAGGGTAAGTAAGAAGAAAAAAAATAAAATAACGGGGAACAGAAAGAAAACCGCGTACACAAAAATGAAAAATGCAAAGTGGAAACCCGTAGAGGAGTCCTCTGTAATCGACAAACGTTCTTTCGCAGCGCAGATATATTTATGACATAAGCGTCGCGTGCTTAGTCAACTGTGAGATTTGTTTATGTCATTGGATAGCTGAGAATACATAAGGGACAACAGGGATTAAAATCTTGCTATCCCAAAAAAAGAAAGTACAGAATGCTTTAAAGCCAACGCTTAAATCCCAGCCACTTCGCTGGGACCAATCTCCTTCTTGGCCAACTATAAAATTCATTAAGAAACTCGCTAGCAGGTTCTCGTCTCCTTTTGAATTTCAATTTACACGCTCCGCGGGGCTTCTTAAATATTTAAAAGTTCAAACAAGTTTTGGAACATGCGCTGCGGTCAAGAAGTCAAATACCGAAGGCAAGAAACGGGAATAGAGAAATTTCTCTCCCTGGCGAACCATTAATTGAATTGCAATTCGAACAATTGACTAAAGTCATGCCATTCTCGTGACTTTAATTGAAATGCGGCTAGGATAAGTTTGAGCCAAGGCCTATGCAAATAGTTCCTGTAATTTGGGGTTCCTAATAAATGCAGAAAGTCTGCCGTGGCTTGGAATGAATAAAGAAGAAAAAGGATGTCAAAGTATATCAAAAGAGCTTATTTATTGATGAATTTCTTGAACATAGTATAAACTCTTTCAGATGTATATGGTAATATATTGTTTTTTGCGTTTAAACTTATTAAAAATGAAAAATAGGCTAGGAAGTACGAGTAGGTGGCTACAAAAGAGATCGACAAATATTTAAAGTATATAATAATGGAGTTTTGTGTTATATTTCTAAAATTCCCACCCCGTTCAGTATGAGCTGCGCTTGGCCGCCTCCGATAACTTGAAGGAAAACTACACCACCGTGATTATCCATGTTAAGGATGTCAACGATAATCCCCCCGTGTTCGAGCGACCCACTTATCGCACACAGATTACCGAAGAGGACGATCGCAATTTGCCCAAACGCGTCTTGCAGGTCAATGAATGAAATGAAATGCAATGAATCGAAAACTTAGTTCGCAACTTTTGATTTGTTCTTTTTTCGGTAGAGTTTTCATTGCGCTGTTATTGTTTGTATATGAGGCACAAAGTCGAAACAACGCTTTATGTTTCCCTAGATTTTATTGCATGTGATGAGTTTTTGTTTTGAAGTTTTCCCCCCAACGCCCCCGAAAAATGCTGCCTGAGCAACAACATTTTTTTGCACAACAAGCACCAACACAAATAGAATTTTAGAGTGAACTATTTATCGGACTCCACCATGATTTCGGAATTTATCAGTTGGATTTTATTTTCCATTCGGGTGCTCTTGGCGTGTATGGCAAATAGTTATATTTATTTCAATTGCCCACATGCCCAGAGTTTTGCAATTTTTTTGCCTATCTCTTCAGTCACTCAATAAATTGTTGACATATTAAAGGCATTTACTGCCGTGCAATATTAATGGACTTTACAATCCCCATTTTTTGTATGTGTTTTATTTTTTTGGAAAATACTTACAATCAAAAAATCCCACATATATGTTTTTAGGTATAGAGAATGTAACATAAATATTTAAAGCCATTTGCATGTTGTTCCATTCCCCGCTTTCGATTGATTTAAGGCTCCTGAAAAAATGACGAAAAGTAATTGAACAATTAAAAAATGCTGTCCGCTCTAAAGTGGACAAATGTTGTAAAATGCGGGCTCGAAAAAATATAAAATTTATTTACAGAGTACGCACACCCACACACAGACGCGGAGTCGTATGTAATTGGCAAAGCATTTAAATTGCGGTTTGCTGAAAAACGTTTATAGTAATAATATTGATTTATCATTAAGCACGCAACGTGAAAAGCTGGAAAAAATGTGTGTTTTAATCAGAAGATGACTTGGAAAAATATGTCGATTATCATGCTTAAAAATAACTATGCAGCTTGTAATGCATAATTGAATAAGTCGATTAAATTATTGCATTTTAATGAGTAAACAAGCGTGCGATTGAATATGAAAAATGCAAATTCAGCTGCCAAGTCAAGGCGAGATAGTGGCCTCATAATGCAGTCAAATAATATAGATAATAAAGACCATCTTGAACATGTGTAAATTATTACGCCAGCTTACATTTTTTGTTGGCCAATCCACATAGTTTTATGTTCCCTCCTTTGTAATTTACGATCATTTAAAATTTATTGTTTAATTTTGTTGTTTTTTACTCTTTTTGTTTTCTCCCCACCAATTTTTGCGTTGGCCATATATTTTATTTAATGTTTGCGTAAAGTACGAACTGAAATTGGTTGCCTCGGACAGTTTGAATGAAAATCAAACAACAATCGTCATAAATGTGCGCGATGTCAACGATCTGCCGCCGCAATTCCCGCAGACGTCCTACGAGCGAACCTTCGACGAGGGAATGACCGACACGCCCTTTACCATCATGCAGGTCGCTATAGCCTACTATTTACCATATCTGAGTCCTGTATATAATACCATACGGCATACGGCATATAGCGAGCAAACAAAGCAGCTCCCTCGTTAACAATTAATTTAACCCAGCCACCGAGCGACACAAAATCTCATTCAATTTCATTTCACATGTAAACTTTGTGTAAATCAGCCATAACAAAACGTAAACATAATGAATAACCGGCGTGTGTAGGGTGTAAAGTTCGAATTCATTTAACCGTTCTTCTACAGTAATTGTGTGAATTTAAAAGAATATTCCACCGGGCATCACGGTCCACTAATAATGGTCTATGGCTCTATATTGGTGTAGGAATATCGATTTTATTAACACTTAAATATTAAATAAAATACTGTATTTCCCTTTACGTTTTAATCAGTGAGTCTCACACAATAAAAATTTAAACAAATCCCTGCGGCCTTTAATTGCATGCGTAAATATTTTGCAAACTTTTCACATTTTATGCCGTGCATACATCGTTCGGTTTTTCCATTAGCCCTTTAGTGTTTACTGTTGTTTGCTCCCAAAAGCTGCTAATTAAATTCAATATGCTCTTTAAGTATTAATGCCGTACATTTGCACGATTAAGCCTGACCCGCCGCCCAGATTTTCTGCTGTGGTTTATTATGTTTCACTTGTGGCTAGCTGGCGTCCCAACTAATTTAATTAAAACATACGTGGCCAGAGCTTAAGGCTAACAAAGGGAATTAAATTCAATCTGTCAGCACTCGGACTTTGCTTTTATTTACATTTTACTAACCGTTAGCAAATAATATTTTATTTACCACTGACTCTGTGTGCTCACTCAATTCTAACAGAAATATTTTTTTAATGGCCAAACCCAATACCTGTCAGTGTTTGGCAAATAAATCATAATCCATGGAAAAACCAGCTTGTTTTCTATTATACACAAAAAAAATGTAAAAAGCCAAATGGTAATTAAACAAAATAAATACCACTGACTAGTATTATTGGAAATGTGAAAAAATGTACTTGGTAAAAATATATATTTAAACTAACAACAGCATATAATATTCTTTTACACATATTTTTTGCATGGCAGTGCATGGCATGTTTGCTTTATTACGTTACGTTTTAATTCTGTATTTTTGTTCGTTATTTAATTTGATTCCTTCTTCTTTTTTGTGATATACCCGACCGTAAATAATAAATATCTGTATTTATTCGCCGCTCTCTGGCTGAACAGGTTACGGCCACAGATGGCGACAAGGATCGTCCCCAGAACATCGTGTACTTCCTCACGGGCCAAGGCATTGATCCAGATAATCCGGCCAATAGCAAGTTCGACATCAACCGCACCACAGGCGAAATATTCGTGTTAAAGGTAAGTCATAGGCGAAAACAATGCCACAATTTAAGCATTAACAAATTGCCAATGGGCTTCGAGCTCGTGCTCGCGTTCGCAAAATACACTTGCGGCCATAAATAAATAAATGAAATGTGGCATTTAAAAATCCATGCCGGCCAAGGCCGCAGCTGGACAGAAGCGGGAAATAATGGCGAAATTTCGAAACATGCTCTCTCTGATTAAGCCCCATCAATGTGCACTTAAGCCCGCCGCGAATCAATCGCAATCCCCACAAAATGCCAATGTGTGAACCTGCCTACGTGCTCATTATTTACCATTTAAATGGCAGTTGATGGAGAATGCAGCTATTAAAAGAAATCTTTAAAATGGGAACCGGCAAGGACATTTCTCAGGAGAAAGTGACTGATTGCCCTCAAGGTCTCTGTGCTTTTATTGAACTCAAAATCAAAGGAAATGATAAAAATAAATTTAAACAAACATTTAATTTAAGCGGCTTTCCGTTAAATGTTACGGCAATTTAAAAGCCTCGATTCAAGAGTAAATTAAAACTAATTACAAAATCACAATTGAAAATCCCCTGCCACATGCGGGTCGAAATTTTCACTTAACTCTCTCACCAACGAAAAATGTGTAGCCCCGAATACGCCAAAGCCAAATTAAATGAAATTCCCACGCGTCCGGCTCAAATAAAAATAATATACATATATGCACTCGCATAGAGCGAAATACATTTGGGCCGCACAATTTAGCCATTTTTAGTCCAGAGACTATTCTCCCTCTACACGAGTATAATTTTATTTTCCGACTTTCCACTTAAAATGGGAGGGGATGAGGACTTGATAAGGGATAACAAACAGCTGTACCGCTTTTATTTATTATTCTTTTTTCCTTTTTGGTGGTGGTAGAGCCACGGACCGTGACCCACTCACAACTAATCCCTTAAATTGAATATGTCATAACAATGTTGGCAAATTTGTCATGCAAATTAAAGCGATGACTACGCAGGGGTTATGTGTACATATTTTTCTTTTATTCCTTACATAATGGGTATATTTGGGAGTATTTCGGTTACCGCTGGGTCTGTTTTTGGGGAACTTAAATACGAATTTTGGTTATTTAATAAAGAGGTAATATTTACAACAACATTTATCAAGAGAATAATTGAAATTGTAAGTAAATGAAGTGAATTATTAAATTTATTGGGTACATGTATTAAAAACACGTATTTATCAATAGAAAAATATTTATTTAGGAAGAAAGAAAAAAAGAATAAGAAGGAAAAACAAAAGTTGAAGACTTATCTTGTAGTTTAGTTTTTGTTCTAGAAACTAACAAGATATTTCGGCTATAGGTTATCAACGGAGACATTTCGGCTTACTGAGTAACCTTTGGTGTAATCCATCACTCGCCATAATTCTACTCGCATTTCCTTTGTTGTTGTCGCCTCGTACACATTTTTTACGACAAACCCAATGTCAGCGCCATGAAAAGCTCCTCTTGTTGTCGGTCTGCTGGGGCTGTCACATGTCTGGGAGGGTTAAGGGACGGCGGCGGCTGGCGGCTACCTAACAAGGGTTTGGGGGCTTTATCCAAGGGTTCCCAGCAGCCGCCAACAGATACAAAGTACTGATTAAAATCGTGTTCTTTTTTTTGCCCATTTTATTATTTGCATACGTGTGGGGTTAAGAAATTGGGGTGTGCCGAGGGTGTTAAGGGTGCACAGGTGGGAGCAACACATCACTCAGGCTGCGGTGAATGCATATCAAAGTCACAATCAACATCAGGGACAGGCTTCGGGATGGGGCTTCCCCGGCTTTGTGTAAAAACAGGATAATTTCATGGGTTAAAGAGGCGTCCCCACAACAAGGTTCTTTCTACCCATCCCAGATGCTAATCGGTTTTGCGTTTATGACAGCTAAAATTACACAATGCCCCTGTGCATATTAACCCGTAACAACAGCGTTTTACACTCAGGCTCACACTCGTATTTCTGCTTTTTACCCGTTTTTTTAGCCGCTGGATCGCGATCAACCGAACGGCCGACCCCAGTGGCGCTTCACTGTCTTTGCCCAGGACGAGGGCGGCGAGGGTCTCGTGGGATACGCGGACGTCCAGGTCAATCTGAAGGACATCAACGATAATGCCCCCATTTTCCCGCAGGGCGTGTACTTTGGCAATGTCACAGAGAACGGCACCGCCGGCATGGTCGTGATGACCATGACCGCCGTGGACTACGACGATCCTAACGAGGGCTCCAACGCCCGCCTGGTCTACTCCATCGAGAAGAACGTGATTGAGGAGGAGACGGGCTCGCCGATATTCGAAATTGAACCCGACACGGGTGTGATAAAGACCGCCGTCTGCTGCCTGGATCGCGAGAGGACACCGGATTATTCCATACAAGTCGTGGCGATGGATGGCGGGGGTTAAAGGGGACGGGGACGGCCTCGATAAGGGTCAAGGATATCAACGATATGCCGCCGCAGTTCACGAAGGACGAGTGGTTCACGGAAGTGGACGAAACGGATGGCACCGCCCTGCCCGAAATGCCCATTCTAACTGTGACCGTTCACGACGAGGACGAAACGAACAAGTTCCAGTACAAGGTCATCGATAACAGCGGCTATGGCGCCGATAAGTTCACCATGGTGCGCAATAATGACGGCACAGGCTCCCTGAAGATCGTGCAGCCCCTGGACTACGAGGATCAGCTGCAGAGCAACGGCTTCCGTTTCCGCATTCAAGTCAACGACAAGGGCGAGGATAACGACAACGACAAGTACCACGTGGCCTACTCCTGGGTGGTGGTCAAGCTGAGGGACATCAACGACAATAAGCCCCACTTCGAGAGGGCCAATGTGGAGGTGTCCGTTTTTGAGGACACCAAGGTGGGCACTGAACTCGAAGTTCAAGGCCACCGATCCGGATCAGGGTGGCAAGAGCAAGGTGTCCTATTCCATCGATCGCTCCTCGGATCGCCAGCGTCAGTTTGCCATTAATCAGAACGGTTCGGTGACCATTCAGCGCTCCCTGGACCGCGAGGTGGTGCCTCGTCATCAGGTCAAGATCCTGGCCATTGATGATGGCTCTCCGCCGAAAACAGCCACTGCCACACTCACCGTTATTGTTCAGGACATCAATGACAATGCTCCCAAGTTCCTCAAGGATTACAGGCCAGTGCTGCCGGAACATGTGCCGCCACGCAAAGTGGTCGAGATTCTGGCCACCGACGACGATGATCGCTCCAAGAGCAATGGCCCGCCATTCCAGTTCCGTTTGGATCCCAGCGCCGATGACATTATCCGAGCTTCGTTTAAGGTGGAACAGGATCAGAGTGAGTACAACTACATTTTTTTTTGTACCTTAATAATAAGTAAAATCGAGACTTGATAACAAATAAGTGCAAATTTTGGTACGTTCAAAAATATTATAAATTGAAATGTATAAATATCGGAAACATTTCAGATATTTATTTCTATATTGTCACAAGAGAACACAAATTCCAAAATAAATTATATAAAATAGTTTAAATGTTTACCAAATGCCACAGTTTTGTTTGAGTTTCAGTTTCATAACCACAATAATTTGCATACTACATTTAAAAATTATTTAATTTTCAAGCTCTGCTTAGAAATTTCCGAGTAACTTGACTATCTGCCCTTCGATTCGTCAATCTGGCTGCCATACACCAACCATTTACTTGCAAATTGCTGCACATACTTAGCTGGAAAAGGTTAGAGGGATCGAAAAATAGTTGCGAGCTGACCGAAAACTTTGCTGGCAGCAATGGAAAAGTTCGCCCAATATTTGGGTCAAAGCTTAAACAATGCGCCAGCGTAGTATTTCCATTTTTGCTACCCTTTTGTGGGTTTGTATCGAAATATTCTTGCCAACTATCGAGGGCTGAGGCCAGTGTCACTGAATAGTAACAAAAGCATAAAAATGCAATTACCTCGCTCCCTAAAAAAAAAGAGGAGGGGATGCCCCGAAATGAATAGCCAGGAGTCTTTGGCCATAGAACGAAAACAGCCGACCGCATCGCACATGAAAATTTAAATAATAAAAGCCGGGCAGAGATACACACTCGCTCGCCCACCTGGGCGAGAAATAAAATGGCAAATGCACAAGTTTTCAATTAAATTACCCCCTGCCATGGGGAGTCTGCCGCAAAATCCAAGCTACCTACGAGCGTGTATGCATCGCCGTTCCCTTCTCATTTTTCGGGTGAGGAAAAGCCAAGAAAAGAAGTGGAAAAAGTGCCCGAGCAGCAGTCACAATTTGTGTGGATGGCAATCCAATTTTGATGCCCAGCTGGGAAATGGGAAAAGCAGCAAGTTGGGGGAACATTTTTGGGGTAGCCTGTGTGACTTTATGCAAACTTTGGGGAGAGCAGAACAGGCTTTCCAGACTCGTGCCCGTATTTGCATACAATTTGCCTAAAAACACACCATGGAGTGTCTTTAAAAATACATTTCAAATGTGCGTTCTCGCTCCGCTCTTCTCTCTTTCCCTGGGGCAGTGGTAGCTTCTGTTCCATCCCAGCGGTCCGAGTCCAGACTTAACACTTGTTGGCTCAAAGGCGTAATTACAACAAATGGGCTATTGCAAAAGTTGCATCTGCAATCAGGTGGAAAACGTGCTGGCTAATAAAAGGGCTTAGGTTTTTGGGTTGGTTAGATGTCGGGGCTTACGGCTAACTAGCAAATGCCTTTGAAGCACCGAATGGCAAGTGGATTTGGGCAGGACTTTTGGCAGTTACTCGCCCAACAATTTGTAGTTTATTCACCTGTAGGCAGATGCTACATTTCCGGCATTCACATTCAGTGGGCACTCTCCAATGGGAGTTAAGGGATTTTCAAGCAGAGAAGTAATCACTTTAATTGATTTAATTGGAGATTATCGCTTTCATTATAGTGGGAAAGGAATCTTGTTATTACAAATTTATTTACTTATTCTTTATTGTTTTAATTGGCTCATTTAAAGATATTCTTTTTAAGGAGCTAATCCCATGTTATTTTATTTAAGTTAAGCATATAATTTATACATATTTCCCTCCCATTTCTCAGAGGGTGCCAATGGTGACGGCATGGCTGTCATTTCGTCCCTTCGTTCCTTCGATCGCGAGCAACAAAAGGAGTACATGATACCCATTGTGATCAAGGATCATGGATCACCTGCGATGACAGGCACAAGTACACTGACCGTGATCATTGGCGATGTGAATGACAACAAAATGCAGCCTGGATCCAAGGACATCTTCGTTTACAACTACCAAGGACAGTCGCCGGATACGCCCATCGGTCGAGTGTATGTCTACGACTTGGACGATTGGGATCTGCCCGACAAGAAGTTTTACTGGGAAGCCATGGAACACCCAAGATTTAAGTTGGATGAGGACTCCGGCATGGTCACCATGAGAGCAGGAACTCGCGAGGGACGCTACCATCTCCGCTTCAAGGTCTACGATCGCAAGCACACCCAGACCGATATTCCGGCAAATGTCACAGTCACGGTCAGGGAAATTCCCCACGAGGCTGTCATTAACTCGGGATCTGTCCGGTTGTCAGGAATCTCCGATGAGGACTTCATTCGCGTGTGGAACTACAGGACTCAGAGCATGAGTCGCTCGAAAATGGATCGCTTCAGGGACAAGCTCGCCGATCTGCTCAACACCGAGCGGGAGAATGTGGATATATTCAGTGTGCAGTTGAAGAGAAGGCATCCCCCGCTGACAGACATCAGATTCTCCGCCCATGGTTCGCCCTACTACAAGCCTGTGAGGCTCAACGGCATTGTACTGATGCACCGCGAGGAGATCGAGAAGGATGTGGGCATCAACATCACCATGGTGGGCATCGACGAGTGTCTGTACGAGAACCAGATGTGCGAGGGAAGCTGCACCAATGCCTTGGAGATCAGCCCCCTGCCCTACATGGTGAATGCCAACAAGACTGCCTTGGTGGGCGTGCGAGTGGACACCATTGCCGACTGTACTTGTGGTGCCCGCAACTTCACCAAGGCCGAGTCCTGCAGGACCACGCCTTGCCACAACGGCGGACGTTGCATAGACACGCGATTCGGTCCCCATTGCTCGTGTCCCGTGGGCTACACGGGTCCCAGATGCCAGCAGACAACGCGCAGCTTCCGCGGCAACGGCTGGGCCTGGTATCCTCCACTCGAAATGTGCGATGAGTCCCACTTGAGTCTGGAGTTCATCACCCGCAAGCCCGATGGCTTGATCATCTACAACGGACCGATTGTTCCCCCGGAGCGGGATGAGATGCTGATATCAGACTTCATTGCCTTGGAATTGGAGCGGGGTTATCCGAGACTCCTTATTGACTTCGGCTCGGGAACTTTGGAGCTGAGGGTGAAGACCAAGAAGACTCTGGACGACGGCGAATGGCACAGGATCGACCTGTTCTGGGACACCGAAGACATTCGCATGGTTGTGGACTTTTGCAAGTCCGCGGAGATCGCCGAAATGGAGGATGGCACTCCGCCGGAATTCGATGACATGTCCTGCCAGGCGAGGGGACAAATCCCGCCATTCAGCGAGTATCTGAATGTGAATGCGCCCCTCCAGGTTGGCGGACTGTATCGCGAACAGTTCGACCAGAGTCTGTACTTCTGGCACTACATGCCAACGGCCAAGGGCTTCGACGGCTGCATTAGGAACCTGGTTCACAACTCCAAGCTCTACGACCTCGCCCATCCGGGACTCTCAAGGAACAGTGTGGCGGGATGTCCGCAAACCGAGGAGGTTTGTGCCCAAACCGAGACCACAGCTCGCTGCTGGGAGCATGGCAACTGCGTTGGATCCCTGTCCGAGGCACGCTGCCACTGCCGACCGGGCTGGACCGGTCCCGCTTGCAACATCCCCACCATTCCGACCACCTTCAAGGCCCAGAGCTATGTCAAGTATGCTCTCAGCTTTGAGCCGGATCGGTTCAGCACCCAGGTCCAGTTGAGGTTCCGCACGAGAGAGGAGTATGGCGAACTGTTCCGGGTTAGTGACCAGCACAACAGGGAGTACGGCATCCTGGAGATCAAGGACGGCCATCTGCACTTCCGATACAACCTGAACTCACTGCGCACCGAGGAGAAGGATCTCTGGCTGAACGCCATCGTGGTCAATGATGGCCAGTGGCACGTGGTGCGGGTCAATCGGTACGGCTCGGCTGCTACCCTGGAGTTGGACGGAGGCGAGGGTCGTCGCTATAACGAAACCTTCGAGTTTGTCGGCCACCAGTGGCTGCTGGTGGATAAGCAGGAGGGCGTCTACGCCGGCGGAAAGGCTGAGTACACGGGAGTGAGGACCTTTGAGGTCTACGCCGATTACCAGAAGAGCTGTCTCGATGATATACGGTAAGTACATTTTTGATATTTTATTTAAACAAATCAAAAATCCTCTTCTTACGGAAAAGAAACTGATCTGACTTAAGTAGATATTTTTAAATTTAAAACGAGCATCACATCAGCATATTTTTCCATTTAGTTTTATTCTTTCATTATTTAATTACTTAATTTTAATTTTCCCTTCGACAGTCTGGAAGGCAAACACCTGCCCCTGCCACCGGCAATGAATGGCACCCAATGGGGTCAGGCCACCATGGCCAGGAACCTGGAGAAGGGCTGTCCCTCGAACAAACCCTGCTCGAATGTGATCTGCCCCGATCCCTTCGAGTGCGTGGATCTTTGGAATGTCTACGAGTGCACGTAAGTTTTCTCATCATCATCTCCCTCCCCCCAAAACCATTCCCAAAAACATTTTTAGGCATTTACCCATTGCTTTTCGGTTTTCATCAAAAAAAAAGAAAAATTACCAAACGAGAAAAATTAAAACCATTCAAATAAATTGACTATTCGGACTGTGACTGTAACCGACCACTCACATTTACTAACCCCAGAAAATAAAACGAGGAAAAAGAGTTTATCCAAATATTTCGCATAAGCCATGTGTGGCGATAAGAAAGCCCCGAAAAATCCACAAAGCAAAACCAAATACCACATAAAAGGGAACAAGGAAACAAATCACCGGCTTTTGATAAGCAAGCAAGGCTAACATTTGATAGGCTTAATCAATTAAGGGCAGAGGCCCACAAAAAAATGGGAGAAATAAGAGCGGGAGGAGCAGAGAGTTCGGCAAAAAGCTCGTTGGACTGACCTGTCCGTCAAAGGAGGTCCTGCCGCTGAATCGCAGTCACACTCCCACATCGCACACACACACACTCCATCCACACACAGTCGGCTAGTGATTGGCACTAAACGTTGCGTGACAAATCAATCGGCTTAGGCTTACGTTTCCGATTTCGCTTTGACTTCGGGTTAAAGTCGATCCAGGGAGCCGTGATTCCAGCTTCCAGTTTCCAGAGTAAAGAGCATTTGTCCGGCTTGTAATGGTCTTTGTACATATTCACGCTTTTGTTTCACTTCACACACAGAAAAAAGAAAATGTAACAAGCTTGGCACAGGTACTTTCATTGCTTATCTCTATTAAACACACACATACTTTGCTTTTAGCCTTTTCCATTTTACCAATAGTTGAACGAGAATAAATCAGCAGGGCTGAAAGGATTGCGTTTACACGGAAATAAAATTCACTTAATATTATTATTCTTGATTAACATAAATACAATGTACTAAGCCTTGAAATAATTTTATATTGTCTACATATTTTTTTTGATAGATAGTCTATCTAAAATGAATAGTTTGCCAACTTAAATATATTTTTTTTTCCTCCCAATTGAAGCTTTGGGTACAATTCTCTGACATAACTTGGACCTGCCTCGAATCTGTAGACATATGAATCATACAATTGGAACATCCATTCGATATTTGCATTTTCGTTTAGCCCACTTTTTGTTGCCATTATGCCCCCTCAACTACTCAAGTAATTAACCTTATTTAATGGTGACTTATCATATGAAAAATATCATAAATAGTTGCGGCGAAGGACGCATTATGTCGCCCGATTCCAAGGGCTGTATGGATCGCAACGAGTGCCTCGATATGCCCTGTATGAACGGTGCCACTTGCATTAATCTCGAGCCCCGCCTGCGATATCGTTGCATTTGTCCCGACGGTTTCTGGGGCGAGAATTGTGAGCTGGTGCAGGAGGGTCAGACCTTGAAGCTCAGCATGGGCGCCCTGGCGGCGATTTTGGTCTGCCTTCTGATCATTCTGAGTGAGCATCGATCCAGAGTCCCTGAAAAAATAATAATAAACTCCCTCTAAGCGTGCAACAACAACTCATAGTTTTAATTAAGCAATTAGTGCCTTAGCGAATGCCTAGCCCTTAGTGTCTGTGTTGTAACTTTATCCAAACATTATTAGGTTGCAATCATCCAATCAATTTCGTGCGTTTCATTCGACAAATTCCATTTCATTTTCCCCATCAAACCGACATTTTCAGTGGCCCGCAATCTATGCACTTTGCTTTTATTTTATCATAACGCTCTATCATTTGTAAATCCAATCATTCGGCATCTAAATCACGGCTCACTGAATTCACCCTTAATGAAAACATATATTTGACACATGGCTTTCACCGCCATTGCCGCCCTGTGACAGATATTCCATTCAAAAAGGCATTTCCATATTCATCAACCTATGATTTCATTTTCATACATATTCCATATTTGTTTTTGGCACATTTTCCGTTCAGCCTTTCACTCAATGTACAAGTTTATGGTATTATTCAATCTGTGTGCGTGTGTAAATATTTTAAATATAACTAAGCGAAGGTATGTACCCATATGTAGTGGAATATTTAATTAGTTTGTGTCCTAAATGAAAACTTTAGCTTCTCACCGGGGGTTTTCTCCGGACTCCAACTTTTACTCAGTGATACATGCATTCCATTTAGTTTTTTGGCCATTCTTTTATCAACTCCACATTTCCGACATTGCACTCAGCCAAGACAAAGAACAAGACCTGAAATGCCCTTCAGGTAAGTTAACAAATGTGCAGTCAAAGATACAAGGTGCCCGTGAGGAGACAAGGGCAAGCCGCCCAGGACCAAGGAAGAGCAATTGCAGTTGTTAGCTTTGGCATTTCGAGAAATCACGATGCACTAAACCCACCCCAAACCGAGCGAATAAAAAGCGTAAAGAGGGAAATACAGACAGGAAGCTCAGACAGCTCAAAGGAGCAGGTTGGAAAGTGGCACTAAGAAGCTGCCAGTTCCATTTTGGGCATTGCCTCGCGAGGATTTACTACGCTTCTGCATTTCCTTTTTGCCCAACTGTTCCCAACGTTAAATGCGGCGAATGTGTGTAAACAGCCAGAAAAATGCCAGTTGCTGGCTTAGAGCCCTGACTCCATTTATATGCCACCTTTGCTTAACATTTAAAAGTAAATACGGCGGCTCCTGGGGCGTGCAGAAATTGTTTCCTACCCGAGTCCACTTGAGCTAAAACTTAATGACGTAAAATATGGCAAACTTCATAGACGACCGGAAAGCGAAGTGGAAAAATTCAGCTAAAATTATCAAGTACCTCACTCACTTCTGATGGGCCTTAACAACGCACTTGGGAGCCATCGAAGGCGGAGCAGAGCAGCGCAGCCAAAGGGGAAAGGGCGATCCCTGTGATTCGACTTTCCGACTGGCTCTGATTTAGTGTGAAAGTTTTTTGCTGCTTTTGAGGTATTTACTTTATCCTCCTCCTTTTCAAGTTGTTTGCACTTTTTTTTCGTGCTTCCCTGCTGTGAGGATTCAATGGTCAAGCCAGTCGAGCTAGTCAAGCCAGGGCATTTGCCAATAACCGTCAATATATCAAAAGTGTCTCCAGTCTGCATTTGAAAAGTATTCGGTTTTTTCTAAAAGGGCTTTAAATGGAGCCAAGACTGAATTTCCCTTTGGTTTTGCATTTGCAAACGGACATTTCCCAAATTAAATTTAAGAAAATCCTGAGAACCCATTCATCTCAATCGCAGAGGTCTTGAATCAGGACGTCTCCCATAGCTATTTCACACCTCAATTTGCAAAGCCAACAGACATTTCAAAGTTTTTTATTCCCCAACTCAAGGACGAGTGTGAGTGCGTTACCCAAAACTAATCAAAACAAACTTAAGGACGAGGGGAAAAAATAGTCGTAAAAAGTGCGACAAAATAAAATGAAAATCAACTTAGCCCAAGAATGCAGCAGTACGAAAAACTTTATTCAATTCCGACCAAGAACAAAAAATAGATGCATAATAATCATAAAAGTACAAAAAATAGAACAAGAATTGTACAAAACAGCACTTAAGATGCGTGCTAGGAAAGGGAAGTCGATGAAGGGACGTAGAATGTTTGCGCAATGCAAATGCAAAAAGTTTGTCACACGACCGAATCCAAAACTAAAAAGTCACAGAGCGTAAAATAATAACTACAAGGAAAAAATGAAAAAAATGATAAAGTTGCAACGAACGTTTAAAAAGACTCTCCGACAGTTTTCACACTACGAGGAGATGAGAGGATTGGGAAAATTCTATTCTCATAACTATTCAAACGAACAAAGCGAGGCCAGAGAACACTGAGGGAAAAACTAGATCTTAAATCAAGAAAAATAGTCATTAAAAGGATAAACGCTTATATGTAGAAATGCGCGTGCTTATTGCTGTAACTTGTGATTGAATTTAAAGTTTATTGATTAATAATGAATACAGATTCACTTACGTTAAAAAACATTTTGAATACTGAAAATAAAAAAACTTTGTAAATGTAATTAAATTAGTAAATGTATCAAAAAATATCTTAAATGAATTAAGAGGAATCACGGATTTTATTCTTGAAAACTAGTATTGCTATTTAGGGATATTGTAATCTGTTCTTGATTTTTGAAAGGTATTTTCTCAGTGTAACAAACTTTACAAGAGCAACACACATCCACATACACCCCCCACAAACACACTTGCATGATGGAAACAAATTTTAAATAATTTCTTTTATTTTTTCAACACTCCACACACACACAAACACTCATACATCCACTCACACGAACCACTCGTACAACCACTCGTATACGTAACGTAACTTTTCGGGGCATTACGTATACGTCTGAGCAGCTGTCCGTCGGGCTACAGAAGCTCCGGCAGCACCTGTGTGAACGACAACGAGTGCCTTCAGTTCCCGTGCCGCAACGGGGGCCGCTGTCGCGATCATCATCCGCCCAAGAAGTACGAGTGCCACTGCCCCATGGGCTTCACCGGCATGCACTGCGAACTGGAGTTATTGGCCTCCGGGGTATTGACGCCGTCGCGTGATTTTATTGTCGCCCTGGCGCTCTGCCTGGGCACTCTGATATGTAAGTATACCGCAAAATTCCCACACCCAAGGTGATGGTGTGTGCAGAACGGCGTAACACTTGAGTTTAAGGTTTGAGTAGATGTTTAACACCCTGGCTAAGTAAATTAAACTTTAAAGCTGTATTGCATGAAATTAATATTGTTTTGTGATATCATCTGCTTTTTTTAAGATCATTATAGTATTAGAAAATATATTAAATTATAATTAGAAAACATATTAAATCACCATCGAGCAGTTTAACCTCTAAATATAAATTATTATCAAATATCAGATGAGGCAAAAAAGGGCGTTGCCGTCTCTTTCTCATTAACAGTTTTATTTAGGAACTTCTTATATGCCTAATTTTTAGTTTACGGACTTAAAGTCATCGCACAGCCAGCTAAAATTTCAATAATTTCAAATTTAATTTCTTTAAATGACCATTTTCTTATGGCAATTAAAAGCTTAATCAAAAGTGTACAAGGCCTTTAAATATTGATGGCATCGCGCGGAAATAAAATTAATTAAGTCTTACAATCAGCCATCTGCAATGACCGGAAACGACGGATCCCGGCAAGCAAACATGTCAAAAGTAATTTCCGCAAATTACATGACACAACAAAAGTCGTTCCATAAATTAAAGCTTATTGAATGGTCAGCAGAAAATTTGTTTGCATATCAATAAGGCAGCGGTAGCGAGACCATGAAAATTATACCGAGTACAAATTAAACTTCCCTTTCGTATTGCGAATGCGTATTTGACTAACACAATAATTGCAATTACACGCTGGCCAGCTGGTAAGGAAAACTTTGCGCAGACGAAGAAGCCGCAGCAAATTACTTAACGTCAACTCCAAGTTGCGGTGGCAATTTCCACGACTTGGAATCCCCGAAAAACTTTTTGTTTTCCTCGAATCGTTGCTTTGGCTATGCAACAGATGCTGTCTACTTTTCGCAATATGCTGAAAAGCGCGATGGCCAAATTAGAAATACTACAAGGAGACAGCGTCTGCAACTTGATTTGCTATTTTCCGTTGACCAGAAAACTGGGACAATGTTTGCAATATTTGTTTTCGTGTTCTCTCCCCTTTTTCCATTCCTGGCAAATTCTGTTCTTCAATATTGCTCTCAGCCCTCTTTTTCCGTTGTGCTGCTTCTCCTTTTCGGTTCTGTAATTTAATTAAGCATTTTTTGCAAGCTGATAGCAAGAAGATATTTTCGGATTCCCTTTCGCCAGCGCTGAGGAAGAGAAGTATAACTGAAATTGCTCTGCATGTTAAATTAAGTGTAGTTTAAATGCACTTTGCAAATCCAACGAGTTGTTGTTGCATTTTCCAGGAGGGGAATATTTAGCTGGAATCAGTATTTTAATATGACTTAATTTCAACTATTCACAGTACTCGTCTTGGTGTTCGTCGTGTACAATCGCCGCCGTGAGGCGCATATCAAATATCCGGGTCCCGATGACGATGTGCGCGAGAATATCATCAACTACGACGACGAGGGTGGCGGCGAGGACGATATGACCGCCTTTGATATCACTCCGCTGCAGATACCGATTGGAGGGCCGATGCCACCCGAGCTGGCGCCCATGAAAATGCCAATTATGTGTAAGTATTCCCTTTGAAATGCGTGTGAATGGGGTCTTGCAAATGTAGGACACGTGAGCCCAAGACATTTGAGAGCTGAAACATCACAGGTGTATGCAGATTAAGTTTACTACCGGGGCACCTTCGGGGGTTCAATTATATTTATTATATTTCAGTAATAATTATTTCCTATCCAGCAATATGTATGTTAACTTTTTCTTTATATTTATCCTTCTTCCAGATCCCGTTATGACCCTGATGCCGGGTCAGGAGCCCAATGTTGGCATGTTCATAGAGGAGCATAAAAAGCGCGCCGATGGCGATCCGAACGCCCCGCCATTCGACGATCTGAGGAACTATGCGTACGAGGGCGGCGGCAGCACAGCCGGATCGCTCAGCTCGTTGGCCTCGGGTAAGTTCTGAAAAAAAAACCTAAGATAAGCATAGCATTTGCACCCAATATGCTGAATTTTAGTCACGAGTCTAGAACCGAAGCCTGAGAAGCCCCACAAAGTAGGCTACAAGCAACTAGAACAGCACTCATAGCGTGCCAATCAGTTTTAGAACAATCGACTTGCTGCTGACCTATCATCTTTTCTGACATTTTCAGGGCAACGTGTCTCAGATACAGCTGAATATTGGGTGTAAATTTAGGAGAAAATATGAAAACCATTTATGGTATTTTCATGCTTTCCATACACGAAGAAAGAATTTCATCCACAAGAGTGAATTTTCTCATATGCGTCCAGAGTTTAGAATCGAAATTAAATATGAATTTTTGTGTGTGCTCCTTTATTTATTGCAGGCACCGATGACGAGCAGCAGGAGTACGACTACCTCGGTGCCTGGGGGCCGCGCTTCGATAAGCTGGCCAACATGTACGGCCCCGAGGCGCCCAATCCCCACAATACCGAGCTGGAGTTGTAAGCGGGATAAAGCCAAGAGTGGAGTGAAGTGATGTGAAGTGAGGGCAGAAGGAGACCGAATCCAAATCCGAAGCGGATACCTAGATGAACAAACTAAAACTGTTAGTAGATACAAAGTTGCATTTAAATCGAAATGAAATCCCCACACACGAGGATAACTCACACACAAAGAAAGCGCAACCAAAGAAGCATCGTAATGCTGAAAGTTGGCAGAACTCTCTACGAAAATGGAAACTAAGAAATAGAAAACTAGAAGGGGAACGGGAAAAGAAATGGATATGGATATGGAGATGAAGGAAAATCAAACACATATTATGACACGTAAAATGACATTTGTAAAAATATTTCATCAGCATTTAAATTTAAACAATTACGATAATGAGATTAAGTTATTAGGGCAACGCGAGCCGAGACTTGCGGTTGCACTCTTTCCAGCATTTTTTGCGGGGCAAGTTAAGGAAAAATTTAAAGGAAGGATATGAGAATTGTAGGGCGTAGGAGAGAGCATACCAAAGTTTAGTTTAGGAGCGCTTATGAATTTATAACTTTAATTCTCAAACAGATTTGTTGTGCATATTATTTTAAGTTGTAATTATTATTTTAAGGAGTCTTCTGTTTATACGTTGGCGGCATTTTGTGAGAGTCATTTAGCGGTTAAGTCACAGAACAAGTTCTCAACGCCCTTAATTTATCTATACTTTAAGTTCATCATTTTCATTTCGCATTACCTTTTAAGGACTACAATTTAAAAGAATTAAAACTTATATAAAGGAATACCCAAAGACTGTTTTCGTTCCATCATAACAAGTATATACATACATTAAAACACGAAACATATATATATATATAAACTTATAAACATTACGAAATTTTTAACTGCAAATCGAACGGCATTTCGCAAGTTGTCGCATTGTGTGTCATTCAATTTCAAATCGAGCACAATCGGCGTCCCCTTTCCAGATGCCAGATGCCAGACAGAAATCTGAACCGAAGAAAATACTCCTAAAACGATATTCTAAAAGCAGAAAACTTAAGCTAAATCTCCAGACAGAACAAGTCTAGCCGACGAAATGCTGGTACAGTAAAGTAAAGAGTAAGCGTAAAGAAAAAGAAACAGAAAAAGAAAAATTACCTTTAGATGAACTTAGCGCAATTGATATAATTAAAAGGAATGCATGAAAGAAAACAAAACAAAATGGTATATATATTAATGATGAAAAAATTTAATAGTATTTTACATTGTATATATTATTAGTTTTAGCACGTATACATACAGAGAATCACAACAATATTAAACCATGTGAAACCCAGAATTCTATTAAGTCATTGGAACTAGAGTGGAAAACTACAAAACCGCATTCAAATAAAAATAAAATCCTCCATATACATAAAACCACATCTAACTGCATTTAAAAACCACATTTCCACACGACAAAGCAAACATTTTTTTGCAAATCGATTGAATTTTTATTTTCTTCACTTTTTGATGGTAGTTTTGAGCCTTAGAAACGGGCCGCTGTTATTAAAAAATAATAATAACATAGAACACAAACAATAAGCGTTGATATTATTTGTTGATTCCACGTTTCCATTTAATTTCACTCGTTTGTTGAGCTCTCAGCCAGAAAACAGAAAACAGAAACCACAAAAGCAGTTTACCAATTACAGATTGTAGAGAACCGTAAGTACATAATAAACAGAAGTAAAAAAATATATATAGGGAGTCTATCTAAGTCTCAGAGTTTTCCAGGCAGTGTGCCCACGAACACGATCCTATTGAAAATTCTGTTTGAGTTCCTTAATTTCACAAAGTCTCCCTTCAGGCAGGTACACACAAACACAGCCATATACATACGTTTCGGTATTCGAATTATCCTACTACCACGAGCGAAGAAAAAGAAGAGTAAAATTAAAGTACTTAAGCAACACCTACATGCATATACATAAACAAAAGAAGCGGGAGAAAATCTAACAAAACTGCAACAAAAGTTGACTATTGAAAAGTGCAAAGATTTTAACGTAATTGTTAAACCATACAGCGAAATAAATATTTAAAGCGAATAAACCCAATAAACTTATCCGCTGTACTTGTTTGAGAAAATTCTTAGAAATTTTAAAAGCACATTAATTGTTAAAGTGAACCCTAACTCGGATCGACAGCAAAAAGTAACCTAAGCCACTTCAAGACGGACGCAACTCTGATTTGCCTTCAAGTGCATATTATGCTACAGTGCGTTACGGTTGAGTAAATCCACAGCTCCAGAGACACACATAACACTGCCAAAAGTATGGTTTAGTTTCCGCAGAGACTAGAATCGGAAAGTGAATTCAACGAACTGTTTATTTGCGGCTTTTGCTTTTTTCGCAATGCATTCTGAGCCTTTCATTTGGACATTTGGCTTTCTTTCTGATGCATCTGACTATGAATAAATTTTGCATTTATATATGTATAGGTCGAACAGCCAACGGAAACCGAAACAAGAATAAAAACGTACACAAAACACACACATTTTAAGACAGCAACAAAAAAGAAGCGATATTTTATATTTATAACAAATAGAACTGCAGATAAACAGACAGCATAGACCGCAAAAAAGATAAATCGAAATTAGTAGAATGGCAAGTATATTATATACTCATTTACACATATTTGTTATATATTTTGTAATGTAAGTTAGAAGCATATACTACATATTTAATAATGCACAGAAACACACACATATACATATATAATGCGGAATACATTTACACCAGCGCAACACACGACAGACCGACAGATAGACCGACCCATTACTGCGATGCAAGAAACATACTATTTGATAACTATGTATTTATAATGTATGCATTTTTTACCACACCCGAAAACAAGCGGAAAACGAACCCCGAAAATCCCCTATGAAGAGTAAATCCCATTAAGTCAAATAAATGGGAAACATATACCCACACCCAAACACACACACAGAAACACGAAACCAAATGCAAAAATCCGATTTGAATGCAGTTTTAGATACATTTGCATATAAGTACATTATTATGTAAAATCACTTTAATATGCAGCAACAGAAATGGCGAAACGGAAACTAGTATTAAAGAAAATGAAATTATGAATAAATTACGAGTAATTAAAGTAAAAACAGAAGCATGCTGCAAGTAAACCTAACAAATCAATTGTGCAGTATTCGGTTCTCTTGCCAGTATCGAAGATGGTGAAGTGGTAAATTAATTAAGCGAGCGAATGGCGTGGAAAACTTGTAAGCTAATCACGCTCCACTTGAGGAAAATGGGGAAAATATCTAGTTAAGGAAACCTATACACGAAACACTTACACGGACATTTACACACTGACATATATACACTCACACTCATAGACAACAACAACTGCAATTATATTAAACGAGAAAATTATTATAAAATCAAGAAAACACACAAAAAGAAAAGTGGAAAACCAACAAGACGAAAGAATAAAAAAATAAATAAAGAATCTGTAACGTTATATGAAAAACAAAAATCGAACAAAGTGTTTCTATTAATTTTGGGTGGCACTGAAACTTGAAACTCTTGGAATGTGTGTGGAATATTAAAAGGTAAATATAAATAAATTATTTTTCAGCTTTAAAATATTCTAATTCTCGAAGGACTTAGACAAATTCTTATCTTTTCTTCTGAAAATGTACTTAGCTATCTTCAACAGTGCCTTGATTTAATTTTAAAATAACCCATTGCCTAATATAAATATGTAAGTATATGTTTTAGTCAGCTTTTCCTTTTTATTTATCAGCAATTGCTAATTAATAGTTTTTCCGCTAGTATTTAACTGGAATTTATTATTGCCTTGAAACAATGTATTCATATCTCAAGGCTTTGGCACGCACAAAGGCAATGCAAATGTTTGTTCCTTGCAGACAGTAATCAGTTGTTATCTTAGTATTACAACGACCACTCGAGTTCCAGGTACGTTTGAAGCATTTCTATTTGCTTATTTGTATATTACATATTGCATTGTAGCGAATGAGACCAATATTATGCCAATGTCAATGTTGAGTCAGACAAGCTCAAAGCCGCGGGCGGACATATTATATCCGCATTTGGACCGAGTGTGTGGCCTTTGTCTGAAGCTACACCATTCTCCGCCATCGGCAAATATCACCGGCTGTATCCATATAAACATACAAGACACACAACAGAGCCGAAACACTTTTGCCCCGAGAAAACGAAAATGTACAAATATATTCCTTCACCGATTTCTTTCGCATTTCGCCAGGAAATGGGGAGTCTGTAAATGGATTTGGCTTTTGCTTTGGGATCCCCAACTACAATATCCTTTTTTCTATTCAAAGGAAGGAATGAAATCTTCGCCTCACCACAAGGACAAATATGTACAATGGGGAGAGGAAAAAGTTAGAGTATGCGCTTTAATCCATGGGTATATTAATTCGTGGTAACTATATTATGTTAGGTTTAAAGACACAAAGAATTCAAATTGTAATTATTCTATTTTTTTACATTTCTTAAACAAGTTTATAAATATTAATAAGGGAAGCGCCCTTAAATTTTTGTAAATTATTTATTGCAACGCCCTGTAGGCGTACGAGGCATCTCATAGTCTGGACACTTGTCTGTTCTCCGGCCCTCCTTGCGCCTTCCTTTACATTTTCCAGCAAAGCATCAAATTTCCAATATTATTGCTCCCTGTTGAACATTTGTCTTTGCCTTTCGCCGGCTCTTGGCACGTTCCAACAATTGTTTAAGGCGCCAAAACAAATTGCGCATACGCCAAGTGGTATGGGCCAAAAGGAAATGTATACGTATATGCAAACATTTACTTTGAGCACAATTTATAAGCCACAATTTGTGCGGACTATTTTTAGCTAAACAATTTGTTTAGCCGTCTCCTTGCAGCTGTCGATTTATTGGCCAACCCTTGCCCTCGGTCTCGGTGCCTCCACCCTCCTTGTTTTGGCCCACTTTCCTCCGTCCGATTTCATTGTCAAGCTTTCGTTTTTGTTTGCTTTTCCCACTCCCGCGCTCTGGTATTTATGGTTTTGTTTTGGGGCTGCGAAATTTATGAATTTCGCACTGACAAGAGCGGCTCGTTTATCTCATCTAATAAGTTTCGCTTGTTGCTCGGCCCCCACACTATCGAACTTTCCATTTCGTTTCAGATTTTCCTCGCCTCTGCGTGGGCTTGTTGCCTCTGCTCATTTGCAGTAAAAATTCCTAGCTATGACTCTTGGGGGGCAACACTTGAGAAAATAAGTTTTGTGTGACTTTTATCATTTAAAGAAAATAATAAATGTTTTAATTTAAGGCTAACATCAATCGATAAATATGAGTAGCAGAAATCCATTCTGTACTTTTATTTATAAAAAAAAGGTGGAGTTTAACAAATAAGAATATTTATGCTAACGTTTCTGTTCCCTTATGATTCGAAAATCGAGTTATTCCTCTGCAAGAGAATTTCTTTAAAATTTTTTCCGTGGTCTTTGTATTGATTTTGAGACTGGCAAGCAGTTTGATGAGCCGGCTGAACGGTTCGATTTCAGTTTCCGCTCTGGGTTCCGGGTCCCCGTTTTGTGTGTGTGTTTTATTTTATAGCAGGTTGTTAAATGCGAACATTTCTGGCTTTTTGCTGCGGGCAAGAGCAGCCGAAGCCGAAGCAGCGGCGCAGCGGCCAATATGTCCGGCATTTTTTAGTTAAGTGCTGCAGTTTATGAAATTGCTCTGGGTCCAGGCATAAGGCAACTTTGAACAGAATTTAACAAGCGATCAAAAGCGAGACACGTGAAACGCATTTGCAGATGTTTCGTCACTGATTTCATCTCGCTCATTTCATATCATTTATCTGCGCTTCAAAGGGGAGCGAAATCAAGCCATTTTCAAATGCGATTTTCGCCCAAAGGCATGCAGCAAATATGCGCACTAGATAAGCACATGTCATCGGCATATATCCACATATGTTCGACCCCGTGCCCAGAATCCGGCTTTGTCTTTTGTAGCCCACATATTTCAATATTTTGCCAACATGTCACATGGATGACATTCATTTCCTACAGTCAACACGCACAATTTGTCGCTCGCAAATGAAATGAAACGTTCCAAGACAACGGGCGACTGGCAGCGGCGGAAGAAGCAGGCGGATTCCCCTGACACACCGGAAAATCTTGAACAAAAATCCAGAAAAATGAAAATAACAAGGGGAAAAATGGAATGAGCTTAACATGTTTTAGCCCAAAAGCGAAAATCAACACATGCAAATGGAAAAAGTGAGAGCAAAGAGAGCTGACAGCTCCAGGCCAGATGGCAGCGAATAGATTTCAAGAATTGTTTAACCGTATGGATACACGATGAAAAGTTGATTGGCCTTTGAGGCTGCATTTTTCTTTAAAAGTTTAAGAAATGCATTATTTTATTAAATATTAATTTAAGGAAACTAATCAATTTATTAATCTAACTATAAGGACTCAAAACAGTTGTAAAGATAATTTTTTTAATTGTTTTTTGAGCAAAAACGGTTTCAACACCTTGATCTCTAAATTATAGAACATTGTTTCTCAGTGCACATATGCTCTACAATACACATAAGAATATGTTTAACTAGACCCACGCGTGCATATCACGGAAATACTTCAAGGAGAACCCAAAAAAAAAAAGAAACGAAGCTCACAAAATGAACCCCTGGAAAAGTTGAGCAATTTAAATCCTAATCGGGCTCAATTTGATTTTCCCCGCTCCTTGACCCGCTCCCCGCCACCGCCACCGCCCTGCGGTTAGTCGTTAAGGCCAACTTGTCAGTCAATCAAAGGTCAAAAGGGTTGCCACAGGACAGCGACAGAAAGAAATAAAACGGGAAGAGGACAAACAACCAGAAAAGGGACAACGGTCGCTGGTTGACAAGCATTAAATAAATAGCAAAGGATCACTTTAGAAACATATTAAATTTTGTGGCTACAAATTACTTAATGAATGTGGGAATGCCGACGGGTGCCGCCCGCAGCACGATTGGGGAGATATATAACGCATCCTTTCGGCCATATGCAAATACTTTTGGCCCGAAAGCAGCCTTGAGCTCTTGAGTGGGCGCCAAAAATGTTGATTACTCGCTGCCTTCCCGGGAATTTGCATAAACTGTCGCCGGGCACGTTCCATTTCCCTTCCCGCCCATCTAATTGAGCCGAAAGAGGCGGGTTAAGCTTGTTTTAATTGCATTAGGGAAGTGGACTCCGAGCCGGAGCCACCTAAATCCAAAACTCTGGCCGAGATTTCTTCGGCCCGAACGGACGGGAGTTCAGCATGTCAGGCGGTTAACCGCCATTTCTGAAATTAATTTGTATCTTTGGTTCCTGGACTTTGTGTGGGTCAAACATCCCACACATTCACTCAATTAATTTAATGTTTGCCCTGGCCTTAGGGGTCTTAAATTAGTATCTCTCCTGGTGTCGGTGACTAAAGCATTATATCGGATTTGGTGGTTCGGCCAAAGGGATTAGTCCATTAGTATGTATTAAGTGATAGCTCAGTACGAGCTCAGTTTCTGAGCTGCATTGCAGCTGTAAGATGTTAATCTGAGGTATACTTCAAGTGCATTATAATGCAATTAGTGAGGAAACTTAAAGGAAAATTAATGCGGCATATATATATATATATTTCTTACCCATCAAAATGGGACTTAAATTAAATACAAGCTACCATTTTTGTTGCTGCTGTGATAAATTATTTAATTTTGTTATTTATTGACTTGCTCAAAATTTAACTAATGCAAAGTGGAAAGTGCTTACTGAAACATTTTAAAGTGTTGGAGTAAGGAAAGCATACCAAGAAAAGCCTTAAATATCTGTCAATATTGAAAGCAATTAAGATATTCAATGAGAGGCATAAGGACCTTAAGAAAAATACCAGCCCCCTTGATGGAGATCACGTTTCCACTTTGAGTAATTTTCAGCACAATGTACCCATGGGACGTGTATGCCGCTCAACCCTTTCGCGTAATTTAAATGTATGTATACGGACGACGGTAACATTTTCTGATTGCTTTCCATTTGCGGAAGAGATTTCCCCCGGTTTTTGGGGTGGCTGCTGCTGGATATTCATTTAATAAAAGCCAACAGCGAACAAATTTTAATGAAAGACTGCAAGTGCTGGCTGAGTCCTGCAGCCAGGACCCCGGATCCTGGGACCGCTGCATATGTCTGCGTTAGCCTTAAGCGCATCCCGTACAGTAAAGCCCCGAGGCGAGAACAAACGGCAGTAACAACAGCAGCAGCAGCAGCAGCAGCTCCCGGAGTAGAGCCAGTTGAAACTGCAACAGAAATCGTTATATCAATGGGCAACGGATAGGAACGGTAAAAGTATGGTGGCAGTCTCGACCAGGGGTGGCAAGTGGGGCGAAAGGGACGTAAAAAGGACGAACAGAGGAAGGAAACTCACTGCGTTACGCTGCTTGTTGATAAACTCTTTGGCGGGGCTTTTGACGTGGTCCGAACTGCTGAAAGGACATAATAAATGCCTCTACGTTCGGCCAACCGAACAGGATGTACAGTAAAAAAAACACGTAGGCCATAAATTAATTCAAATTAACACTTTCAACTGGCACCATGTGATAAAAAGTATAGTTCTGTATTGAAAGCATTAAAAGCAAACTTTTTCGAGTTGGTGTCCTTGTCCTTGTCTACGTAAAGTTCTCGATTAGATTTCAACGCTTCAATATTTCTTTGCAATTTTTTTGAATAAAATTAAAGTGAAACGTTTGTATAATTGCCTTTATAATATTTTTTTTTTGTGAATATTCCTCGTAGTGAAGGAAAATGAGAAAGAAAAGGAAGCCAATTTCATTAAAATTTCTGTGTGTGCGAGATGTCATTGCGTATTTATGTTAAATGGACGCGGTGCCGAAAGGATATGCCAAGACTCCTTTCAAAGGCAGACAGTGGCCAGCAAAAATTAATATTTCTCCTTGGCCAGCTGCATTGTTGGCTATCGATTATCCATTTTTGCGTGGCAAGGGCTTCACGCTTTCTGCGTTTAAATTTAAGATATTATGGCGCAGCACCTTTATGGCATATCCTTCGCATTTATTGGGTCTCCTTGAACCATTTTTTGCGCACATTTCTCTGCCACTGTATCGTTTCTCATTTCGTAAATTGCATTACTGCCCAGTCATAATTGCGCTGATTAATTTCCATAACGGAGCCATGGCCCTAGGACTCGGTCTGAGAAGCCTCGCAGCATTCATATATCTTGGCTATATGCAAAAAACTGGCCGGTAAATGAATTGCAGCAAGAAAAGTTTATTGCTGGCCGTCGCTGCTCACTCTCCCTCTTAAATTATATGCGCATATTCAATTTCTCTTTTTGCTTCTTGCAGCTCTTGTTGCCTTATATTCCGTAATTTAAAAAGGCATTTTTCTCATTAGCATAAGAACGGAGATGTATTACTTTACGAATCAACTGAAATCGGAGATGTGATGGAAAAGAAATGTCATTAAGGAGGGGTCAGGGATTGAAAGAAAATGACGAAAGTGATTACGTTCATGAATTCATAATGGTGTATCTTAACAGTTTATTAAAAGTATACACCTTCAGCGAACTTACAAACTCTGAATAAAGTTAAACCAAATTTTTAAATCTGCAATAAATAAATATATAATAACTTTAATTTACTCAATGATATTTATTTCTTATTAATAAGATGAAAATACTATTGAATAATTTTATAAATGCATTTTATTGGTGTTTTTGGCTATTATTTGTAGAATATCTGTTTTATCCATTATCCAAATATTATAAATATTTTATTAATACTAATTTTTTATTCAAATATCTAAGCTTCTAGTATTTTCGTATGCCTGTTAAAATAATAATTATATTTTTAGCATCTCCTCTCTTCTGCTGCACTCAAATGTCGCAAACTCAATGCGAAGCAAATATTTAACTCTCCGGTGAGTGGCTTGTCACCTGCCGCTTGTTGGATTCGATCCACGGACGCTACTGTGACAGGACACACGTGACATTTGCGCGAATAAGAGACGGAAAAGGTGTGCCAGCCCCTCACTCTTTGCACTCTATAAAAATCACGTAAATTTCATTAACAATACTTCTGCAGACGAGCGAACGGATTTCCAGAGAGTGGTCCCACAATGGGAATACAACAGAAAAATAATAATTGCGACGATATTTAATTGTCCATGGAGAAGTTGGCTGCCAAAAAGATGCGGAAGTTACAAAGGGGACGAACAGTAAGGGTTGAAAAAGTAACACCTTTAAGGTATTTCAGTGTCCAGATTAAAGAAATTGGCTTGAATTTATAAATTTATATATAATTAATTTTTATAGAATATATTAATTCTTTAAATTACTTATTATAAAAAAAAATTTCCATTTAGTTTTGTGTCTATTATTTTAACCGCAACTGTACTTTCGCCCTCACAATGTCACAATGGTTGCAAAGGTGAAAAAGGATATGCACCATGAAATCCATGTGCTTTTAATGTTGAAAAATGAGTTTGTGAGCGCGTCGTAAGCGGCCAACTGACCCATGGGCGCAGCTTCTCCCCTACCACCAATTTCCACCGCCCTCAACGTGCAGTTTTCGCCATTTTCCGTACCCCCTTTCCCGCTGCTAGGGTTCTTGTGTGTGCAACGAAGCAATTTGGCGTGTGAAACGGGTCAGGTCAGTGGCGTCCGCACTCGGCAACATTTGCAGCCGGAATTTATACTGCACTTTCCAACAAGTTGCCGCCTTCTCCCCTGCATTTCCCTATTTTCACCCGCAGTTTCTCCAGATTTTCTCCGCCAAACTGGCTTTGTTGTTGCTGTTTTAGTTCAATATGTGCTCCTACCACCAACTGCTCTCGGCCAAGTCATTAAGTGAACGTGCCAGCCGACATGTGTGTGTTTGCTTCTTTAACTACATTTAATTGAAAGAAACTGTATTCCAAGTGGCTTTAATAAATGCGAGAGAAAAGCCAAGCGTTCGGAAATTTTATACAGAAAAAGTTCCTATTACCTCTTGAGAAAGTTGTTCATTAACCAAAAGAAACATTAACATTGCGAAACTTAGTTACTATAAACTGCCCTTTTAAGTGTTTATTAAAAAGAAATAATTACTGGTTATTGCATTCAATATAAGTTTATTTCTCCAAGAGAGCCTTTCCGGCTTATCTCGTAATTCATAATCCTGTCTTTGCCAGAGTCTAAGCCCATTTCTTGTTCCCTTTTTTTTCAAGTCCCTTCAGCCAAAGGCATAATCATAAATACTTGGCTTGTCATTTAGTGTGCAATTTCCGCAGTTCGCTGGCAAACTTGCCGGTTCCTGGTGCCAGGGTCATAATTCCTTTTGAGTTGACAGCAAAAGTGGCGGTAATGTGGCAAAGAGTCTCGAAGCTAATCAGCCACAAAACTGCCGATCCGATCGTAATGATGACGCTGATGATGATTATGGTGACGGTGAATGGTGATGGTGATTATTAGGCTGATGCTCCTCCTTTGCTCGCTTCAGTTGCAGGCTGCCTGCAACTTTAATAAGAAAATGATTTCCGTTTGGCAAATTGGAAAAACGTTTGCGGCGTTTGCTCGGTGATTTTTCGTTTTTCCCTCGCTCTATTTCCATTTCCACCTTCCTGCCTGTAATCCATTTATATGGTAATTTTTGCGTCGCTCGTTGCGCATACGCCACGTGGCCTGTCATAACTATTTCAATTCGCACAACATGTGCTGCAGAAGTAGCAGTAGCTTTACCTGTGCCACTGGCAGTCGCACTGCGAGGAGCAGCAGCAAAAATCAATAAGACGCAGTTACCGCGAAACGGAAGCGGAAATAAACGCAGCAGGTGAATGCTTAACTTGCCGCTCTTCGCGGTTCCTCAAATCGGTGCACTATCCCATCCACTCTCCAGCGCTCTCCAGCGAATCCCCTTCTGGCCATAAGATTACCTACAGCTTGCTCAACTACTCCTACTTTATTTTGTTTTTGTTTTCGAGGATAACCACGCTTCGCGCCGGTTTGTTGGTTTCCCAGTTCGCCAAACAATTTATTTTTGGTTTGGTTTTTGCAACCCGAAACTAGCTAAGAAGGATGAACCAAACTTTAGTTAATTAAAAGTACAAGAGCAAACTTCAACTACTAATTCGAATTTTAGTTTTGCAAACCTAAAAGGTCTTCAAGGTTGCGAGGACCTTGGCGAAGAGTGTGAACCTTAGATTTAAAATGGCTGATTAACTTTAGCTAAACTTTTTGACTAACAAAAATCAGAAAAATGTTGGTATAAAGTATAAAGTTCTATATAATTACCCAGTTTTCATAAAAGGTGAATGAACATTACTATATAAAACACAAACATTTACCAGACAACCATTTATATTTTTAATAGGACATCCACAATGTTTTTCCATAGTCCCATCATCTCCCCTATCCTTTTAAAGTCAACACACGACAATAAGGTTAACAGCAGTCTGGCAACAACTGCGGGAAATATGGCAATAAATTAATAACGAATTTAATTAGTCCTGTGTGAGACCAACTAGATGGAGGAGCACATCCTGCGTGAGACAAGGACAGAGGTAGGGAACCACCAGGCGGAGAGAACGATCTCTGTAGCCAAACTGGATTTTTAGCAAAACGGGGCACAGTTGCGTTTTACCTCCTGGTATTATTGTTGTTTCTGGTGCCACAGACGAAAACTAATTTGAAAACATTTTAACACTTGTTTGGAAATTTTTGCACCTTTTCCCCGCTTTTCCTAACCCTGCTTTTCGGTATTATTAGTGGCTGGCGTTGTCGTTATTTTATTAGATTTTGGCTGCTACATTTACTTTTTCCCAGGCATTATTACGGCGCACACAGTGTCCTGGCTTTAGCTTTATATTGCAAAAACATTTGTTCAAATAACGAGCGCAATAACAATAACACGAGTAGCAGCACCAGCGGCACCAGCGGCACCAGCAGCAACAGCATAAAATATGTATTCACTTTTATGGAGTTTTAATTTGTTTTGTCGCCGAAAACACTTCCGGAAGGGGAGCGCCCAAGTTGGTAATATCCGTTTCACGTTTTGGCGAAGCTAAAACACTCAAAAAGTGTAATTACCCAAATGGTGTTATAATTTAGATGTGTTACGGGGAGTGTAAGCCCTTTTCTGGGGACAAATTGAAAGGGCTGTGCAAGAAAAGTTGAAGAAAGTTAGTCGTGGCAGCTATTTCAGAGTTTTGGCTAAATGCAGCAGCAGCAGCGAATTGTTGCGAAAGTTTCATAATGGTTAGGATTTTTCCTGTGCTGCATTTTAATTTCCTCTTCTGATTTATTTTACATTACAATGTATTATGGAAATAGTTCGCCATTGTATTTGCATTTTAATTTCGTTGATTTGAAATTTCGAATCATCAGCCACTCAACCTCCACTTAAGGTTACACCACTTTGTTTGTATGTGAATGGCATCTCAATTTATATTTGCTCTTAAATTTAGTTGTATAAACTAGCACTATCTGTGCAGATTTCCAAATAAATTACATTGAGGGAAACGTGAGTGCTGGCTAAACTGAAATATGTTTAGCCAAATTCCGAAATTCCGCCGAAAAATGGCGCAAACATTAAATTGGACAACATGTGCGCGCCTTTTGCTGTAGCTTTTGCAATAAATTCTACTGATTTACGGGAATGCGATGTGGACGCTGCGAAAAAGAAGGGACGAGGGCACATACGCTTAACTAACTAAATAAATGTTGCAACTTGCCCCATCTGGCTGCATATCAAATTATTTGTTGCACTTTAATAGTGCGAAAGTGGAGCCACTCGTTCTCGTCCCTTATTTTCCCGCTTTCCCACTCTCCAGTTTGTTTTAGTTTTTCCATTTGCAAATGAATTGCACATTTGACATTTGGCAAACGATTTGAATAATGCAATGGCCCAGGGGACATTACGCCAATGCCAACAGGTGTCCTCGAGTGTGTTTTTGTGGCTGGGAGAAAAGCTTTTAGCGCCTAAAGGTATGCAAATCAGCTGCTTCACCACAAAGTTGCCGGCACTTTCCATTCGAGAAAGGAACTCCCTCTCCCTCTCGCTTTCCTCGCGAGGCCACTTGTCATTAACCCCTCCCAAGCCCCATTCTCTCTGAATGAAAACTCACCGCCACAGCATTCTCGACCTTCTGCATTCTGGCCACGCCTTTTGTTGCAATCTTTGTAGCAAACTTTTCGCATTAGCTCCCGAGCTTGATACTCCGAAAACTATTATAGAAAAATATTTTTGCAAGCCCGAGTGCGGCTGAAAGAGGGGATTTTTGGTGGCTTGCTATGTGAGGCTGCCGCTGACTGGCACATTGTATTGGCTGTTGAGGGGCGCATGCTGCCATGGAACAGTGGTGAAAGTTCTGAAGGTCCCTACTGGATAAAAGGGGAGTTGGCTAAAATGTGCAAAACAAAAATAAAAAATACAACAAGGCATTTACTTTGTAAAAAACTGATTTTTTCACTTTATTAAAAATAATAGTCCGTCATATTATATTTACAAAACTTAGATCTCTGAATAACCAGAAAAAAAGGGATTTCAACTTATTTAGTTATCTAGTTTATGAATTTTCCTTTCAAGATAAATATCTCTGAAGAAATTCATTACATATTAATATTTCTATTAAATTTTCAATCGCTTTGCTCCAGTACTTTATTTTTTGGGGGCACTCTTGCGTCCTTGGATTCGCTCACATGTGAAGCGTGTCCCGGCAAACTTCCCTTCGAAACTGCCGAATGCTTTTCTCCTATTCACGTCAAAGAGTGTGTGTTTGGGTTGCATTATGTGTGCAGGAGCCGTCGTTGTCGACATCGTCTAGATTGGCACTCGATATTCGCAGCTGCATTCCTGCAACGTCACACGGCTTCCAACCCAACCCCTTTGTATTTTCAGCTTAGTTAACACAAAGGCATATTTACTTTTTTCGGCCCCCAACTCCCTGCCAGCCAGGCCAACTACGAAAAACTGAAAAAGTTACTTGCATAAAATTTGATAAATTCCGTCAGGGACCTCAACATCTCCTGGCTGACGGCAAATCTAATAAAAAATACCATCCAAGGCTTCGGCTTCAGTCGGTGTTGTGCGGTCAAAAGTTAAAATGTTGAGAGCCATAGTCAGCTCTTTGTTGGCCCATCTCCTTTGGCCGTCGGAGCGGAGTTCAAGTGCTGGGATAACCCTTTGGCAGTTTGTGGTAATTTCCAAAAATTTAGCATACGCTGACCTGTCTGTGGGCCTTTCGTTCAATTACATTTTAGGCTTTGAAATTAGCATCAAGCTGGGCAAACATTTGGTTTCAGCCTCAGCAACTTTAAGCGCAAAGTATCGGGCTTCCCTTATCCCTAATTCTGCTTCCCTGTTGAACTTGAACCAACTGTTGCCCCGTGCTCGGTGTTCTGTGATATGTAACTTGTCAGAAGTTCGTTGACGTGCAGATTAAACGCCGACTAGTCTGCCAGGAGCAGGACAAGGAGCAGAAGCAGAAAGCGCTACTCGCTCCTCGAACTGGGGATCATTTATCATAAGCTGAGCACTCGAAACATTTTGTTGACACTTCTGACGGCTTGCAGTTCATGGATAACGAATTTCGCTGGCGGTGAAAGGGTTTAGCCATCGGGTGAAATATTATTCTATTATTTTCCTGCTTTAATTTGTGACAAAGCAAAAATAATCAAAAATCAATAGAGCTTAAAGTAGTTTAATATTATTAAATGTAATTTAAATTGAACTTTTATATGGGTATATATTTAACTTAAACTTGAAGCTTTAACTTATCTTTACACATTAATAGAATTTGATATTAATATAAGGGTAGTTGCCTCAGTCTCAATTTAATTTCATTTTAACCCCAACAGCCATGCTGTATCAAAGCCCATAAGCGGCTTGTCTCACCTGCCGTGGCGGCCTGTTTAGAGCCAGCTGGGCGAACCCGAAAATACGGATGGGAATTTATGTGGCAGATGGCAAGGGCAGGACCTGTGGCAGGGCAGGAACAGGCTACAGGCTGTTCAACAGAGCATTACAAATCACAACAATCATGAGCGTTCAATTGCGCATATTGATTGTGAATATAATGCCCACCGCCCGTGTTGATTGTGCTCACAGGTCACATAGCAAAGGTTGAGACCGCAGGGGCACGCCCCCGACCTCGTGTCCGGCCCCTTTCGCCGTGTAAACTAGCTCAAGTCCCCGGACGAGTACTTCTGTGACAGCCTGTGTCTCGGCTGTCATTTGTCTGTGTCCGTCGCCGTATCTGTCGCTGTATCTGGGCTCGGGCTTCCTCCTTGGACACAAGGACAAGAGGTTCATCCGTCGCAGCTTGTTGCACGGCTGCCCTAAGGTCGAGCTCAACCAGATCCCACTAACTCGTACAGAGGGAAAAAACAAAGCGAGATAAGGTAACTATAAAAATAAAAAGGTTTAATAAAAAAAAATAAGAATAAATAAAATCAAAGAACTACAAATTATGCTCTGCTTACATTTCGATAGCAATATAAACCATCTTGGATTTATGGATTTATTATTTATTGGATTTATTGGATTGGATTTATTAAGTTTGGCTTATATACCTTGCATAAATTAATAAGCAAATTTTATACTTATAAAGCCCTGGTTTTTCTTTTAGTGCATCCACCCCAACTACTCATCTCTGTCGGTGTAATTGTGCGCACTCCGGGCAACCTCGTTTGTCATTGTAAATTATGCGGTTAAATCGTTCTTGGGCCTAGTTTTGTCCTCTAACCAGCGCTTTAAAATCCTAGGTTTTTATTTTTGTATTTTTTGCTTAGCCTTAAAGCCCCGTCCTCGTGAGTTTCAAACCCAAATGAATATTCATATAACTGGCTGAATAAAACTGGGCTACTAACTATTTCTGTGCTTCTGTGCGATTCGCTCAGCACTCGGCAACAATTTACATATCTTCCGCATATGCATGCATGTACAAAACTGACGTAGAAAAAATAAATTATTTGCTTGCCCTTAAAGTCTGCAAACAGTCAAAGCTTCAACTAAACTAACAAAAAAAAATTAAAATGGAAATGCGGGTAAAGTTAAAGTAGCGCATCTAAAAAAATATATGAAAATAAAAACTGCAAAAATTATAGCTGTGCGCAGAGAGGATTATGTTTGTTTTATTTAAATAATTAAATACTCTAAAATGGTTATATTAGTTTAAGGGAATAATTTATATTTTATACAGGTTGGATAAAAATTCTAAATTGGTTTTTCCCTGATTGTTCATAATCTAAATGTAAATAAACTTAAATGCTCACAAAATAAACTATCATCTAATTTTATAAGGAATATTGGTATATATAAACACACGTTTTTATATTCTCTTACCACTAGAACAGAGCTAGCTTTATCATAATTCAACTCTGATTATGTAAGTGCAACGGAATGAAAAATAGTACAGATACATAGTGCTTTCAAGGACCTCAAGTGAACTTTGACTTTTTGGACCGCAGAGCCATGAATATTTGTGTTTATGATGAGTGCCAGCAGTGAGCTAGCATATGCGCATATGCCGAACGGGGAATATGATAATTATGAGTATGTTAGTTGGGTGTGTGGAAAGAAACTTGATTAAAAATAGTCAACTGTTTATTAATTTTTTCCATGTGCTAGCCATAATAAAGGGTAAGTGTGAAAGCCTTTTATTAAGTTTCCTTCGAGAGGCTTTTGTGCCTTAGGGAGCCCTTACAGGACCTCCCGGAGAGAAAACTCAACGACTTTAGCGTCGTCACCTCGTTCATGTGGCAGCTTCCCCTCTCTGCGTTGATGGATTAATCTCTATCACATGTAAACAATTCACGTGCTACCACAGTTTTTCCTTGCTGCTGTGCCTGACGTTGTTTTTCAGCAGTTTGCTCCTCGGCTTTCGCAGGGGTTTTTCGTTGCCGAGTTGCATCATAAAGTCATTTAAGCATATAAATTGCACTTTTATGCTCCGCGCCTGTCACCCAAACACAATTACTCAGACACGTTCCACGAAAGCGGAAAGAACGTTAGTGAAAGAGAAAGCAGGAAATAAACAGAGTTCTGGGAAACAAAAGCCTTAGAACAAAAACTTTAAGATTTCAAGGATTTTAAGATAGCCCTAAAAATGCATTGTTTGCATTATTAGACCTTGGCGTTTCGCTACAAATTTGCATAACTTTAGGAAATAGTTAAATTCTTATATATACAAAGAAAACAAATTATAGATGGTGTGCAGATTTATAAGTAACTTTAATAAATAATAAATACGATTAAGTTGTTGATTTAATAACATATTTTATAACTTTTTTTCTTTGGTAAAACTCAGTTATAAGGGTCTTTTCATGGCCTAGTATTAATTAATCCCAGTCCGTGTAGGATAAGCAATTGAGTAAGTGAAAGCCCTAATGGCCATGCATGGCGTATTTACTCGTTTTAAGACCCATTCGTATCTCCATCCCCGTTGGCCTTAATTACACTTCGTCTGTGCTATTGTGACTGCAATTTTTGGGGGCATATTTCAGGCCTGCAGGCTGGCCAAACAGCGATGGGCTAATTAACACTGGGAGGAAAACTGGGCGGTAAACTGGGTGGAAGAGCGGCGAAGAAGGCGGCGTGGCAGTGAAAGCAGAAATTTCCCGGTGCCACAACAGGCCAGAGTTATGCATTAATAATGCAATCGCAAAGCAACCCAAAAGCCAGAACGAGAGCAAGCTCATTTCGGGCGCATTCGCAGTGCCACCGGCTTTTGTCAGGCACTGTGTTGGCGTGTCGCATGTTGCGTACTTTTAGCAGTAGAAGCTGATAGGAATGGTCAAACACATCGATAGTTTAATTTATTTTGATAGGCATATAGGCATTATTCGACATGTTTACAATTTTTAATGCTTTATCATTTTCATTATTTATCGATTTAAATTTTTTGGACAAATCAAAGATAAAAATAATCATAGCTGAGCCAAAACAGGTTTAATTTCAATTCGGAAATCTTTTTTATGTTCGTTTTATTTGGTTAATTTACCTGCCCATTGACTTAAAAACTTAAAAATCAAATGTTTTTTCAAATCGATAAAATTTGCCCAAATTTGATTTCTATTTTTCAAGCTATAAGAGTTATGCCTACAAAAAATATTTTGAAAAAAGATGTATGAAAACTTTTGGAAAAATGTATAAATATATAGTTAAATTTGACTATTTACAAGCCTAAAAGTATGCTACAGAATATATTGAAAAAAGTGTAGCATACTTTTAGGCTTGTTAATACGTATATAGGCCAAATTTGACCCTATTTACAAGCCTAAAAGTATGCTACAAAAAATATTGAAAAAAAAGTGTAGCATACTTTTAGGCTTGTTAATACGTACATAGTCCAAATTTGACCATATTTACAAGCTTAAAAGTATGCTACAAAAAATATTGAAAAAAGGTATAGCATACTTTTAGGCTTGTTAATACGTATATTGCCCAAATTTGACCATATTTACAAGCCTAAAAGTATGCTACAAAAAATATGGGAAAAAAAAGTGTAGCATACTTTTAGGCTTGTAAATAAGTATATAGTCCAAATTTGACAAGCCTAAAAGTATGCTACAAAAAATATTGAAAAAAGGTGTAGCATACTTTTAGGCTTGTTAATATAACCCAAATTTGTTTATATTGATAATGATATTAAAGTTCATTCTGCCTAATTCCTATGGGCGATAATTCCAGGGGACGCAAATTCCCGTGACGTAAATTCCGGAGAACGTTAATATACGGGCAGGCTTCGGTTTTCACTTATGTTTTCGTTTAGACCAAAATCGTACGTTTTCGTTTTATTTAAAACTTTTGTCATCGTTTTGTTATCGAAATATTTAATTATTTTTATTGCACAAACAGTTGACTTGGATGTTTTGAGAATAATGGAATGTTTGTGTTTAAATATTTGTTGATCTGAACTGTAGAAGATCAGACATTTTCCACCATCGTCATTGTTCTTAAAAACACAAAATAATATTTAAATAGTAACCAACAGAATAAATAAACTATAACAAAATGTATAGTTTATTTACAAAATAAAATGTAAGAAAATTTATAGTTTATTTATTCTGTTGGTTAAATATAAGCTCGAGGCAGATAACCAAATAATAACCAAAATTTCATACTAGAGTTTCTAAGTCAACGAATATTCTATTATAAAAAATAAAGAATAAAATTGACTATGCGAAGAATAGAATTGACTAAGCAAAAAACCTGACAAGCCCAAGTCTAAGTTTAACATAATTTATTTATTATTTATGTTGATATATCAGATTGGACATATGTATGCTCACACTTCCATCCCTAGCATGGACAATGGCTGCTGTTGCAACAACAAATTATAATGCAATTGCAAATGCTCGATCCTCGTCGTTTGTTCCTTGCTATGTCCGCATGCGTTGGCAAATTTATGCGTTCTCGCAGCGCTTCCTGCATTGACATTTACTTGGGTTTATTTCCAATGCCAGTGGGCGACATGGCTACAGATGCGTCTCGCATAAATGCAAACAGCAATTGTTCCAAAACAACAAACTGCCTGCACCTTGCCCGCCGGCACACTCATTGTGGTTTTGGCAATTTTTCCGCCAATTGTTTTTGGGGCCGGCTTTTCAACACTTTTGTTCGGTTGGTGCGGTCAACCGCATCCTGCCAGCATTTCCACTTCGATTTTGAATCAACCATATCTTTGCCCACACCACTTTACTTCACTTTAAGCCAAGAATTTGTTCAGAAAATGTATATTTATTTTTCTGATAAAAGCTCAGCAATACCAGACAATTCCAGGAGGAGCAAAGCCCGTGGGAAATTGAGGCTGATGACACTTAATAGTCTGGCTTAAAGCAGCAATTGGAATAATTGGAAAACTAAATAGTATTTCAAGTGTTCTGGCTTTGAGATACTTTGCATTTATAGAACTAGCAAATAAAGAATAAAATAGTTTTGTTGATAAATATAAAAAAAGTCAAATACTTAACTTAGTTTTTAATAGAAACTACGTTATGTATACTTTCCATCTTACTTTTCCATTTATTTAAATACTGCTTAAATCGATCTTATAAACTTATTTTCTGTAAAGTCAATGATTATCCCATTGCTGGAATTCCCGGAAATGACTATGCCTATTATTATGTCTGCACTTAATTAACAATTTTTTACCATCAGAACGGGAGTAATCAAGAACTTGTTGCAATTACAATAGTGTTGATAGGAAAACTTTTAATCGGCTTAATGCATAGCGAAACTATATAACTAATTTCTCGCTAGGCAAACCGATAACAGCAACACAACAAGCACACAACCGAAACTCTGCGGCTCGAACTTGATGACACTCACATGTGTTCATGTATATATACCCACAAATATATACGTATGGAACTACATATGTAAAGGCATGCTAATATAATTGAGGTCAAAATAATAGGATTAGGAATTTTTGATATGAAAAATTATATACTTTTTAACTAAATGAGTAATTTAAAAAAATATTTAATAAAAAATTTAAATCTTTGCAAAGCCAATTAACTATCCCAAATAAACTAAGCTGGAATACTACAATTCGTTACCTAAAAATGTAAGCCTTATTCCCATAAAAATAGACCGGCAAATTAAAACACTAGGAGACTAAGATCAATTTAAATAAAGTATTTTTTATATTTTGCCATGATATTTGCAACGCAGTGAAGGAGGCATCTCAGACTAAAGTATATATATTCGGATCAGCATCAAGCCGAGTCGATCTACATGTCCGTCTGTCTGTCTGTCCGTCTGTCTGTCTAATCTGAAAATCGATCAGTTTTGGTAAAATTAAAAATATCGAGGTATGTAAATTTTTAAATCACTTACATTTTACATGTGGAATTTTTATATAAAGCAATATATTTGTATTCGTGGCAGCTATATGAAATAGTTGTCCGATCTAAATAAAATTAAAACAGTAAAAATACAACTATATCTTGAAATTTAAAAAAATACGTTGAAAAACAGAGAATTTAAATTTTTATTTTTGTCATTTATTTCGCCATCAGGCAGCTATGGCAGGTATAAATATTATAATTTATAAGCTTTTGTCGACACTAAAATTTTTATTGCTACTAAATATACTTTAATATACTTTATTCAAAATTAAGAAAAGCCAAACACAGCTAGTCACTTTAAATGAATTTTTGAATTAGGATTTTAAACAATATTATTTTGGTTTATATAATAATATTCTAAAATCCGCTTGATCCTATTGCTGTGACCGCAGCTGCATGTATAGATTCACATCGCAGTCGCACCTAGCTGAATATGCATAAAACTGTAATGGTATATAATTTCAATGCCTGCACAAACTTTAATTAAAACGACTTTGCCGAGCGCTAAACATCAGTGTCCCAGGCGACAACCGCGCACCGAAACACACACCCATGCTGGCGCAGAGTTTCAACCTCACGGATACACAGCCCCACAGCTCTAGGGCCGCACAGAGCCACAAATACACAGATTCTCGGATACTTTGCTGTGTGCCGCATGACATGACGCTCCTAATGAAGTGCATGAATACGTTAACTAGATGGAACCGCCCGAAATCTATGTGAGAGTGTGCCGGCTGTGTGTGCGTGCTCATAATCATTTTGATGGGCACGTCAAATTCAAACTAAAATCACTAGAGCGTTGGCAAACAAGGTGGCAGGTGCCAAAGCCAAGGAAAAACACGGGAAAACCCAACATTGGTCCGGGCAGGAAACTAATATACAACATTTGCACGTGACTTTGATATTGAAAGTGCTGTGCAAGGACGAGATACATCTGTATCCGTGCCACCAAAATGGCCGGTCAACAGACAAAAGTTTCGAAAACAACTGTTGTCCATTTTGGATAACTGGATTTATGTGCCAAGTTCTGTCTATTCTTAATAATATTAATTTTTATTGTCTGGCCAGGGGCTTCTGCACTTTCTATTTGCAGCTTAAGGGCTCCTACTTGTTGAAACAATTTCAAAGGTTATGTGCGCCTTGACTTCACACAATACCCAATACATTACAAGTGTAAATAGTTTTGCCATTGATCAGAACGCAGAACACAATAGTTTTGGTGTACGTGCCTGGCATTTCCCGGCATTATCCCGAAATGTGCTGACCTCAGCTAGTCAGCAAAGTCTTGACCTCAAGTCGAATTGAAAATCCATAGACTTTCCAGGCTGGCTGGCAGTGATTAAACGGCAGCAATAAAAGCCGCAGGCCAGGCTTTAACTTCTAATAGCCACAGCTGTGCGATAATCTAATGCAATAATTAGGTAATTAATCATATCAGACGCAGTCACCCACACGCACCCACACCCAGCCGCACACTCAGCCCGCCATTTGGCCATTAAGTCAGATCACTCCCACGCACTTCTCCCCGGCGATAAGCGCAAGTACAAACTGCTAATTAAAGATAAACAAAACACTTTAAAAATAACACAGAGAACGGGGAGCGAGAGCAAAACCCATTCTCAGAGTTATGGAAATTGAAAAGAAAATATTTAATTATAAACACAAGAAAGCAGACTGAAAATAAAGCGTAAAAACGCTTACCTGTTGAAGACAACACCAGAGCGCGTAAGCCCGCGAGCAAATACGCGAGAGGCTGCTGGAACTCATTGTCCTGCCGGCCGCGGTGGAAATTTTATGATAATGCAATATTAAACCATTAAAAAACATACAAATGGTGTTCCAGCAATGAATTTCGTTCTGGTCTATTGAATTAAATCTAATAAACTTTTAAAAGTATTTAAGTATCATTCAGCGTAATGTAAATACTTGTTTAGAAATATTAAAAGCAAGGCTTTGTGCAAAATATATATGAATTTATATAAATTGTATTGTTGTAAAAATATAAAGTAAAATCCATGTAGACGGGAAAAAACAATAAGGATGTAATGACAATTAATCCCGAAAAAAATTACACATATTATCTTTAATTACTCTTTACAAATATTTAAACTCTCTAAAAGTGAATTAAAATTCGAGAACGCCTATAAAACTAAATAAACGCCATGGGATTCTCCGCCTGACATACCAATTAGGCTAACATTGTTGATTATGAATAAATTGCTTCGATGAAGAGGGGAATAGGGCAAGTGAGGGAGGACAAAATAGGACAATAAAGTCAGGCGGAGTGAGAAATATAAAAAACAAAAGAGGGCAGCGAGGCGGAGAGGTCCCAACGATTTAAAGCTCATCAATTCAGGACAAAGCAGCGCGTTGAAAACAATTGAGCAGTTAATGTTTGTTTACCCCACGTCCGCAGAAATAAAATGTGAGAAAAACCCAGCGGGAACCCAGCAGAAACAGATACAAGAGGGATGTGACGGCGGACTCAAGTGAATTTAAAGGAAAAAAAATTCCATTTGCGACTTTTCTTTTCTTCCTTCCTTCCTTGCCCTTCCAAGGCATTTTTGTGGGCATCGTCGTTGGCCGAAACTTTTCATAATTGAAATAAATAAAATACAACCAGACGAAATTGGGGAAAATATTTTCCCCGCCTGGGAAATCCCTCGATGAGCGCCAATCTATGTTTGTATATCAATGGAAACTCATTTATTCGGATACTTTATAAATAATGTGGATTCGTTTTATGCCCGCCGGACGCGTTGGCACAGAAATTTAATCAAGCACCGTCCAGGCGTCCAGGGCGGCTCGAATAATTTTCGCAAATTCATTTACGCATTTCATTTGCCATCCCCGCCCTAGTTCAATCCCTGAGTCCTGAGTCCGGAGTCCCGTCGAATCCACCTCCTCATCCTTTTGCCGCTGGCATGCAAAACGTTTTTTAATCCCCGGCAACTTCTGGATGCCCGAACAAACGCATTGGCCAATTTGTGGCGGGCTGCAAAAAGGAAAAAAAATTAGCACAAGAAAATCCGGGGGCGATGGGGAAAATGAATAAGTGAAACTGAAGGTTGAAGGCTGCGTGGAGCCCTGTGGCAGTTGCAGGAACATTGACAAATGGGACGAGGCCACTGACCGGCTTACCCGGTCATCTATAAGTTCCCGCTGACGACTGCAAAGTTGCTCACTTTGAGGCGTCCTTGCCGAAAGGCACGAAACTGTTGACAATTATCTTAATGAGTCCGCCAACCGAAAGATCAGTCGCCGAGCAAATGTATTTAAGCTTAAATATTGAGCTTACGAATTGATTAATTTTATTGCTTAATCTTTATTTTGTTGTTTTTATATTTGAATTCAATATTAGTATGCTCACAGTAAATCTAAAAATAGATTTAATAAGATTTTCCAAGGAATCTCGCAATATTTGAAAATGTACAAATAAATTTGCGCTGCAAAAAGGATTTGGGGTTTCTTGTGACCCTTTAGGAATTCTTACAAATATTCAAACGGATAAACTCTCATAAATCCCAAGTTAATATTTCTTGGCTTTTATTAAGCCCAAATGAAATGCACAGAGCAAATGTTTGCGGTAAACTACCTTTGCCAACCTAAAGCCCAACTCGAGAGCGTCCCCATGACTATTTGTGACTTCTTGAGCTTGTTGGGTCTTTTGACAACACAAACTCTGGATGCTGATCCAATCACAGGAACCAACCATCGCTGAATATATTTCTACAGGTGGATATTTAGTTAGGTCTTTTGTAGGGAACAAGGAGAAACGAAGTTTTCAAACTAAAGTATTAAATGTATAAATAAAGGTAAACAAGACCAATTTTCTATAAAGGTTTTATAAACAATTAAATTTCACAAGACTTATTCCAACTCCATCGCTTCCTAAAATATTCAACTGTCAAAGTATGCAATAATTTTATTTTTAATTAAGGTCTGATATTCCATAAGTATTCCACGAGGCGACTATTGGGTTTAAGTTTGCTTCCTTGGGACTTGCGGTGGACTCGAGCTGTGATTCGGCATCGTCTGTCAACTGTCGTCGGCCGGGCGGTTCATGTTCCGACCCCTAACCCTTGTGCCATATTATCATAGCTGGGATGGGAGCTCACGACTTGGTCTTACTTATATTTATTTTTATATTATTCGAGAGCAGCGCTGCTCTACTTTCAATAACTGTGAATAAAACCGAATGAATGAACTGGCTAACCTTGCCGCTGGCTGGGAGGAGGATGGAAAGTGGGCGGCAGTGGGCCTTGCTGCTCGTCTTTGTGTTCGGTTTATTAAAATATACATTTTCTTTTTTCATTTGGCTTCCCTTCTATACGGAGAATTCCATTTGCCTGTGTCTGTGTGGCTTTACTCTTTAGCTTGGCAAATTTTGCTAAAAAAAGTTGACTCGATTCTTTTTTCAAGTCGCCTCAGGTCAGAATGTCAGCAAAAACCGGACAATATAAGAATACTAGATGTACAGTAGCTACTGGAAAATATCTATTTAACTTTGTTTAATTATTTTGTTTTATTCATTTTGATTTTATATTTTTAATAGATTTGCATTTGTCTGGCTATTTTACATTTTAAAATGTATAATAATATGAGTTTGAATTTTGTCACAACCTCTATAATTTAAATCCAACTTTTGTACAATTGAAATAATGATTATAGATTTCCTATTTTTGTAATTCAACTTTTAAATGAATTACCAACAAAAATAATTTAGCTATAATTTCGTAGGAGCCACTGTCTATTTATGTTGCCTGATAAGTGAAATTTTCGCATTCATTTTAAGTCTAGCAGCTTTGGCATATTTTATGCGCATTTGCATTTCCTTTTTTTTCGTCGAGCCTGTTGTGCCCTCGAAGATTTATCTGTCAGATACGCTCTTTTATTTGATTTATGAAGGTGGCCCCGTAGCCTCTACCTGCCCAATTTCGAAATGGAGGTGGAGCTGAGCCAGCTGCCCAGGAGAATTGTGTCAAACCTATGAGTCCCAGATTCTCCCCACGAACAGAGGGTTTTGCCCCCACCAGCTGCAATGAGTGCTGTTCGTTGGAGCCCGTAGTCTGTCCACCCGTCCACGTGTCCTACGTGTCCACCTGTCCGTCGAGATGCCCGACAAGCGGCCCCTGGATCCGCGTCAGCCGGTGCTCTACATTGAACACTGTCGCCATCGACAGACCTACCGGAAACAGGCTTTGCATCTCCATTCTTCGCTGGCGGAGGCTTTGAAGGCCATCCATCCAAGGGTCAATCTCCAGCTGAGGATCAACGACAGTGGTCCACCGCAGGTCGGATCCTTTGAGGTCGCCATAGCACCCACTCCCACCGAGGACACTAAGTCGCGGCAGAGCGTATGGACGGGCCTGAGGCGAATGCCGAGTTCATCAAAGGTTCCGCATGTGGACGACATCCTCACCCCAGTGTGTTATGCCCTCAAACTCCGGGATCCTCACAAGGAGTCGCATCGAAGGGTGCTCACAAATTTGCGGCACAACGAAGGCCCTCCTGACAAGAGGTTTTAGGGGAGAAAATGGGAGCTCTGGAAAATCTTTAAAAATAAGTTTGATGTGTTAAACAAATAAATACTTTTTTGTTAAAATAATCTCTAGGGATTTTAATTAAATCTAAAGTTTAAGTTGTAGGACTTACAAAACTTAAAGGAAAAGCTCCCAGAAAGGCGACATCAAGAGGTCAAGCTCCATCGTCTTGCAAATATTCGGCAGCTCATAGCCGAGTTTAGCCAAACGAGTCCCGTTACCAGGCACAGACACTAAGGATAACACTTAAATCCGAAACTAATGAAAAGACAAACTGTGTGCCGGAGGAAACTGCCACTTTGCCCAACTAGAGTGTGATGTGTAACTGCATACAAGCGGCAGTTATGCCAGCGCCAAAGGATGCAAATGAAAATGCCAGAAGCCAGTGGCTGGGAGCCGCCCATTTCCTGCTCATTTTCGCCGTGGGAGTTGCCGTTAAGATTTTCGACTCGTTGAGGGAGCGACAGGAGCTCAAGTTGAGTACTGCATTTCGGCTTCATTGCATCTCGCTGAGCAAAGGATTCGTCGGGGCTGAAAAGGGGCCGGGAAATGGTCTGGAAATGTAAACGCCGCAGCATTGGCAGAGGCAAGGAGCACAATAAATCCCCTTCTTAAAGTAGTTGTATAATATTTTCGTTTGCCTAGTATTTCGTTGCCTGTCGGCATGTCTTTCGCTTCGGAAAAGTCTACTTTCCTGACTTAAGTTTTCTGTACACACCCGAACACACACAGCCCCAGAACAACAAGCACACGCACAGTCATTAAAGTAAAAGGCACACACAGCTACATTGCAAGTGAATGGTAAACAGATACAGTGATATCAATATAAACAATAAATAAAATGTGTACGTCTCTTCTTGCAACAAAAACAAAGAAACTTAAATTTAATAGTAACTATATTAATTTAGTTTTAGTATTTAACCTAAATCCCATTCTTTTCCAATTATGTTGTATCGAAATTCGTCTAATGGGTTACTGAAACTGCAATTTTGTAAAGAATTTGCTGGCCGTAAAGCTTAAGGAATTTTCCTTAATTAACTGGTGCTCATTTTAAGGGAGGCACATTCCACAATATTTAAATGAACTCTGTGAACTTCAATTATTCAAAACAAAATGAATCCCCTTCCCCTAAAAATCGACTTAAATTTTCTTAATTTTATTTATATTTTCAATTTCTCAGAATCCACTGTGTGAAGCCTCGAGTGCGTGTGTGAGCGATGCTTGCCAGGATGTGCGGGCCTGGACTTGAAAGGCAGCATAAGTAGTGGAAAAAGGCAGCGTATTAATCTTGCTAGCAACAACGACTAAAACAATAGCAACAGCAACTGCCACGAAGACACTGCACCAGGACTTGCACTCCCTTCTGTTCCTTCCGCCCGAACTAAATCGTTTGTGTGCTCTTTTTGTATTTTTGCACAAAGTAAATGAACTTCATTATAAATAAAACGTCGCTGGAGTTCCTCTCTCTTCATGGCGGCAGCCTTGTGCTTCTTTAGTTTATTTTTTCTTGTTGTTTTCTGCATTTTTTGGCTTTCGGTTTCAGAGTCGGTCGTGTTGTCTGGCTGTTGTAGATGCTGCCAAAAAAATGAGAACAAAGAGGTTGCAGACTTTTAAAGGGAAAATGAGAAACTATCGACAGCTCAGGGATCTCGATTTGCTTAAGATCTGAGCTATGATTCCGGTTTAAACAATTAAAATTTTTGAATAAAACATCATTTAATAATAAGAACTCTATACAACGAATTAATTAAGAATTTTCTTTTCAGCCCTAGCACCAGCTTTTCTTTTATCTTAACTTGACGTTCCTTTCTTCAGCTTTCCTAATAAAACACTCTGTCATTTACAATTTGCTGCTGGTGCAAATATTAAGAAAACAAGCAAGGAAGGCCGAAGTTTACATACCCTTGCCATTTGCCAATTTAGAAAAGGCATAGCTACGTCAAAATGACATATATTTTAATTTGGATGTCTTTTCTGTAATAGTTTTTATTAGAGTAACAAAATTTTTTTTTTGCTAAACAACAATATATGTATAAGATAAGGTATGTGATAATGCGTCAACGTAGTTGCCCACAATATCCTCCGCCTGCACAGCTCCTGCAGGAGGTTGGCACCGTGGCACGTCGCTGCTCACGGAGTTGTTGGTTCTGAAGTCGGCGTTGCTGCAAGTTGCTGCATACAACGACCGGTCACTTTGGGATCGCCTCAGTAGCCGCGGGTGATGCGGAGTGCAGATCGAGACCAGGTGGTGGCCACGATCAGTGACAATAGTGTTGCTGACCTCCTCTTGTAGGCTGATAGCTGGGTCGTAGCTTCAGCAGCGATTGATAAAATGATAACGATCGATTTAGAGGAAGTGCCTTTATTGATTGGCTGTCAGCTCAGAACTGATTCACTGAGTAAGAGGAACTTAATTGTAACCCTAGCTCGCACAGATCACGGCCGCCGACCAGCGTCCGTCGCATGACTTCGTGTGCCGTCCGTCGTCGTGCACTTATTCGTTTTAGTGCAGTTAACCGTTGTATTGTTAACTACTCCCCTTCTTTTCAAAATGGACGTCCTCGGCCATGTCCATATTGGCAAGGATTTGCGTCACCGCTACCGAGGCTCCGCTTCGCTGCCTGTAGGTGATCCTGATAAATCGTTATCATTACCCAGAACGCAAAGCAGGTTGACACTGCTACAGCTGGCATCTGATTGTTAGCAATTGCATCTCCGTTATATGCTGCAGGCTTCCTTCGTTTAACTAGTGAAGAAAGGGCAGGCTTGAAAGGGAGTGGAGTCTGTTTGCGTTTCGTTGCGGTGGCGACCATGCAAGGTGGATCGCTAAGTCGACCATTCCATGACGTGACAGCATGTCTGGCTGTTGTGTGCGATTGGAAAATTCGTATTTTCTACCATACAAACTAAATATTAATTGTACAAAATTAAATGATTTCTTAATAGCTAGTATTTTTATCTTAGCCACATTAAGCAGCTGTCTAAGGTATCCCTAGTGAAACCTTCTTTCAGAATCGCCGTTGGGTCACTAGTGTCAACTTGAATGATTCATAACATTAACTTTTGAAAGAGTGAAGGCAGATAAGTCATTTTCAATTTAATTTTAACATTTCACGACTTCGCTGAAAAGGTACTGCATAGATGACGAGATTTAATTTCTTAATTTGTAGTTTTCTTCATAATTTTTCGACTATGGTTGTGTGAGCGTTCTTCTCAGCCTGCATTTTTGGAATCGATGGTAAGACTCTATCACAACTTGGCACAGTAAGCCTAGGAAACAATTTTTTAGGTGGCTCCTATCGAATATTGTCTTTATGGACCTCTCTCCCTTAATTAGGACTGTTGTCCCAATATCAGCATCGACCCTGTTCTCGATGTACAGAGGTGTAAGTTTATCCCCAATCTCTTGTTGGTTTTACTAAAACTTTCTCACCCACATCAAATACCCTATTCTGCCGAGCTGGATTGTTCCGATCTAACTGCTCCTGCTGTGCCTTTTAAGGTTCATAATTATATCCGGGGCAAAATCAGCACTAGCATGAATGATCTCAACAGGTTTCCTATTTGTGACAGAGTGAAACGACCTATTATACTCTATGGTCGCCTGAAGAAATAATTGCGTGATATCATCTATTTTCCTTTCCAATTTTAGACACCTGGCAATTTCTATAAGAGTACTATGGAACCTTTCCACCTGACCATTTGACGTACTGTGTAAAGGTGGGGCATTTGCTATATCAACATTGTACTGATTTTTCAGCATGGATCGTATCGTTTCGGAGTTAAACGATGCCTCATTATCGCAATATATCGATTTAACATTAGGGAAAAGGTTCACCAGCTGAAGGATCGGGATTTTACATCTAATATAGCACGCGATGCTATTGGCTGGATCACCGCAAACTTGCTAAATTTATCGACAGCCGTGAGGAAGTACTTTCCCCTGTTGAAAAGATGTCCATGTGTAACATTTCTCCCACCCGTGTTGGTATTGGGGTAATTCCTAGTTCCTGCTTTAATGGGTGCCTATTATATTTTGCCTTCTGACAAATCCTACAGTTTAGAACGATTTCGGCCGCGATCTTACCCATTTTGGAAAATAATAGTCAAGCAGCACTTGTTTAATATTCTCTTGAGCAGCTCTGTGAGCCCTGTTATGCTCCACAACTAATATTTCTTTTGTTCGTCCGGCTTGATAACGTCCGCCACCCAAGACTTACAATACCAAAATTTAGTGGCAGGGAAGAGCCGAACCAGACTATCTTGAATACGGGCCAAAACTGGAAGCTTACAATGTATGGCATTCACGACGTTGGGCGTTACTACGTCTTTCACTAAGTCTAGTAACGTATCCCAGTCAGAAAAATCAATTTGATGGCGAGTCTTATTACCAAACAATATAAATAGTCGCTTATTTGGCGTGGATGCCTCCTCCAATACGATCTGGTTTTGAAAACAGTTAAGTGGCTTTTCCGTGGCCTCAATGAAAAGTGTTGATGATTCTTCACTGTGAATAGTGGCTTGAACTGACTCTGCTGAGCTTTGCAAAGCATAAATATTTTGACGCGACAAAGCGTCCGCCACACAGTTTTCCTTCCCAGGCTTGTACATAACCTTTGCACCGCTTTCTTCAATGCGGGCTTTCCAACGCTTAAGTTTTGAATTTGGATTCTTATCAGAGACCGCAAATATAAGGGGCTGATGGTCCGTAAATATGTTTATGTCACTTTTTCCATAAAGGTAGTGACGGAGACTATCCAAGGCCCATACGATGGCTAGTAACTCTCTTTCATTCGTGGCATAATTTAATTCCCTATCCTTCAGCGTTCTGGATATCATTGTTATAGGCCTGTTTCCTGAGAGAGGACTGCACCTATGCCAAAGGATGAAGCATCAGTTGTTAAATCAAATGGTCGCGTAAAATCTGGGTAATGAAGGATAACGTCCTCTGAAGCAAGGATATTTCTAAGCTTGTCAAATGCGCTTAGCTGAGGCTTATCAAAGCTCACGGAAATGCCTTTAGAACGGTATTTGCTGACCCTGCCACCTTCACCCTTCAGAATATTTGTCAAAGGTCTCGCTATCGATGCGAAATCTTTTATAAAGCATCGATAGTAACTTGCTAAGCCCAAGAACGATCTCAGCTCAAACAAATTACTTGGCTGTTTAAACTCTTTGATGGCTTTTACCTTGTCCTGGCTTGTCCTAGTACCGTCCTTTGTGACAACAAAACCAAGAAAGTCGACACTTTCTTTAAAAAATGTGACTTTGCCTGGACACACGCATGTTGGCATCCTGCAGGCTCTTTAAAACCTCTCCAATATGGAAAATATGAGACTCTGCAGTTTCTGAAAAGACAATAACGTCATCCACATAGACGTAACAGATCCTTCCTATTTTATCCCGTAGAACATCATCTATTGCCCTTTGAAAATGCTTGAGGCATTCTTGAGCCCGAACGGTAGGCGGCAGAACTCATATTTGCCTCCGTTGACCGAAAAGAAGTCTTCTCCTGTCCCATTCTGCAAGTTCTATCTGGTGATATCCGGACTTAAGGTCGAGGGTAGTGAAAATTTGGCTCTCCCAGATTCGACAGTATCATATTTATACTCGGCATTGGGTATCTGTCGGCAATAGTTTTCAAATTTAATTTTCTAAAATCGACTACTAAGCGTTTATTAGGTGATCCCGAAGCGTCGGTGCCTTTTTACCTACAACCCATATGGGGTTATTGTAGGGGAACGAGATGGTCGAATAATGCCATTTTTAGTAGGTCTTCGATTTCCCGATTGACGAAATCGGCAGCACCCATAGGAAACGGATACATCTTCGAGTATACTGGCTCATTATCCTCTGTTCGAATGGTCGCGACAACATTTGTGTTGAAAGGTAACTTCTTGTTTGGGTCAGCGAAGGCCCCGAGTATCTAGACATCATCTGCTGAAAACCTACTTGCACTGATGGGGCACGACAATATCCTCAATCTTCGTAAAGTTAACCTGAGCGCATTTTGAAAGTGCAGATCCTCTCGTCCGCCATTAAACCTAATAGAATTGCTTTCAAGATCAATAGTCGCACCTACTTGCGCTAACAGGTCAAGGCCAATTATGCCGTCAAACGTTTTAAGTCCGGGTAATAAGAAAAAGGGCTTTCTACACCTAAAATATCAAGCTGGCATTTGAGTTCTATTTTTCAAATCCATGAAGAGACTTGACAATAAAAGGAGAGTCGACGGAAACTGAAGTCGGCAATCCAATCTCTCTCTTGATGTAGCTTTTAGAGGCCCCCGTATCTACTAGAAACTTCCGAAGCTCCCCGCTACTGTTCGTTGGACGAACGGAAGCAGGGATGATCCCCTAAAAATGCACGGAATCGCTTTCATAGTCCGTTTCTTCTTCACCGTCTATATCATCTACAGCATCATTAGCAATCTGATTATAATGATCCTCAGTTTGACCACCCTGATCCTCTTCAAACAGATGGTTAACTCTTTGACGCCTAAAGTCAGACAATCTTTGAGAGTTAATCGGTCTCTTTGTGTAATCTGTTGCTGTGCATCGAGTGCCTGTAGCGTGGAAGAACCCTGAGGGCGCTGGAAATTTGTCGGCTGACGTAATTTCGACGATGTTGGATCTACATCCATCTTCTCGAACGGTCTATTGTCAACAACGGATCGTTGACCTTGATCCCTGGTAAAATACGGATTTTTCCACCCTTTTAAATGTCTGTTCGTGGTTAAATTCGGGTGTCCTTTGTAATGGACGACTCTGGGCCTGTTTGATATGTTTCTCTTCTACGGACCTGGCATACTGTGTCGCAAAAGCATGCCTCTCGTGGTTTGCCTCTATTTCCTGAGCCATTGCCAGGGCTGAAGGCAAATCCCTAGGCTGAGCAGCAAAGAGCACATCGGTTAAGTTTCTCTTCAGGCCGGAAATAAATACACGCAGGGCATCAGCCCTATGCTTCTCATTCATATATCGGGCATGGTCAGTTTCATATGTCATAGTTGTCTTATTTGTAAGGAGTGTTAGCTTCTTCTCAACCTCCTCATAAAACTGTGTAATAGACATTTGTCCCTGCCTGAGTGTTGTGAGCTCTTGCTCGAGCAAGTGTAATGGGCGCTTATCGGAATAGGTAAAATCAAGGCGGCTTATAATAGCATCAAAATTAAGAACTGTACTAAAGGACGAAAGGACAGAATCAGCAGATCCCCTAATTTTGTTACGGATTATGAGAACAGCCTGATAATGTCTAGAACTACCGCTAAACCCTCTGAACAGCTCATATGCCGCTAGTGCTGCCTGTCGCCAAGAAACATATTTTCCTGTGACCCATCAAACTCTGGCAAAGATTTTACCGCATCAAGGCCTTCGTCACAAGGCACATTACCTGATACAGTAACAGGCAAGTATATTGCAATCTCAGGAGCAGGTACTGTCGCAGAGCTAAGCCTATCAGTGACTTCCTTCAATTTTTCTTCAAATTCTTGTTTCTGCACCTGTAATGCGGCCGAAACCGCTGCATTTATGACTGCCTGTAGTTGCTGTGAATCCATACTCTGTCTTTTCTGTTTTATACGTTCGGCGGCCTCTTCTGATAAAGCGAGGTTACTCAGCCGATCAACCAAGTCTTCAGACTCTGAATCGCTCATACAACCGCTGTCAAGGTAACGGGCAGTCCCGCACTAATAACAAAGTCCAAACGCAAGCGGGCGAAAAATACAAGAAAAAGAAGTCGCAAAATATTGAACCGTCGCCAAGCTAGGCGCTAAGCTGAGCGATAAGCTAAGCGCTTATCTATTTACCGTACTCTTCTCCGCGAATCGGATTTTACAAATTTGTTCAAAACACCGCGACACACAGAGTAGCCGTGTGCTGAGTACTGCTTTGTATGCACAGAGACAAATTACTTGAACTTATTTACCTTAATGCCAACGCTGTTTCCAAAAGTAAACGATTATTTATTTTGTATGTTAAAAGTTTTGAGTTTAAGTTTGATTTCTTCAAAATTTAAATATATTATTTTATTACCTTTTCTTTTAATTTCTTCTGGCAATTCATAAAAAGGTTTCACTCACATGAATCTATGAAGGTTTTTCTTCCTGTGGCGTTTTGGTTGCCTTCTGTGCTGCCCAGAACAGTCCGTCCTTGGGTGTCAATTTTAAGTTGATTTTATTTTTACTCGTGTCCTCGAGGCTTCGAGATCTTGTCGGGGTCTTCGACTCGGTCGGGCGCCAGATAAGGTATGTGATAATGCGTCAACGTAGTTGCCCACAATATCCTCCGCCTGCACAGCTCCTGCAGGAGGTTGGCACCGTGGCACGTCGCTGCTCACGGAGTTGTTGGTTCTGAAGTCGGCGTTGCTGCAAGTTGCTGCATACAACGACCGGTCACTTTGGGATCGCCTCAGTAGCCGCGGGTGATGCGGAGTGCAGATCGAGACCAGGTGGTGGCCACGATCAGTGACAATAGTGTTGCTGACCTCCCTCTTGTAGGCTGATAGCTGGGTCGTAGCTTCAGCAGCGATTGATAAAATGATAACGATCGATTTAGAGGAAGTGCCTTTATTGATTGGCTGTCAGCTCAGAACTGATTCACTGAGTAAGAGGGAACTTAATTGTAACCCTAGCTCGCACAGATCACGGCCGCCGACCAGCGTCCGTCGCATGACTTCGTGTGCCGTCCGTCGTCGTGCACTTATTCGTTTTTAGTGCAGTTAACCGTTGTATTGTTAACTTATATACTTAATGGGCTCGGAGATGCTTCCTTCACTGCGTTGCAAATATTATGGCAAAATTATAATACCCTCTGTAAAGGTTAAAAAGGGATTAAATATATAAGAATAAGGAAAGCGGGGAATAAAACGCTGTTTACGCACATTTTGCCGCTCAGCGCTAACTTAGACAGCATCACTTTTCCTCCTTTCAATTTGCGCCATGGAAAAAGTGCGAACTGCATGTAAAATGGTCTTAATAATATTTCAAATTGACATTGTTGATGGCCCTGATGACGTTCAATTAGTGCGCTGCACTTTTCAAGCTGCAGTAAATGATAAGTGATTGGTTTCTGGTTTAGACGTTTCTGCTTTTCGATTTTGTTACATGAAATGCCCTTTCCTATGGTGACCCCATTAATCAATTTGAAGTATCCTTGATGGTCTATCATTTTTCTTCGCTTTTATTTCAGAGAATATCATTTTTCAGCTTACTCGTATTTCAGCTTAAATTGTAAAACTAACACTCTTTTTAATTAAATTAGTATTTCTATTTGTCATGTTCAGTTGTTTCATAAGCGAGTGCCTTTTGAAAGTTAATTAAATCACTCTTTTTAGAGTCATTGATATGTATAATATTAAATCTTGATTTAACTGAACTCATTTTAATTGACCAAAAACATTCGGTTATTGTTTATGAACGTGCAGATAAAACAAAATTTCTTGGCGCACAGGGAAAGTTTGAGTTCCAATAAAATTCAATTGACTAATTGACATTCTGTCCTACATTTGTTTATGGTTTTGTGTATCGGTTTTTGTTTGTTACGCATTATGTTTGCATTTTGCGTATAATTTGAATGCTAATCATATTAGTTTATGCCAATGACACTAGCTCGTTGTCATAATCATCACTATCGGTGGCGGGTCGGTTATATAATTAAAAGAGCTTGCATTGATACACGCCACAGACTAACCGCAACTAGAAAGCATTTTTAATTAGCACTATTTTTAAGCCTTTGGTTGTTTTGCTGTGATCGGAAGGGTCTCCTTTTCAAGTTTAAAATCAAAAATCGGAACATAAAATAGCACAGTCAATTTCAATTTCAATTAAATGGAAACAGAGAAGGAAGAATATAGCCAGAATGCAAATATCATTTTTGACACTTTTCCACTCCAAATGGGAGGGTTATTTGGGTGGCCTATGGGTGTTGTGTGGTGTTGGGTGTGCCAAGGTGAGCGCATCGAAAAGGTCAGTCGGCCACCGCTGACTGACTGACAAGTCTCGCAATCTCTGGCAGTCAACCGTGAGACACTTTCAGATGGCCAAGACATGTTCGGATTGCAGTTGAGCCACGGAGATAAGCTTAAATTGGAAGATATGTGGCTACCCTGGGAAAGTGACCCTTCATTTTATTCCCAACTTTTATTGGATTTTATTAAATTCAAGCGAGAGGTAAATTTTCAGTAACTTAATAATAATAATTAACAAGAACAATTTAGTATCTAACAATTGTTATGTTTAACCCAAATTCGCCATCTCTTAAGTGCATTAATTTCTGTATTCCCATTTTCATAATAAAACAATCATGAAACCTGCCACTACTTCTAAGCTGCAAAGCACTTGATAAAAAATGACACAAAAATCCCACATATCTAAAGCAATTTGAACTCAAATCCTTTATCGCTGGGGCACAATGTCATTCTATGCGATACCCGAAAGGACGCTCGCACCCAACACAACAACTGCCGCTGTCCGAGTGTCATTCCGTGATGATCTATGGATGGGAACATAAATTTTGACTGCTCAACTCGGGCCATTGTGACGGCGCAACGGACGGGCATCGATGCTCGGACGGGAATCGAATTGAAATTCGAAATTTCAAAAATGATTACAACTATACTCGGCCGCCTCGGTTGTTTGCGAGTTTCAGGCGCTAAAAACTGATTGCCGGAAATGCCAGTAATTGGTTGCACATGCCACCAGGGGGGGAGTGGCCTCGCCGGCTTCTGGTGGGAAGTGGTTTACTGCTGATTGGGTGGCATTCGGTGGCATCCACATGGGCATTGTGGCAACATCGGTTGTGCTGCAGTTTTTAGCATTATTGTTATTATTTTGCGGCGAGCGGCGGGCGGCAAGCGCTTGTTAATGATTTATGCATTCATTGTGCATAGAAATGACATTGCAGTTGTGCAAGGAAAATGTGTTTGGGAATGGCTGTGAGTCCTGTCCTGCCACCCACTCTCCTCTGCTAATTTAAATGCACATTTGGGGCACTTGCAAGGGGAGTGGCTTTCGGTATTCCGGGGGGGCGGTGACAACCCACTGCAACCGCATTGCCGTCGACAAAGCCTCGACTTCTGTGATTTATGCTGCTTTTGGCCATTAGCCTAACATTCTTGTAAATATTTACAGAGAGTCCTTCGGCAGAGCACAAGTAACAGCAAGCTTGGTAACAGAAAGAGAGTCCATAAAGAGTATATTTCCCAAAGAGCCATCACTGTTAACAAGCATTTCCACACTCTTAGACACTGTTAGCGATTTTAAGAGATTTCCCAGCTCTTTCGCTGTAAAAAAGTAACATGATTTTCCAGCTTAACATTGTGGCCCGACTAACATAAGGTTCGTTGTGCCATTAGCTGGCCATAGGTCAGTAATTTTTGTCGAAAACAAATACAAAACCAAAGCACGTGATGCCATAAATCATTTGCTTTCGGTCCAGAGTGTTTCCTGTTTAAAGCACATTAAAAGGGATCCAGATGGTTTGTGTTATTAAATAAAGAATAGCCAGTTCTGGCAGTTTATCAATCATTAAACTTAGACTTAAGTAACTGAAGAAAAATATAAATAAATAAATAAATTAAAATAGATATTATTATGAGTAAAATAATACCATACATTTCTTGACATATAAAGGAATGATTTAAAGAACTTGTACATTAACTTAAAATCCATCAGAATTTATTGCTATCTAGAAGACACCATAAACACACATTAGTCAATCCATTTAGCTTTGTTTTAATTATGTTTACCGTTTGCTTATTGTCTCGATAATGACTTAAGTTTAACTATGATTTGACGATATTATCGCTGCTGCCTTTTAATGGTCACTTCCTGGCTGAAAACTCCCCCACGAAAAATCCCAGCTTGAACTAAAAGGCATTTAAAATTCAGCTCAGTCATCGAAAGATCTAAGCAAGAAAGGCCACAATGAAAAGTACACGGAAAACACAACCAAAACAATGGCAACACAAAAAGAAAAAAGGACACTTTAAACCCGATAGTAAGTATTCGTATCTGTGTTGATGCTCACGTTGCTATTTAAGATTCATTTAGCTGCAAAACAATGACAGCAAATGGCTGGGAAGAGTGCAACGAATGGGAAATACTCTGAGTGAGCTTTTCCCGCGAAAAGTCAACTTGGCTAGCACACGCCTAATCCACTTTTCCTGCACTTTTCCGGCAGTGTTTTCTCGTGTATAATAGCGGCACGGCATGACATTGGCTTTGGGTTTTTTGGCTTTGGCTTTTGGCTGGTGCTTCTGGCTGTTGTCGCTGCTGCAGACGCGGCAAATTACGTGAATCAGCGAATTTGGCAACAAGATACGACCACCGATAGCAGCAACAGCAGCGGCAGTAACAACAAAAACAGAGCTACACTCAAGCCACATAACGACGCCGCGGCCAATTGCCGATTAGCATCACTTTTGGCCAAGACAGAACCAGCAGCAGCAGCAACAGCAACAGCAACGGTGAGCGAAAGCAGTTAGTGCAAACAGCAGGGAGCAGCAGTAACGGGATCAGGTCCTGCAGGAAGGATATATGGTGCCAGGGCAAAAAGTGTTTCGGACGGATATGCAATGGCCGAACGAAAAGAAAAGAAAATTGGTATGGGGAATAAACAGAACGTGGCGTGACCGTAAGTGATTGTAAGTGAGTGCGAGTGTCTAATGAAGCCATCGCTGATGACCAGACGGACTGAAGGACTAAGACACTGGCCAAAAAAAAGCAGATGCATAGGATTCCGAGAAAAAATTTAAGTCTTTATGGATTTTTTAATCTTATTAAATTATATTAACACATTTTAAACATAAGAAGTTGTTTAATTCCTTAACTTAGTGGAAACAATTTTGTTAACGAATCACTAATTACTACTGTGTCTACTTTTATGGCCTCTTCTTTGTGACTTTGAACATTTTTGATGGGAAAATACTCAAAATAAAAAGTGTGTTAATTGTTTGTTATTTTTAAAGTAAAATTAAGATTGAAGGTTTTATAAAAGTAGTGGTAAACAAAAATAAGGATTATTATCATAATAATCTATATTTCTTAATTTATTAAATGCAAGGTACATAGAAATCTTACTCTTAAAAATAAAAATAAATACAAATATAAAGATTATTATCATAAAAATCTATATTTTTTAATTTATTAAATACAAGGTACATAAAAACTTTACTCTTAAAAATAAATGCTTTGTTTATTATAATTAATTTTCTTCTCAGTGAGCCTTTTTCCCTTTTTTCTTTCCCATTGGCATTTTTTGTGGCAAGGCTTTAAGAATGCCAAACCCAAAAGGAGGGCGTAGGCTGGGCGTAGACAAAAGAAAACCCGGCCAGGAGACAATGATGTCGCCAAAATCGTTGACGAGGACCTGCCACCGAGGGTGCCGGGCATGGATTTTGGAGGACTCAATGCCTGCCGCGACGAGTGTCAATATGAAAATGAATGCGTGTGGTTTTGCTCGCTCCTTTTTTTTTTTGCCAGGTCCTGGGCCCCACCTCTTTGGCGGTTCTATGTGTGGATATGAATTATTCATAAAATGGCAATGGCACTCTGAGCAGCGACAAGAACAAGAACAAGTCGTGACGAAGGCATTGGAATGTGTGTGTGGTCCCAAAAAAAAAAGGGCGAATAAGACCATGTTGTTGTGCTGCCGATGCTGGTTTTTGATATCCTTTTTGTACAGGATGTAGAGTATTAAAGCTACACTCTTATTTATTCCTCAAAAAACTAAAGGAAATATATTCAAAATAATTACAAGAAATTTAATGGAAATATCTCCTTTCATTCCTTGCCTTTCCCAGTTTATAAATAATTAGTTAACTTTATTTATTTATTTTAAGTTTTGAAGAAAAATTAACAATGCAATGTAATAACAATTAGCTTAACTCTTCGTAATTATTAAAGAGAAAATATAAGTAAAAAAAAATGTATAGAGAATTAATTCGCCTTTATAGCCCAACATTCTTGGGACGTCTTTTTTCCCGCCTTTGCGACAAGTGCACAACACGAGGCAACAACAATGCGGCGCCATTTGAGATGCCTTCCATACACCACACCCACATACATATTCACCTTTATGCATATATGCAAGTGGGTGTGCGAGTGTGCGGGGAAAACTATGCGACATAAAATGTAACGAGGAGATGGTTGAAAGGGCGAAATTGCTGGCAGAGGCCTCTCAGTGGCAGGTTGGCCCTCAACCGACACCCTCGACTTCTGGGGGTCACTATCCCCATTTGCAAAGTGAAATTAAGCAGAGATCTGGCTACAAAATAACTCACAATCTCTTTAGCAGATTTGAGCTGCAGACTTTTGTAAATGCAGTCAAGGAGCTCTGATGCAGACCTAATCTCCTCTCAGTGAGCTTCACTTGAAACCTTCAGCTAATTAGCAAAATGGAAAAGCTTATTATGCCGATTGCAAAACTTCGCTAGACTCGTGTGCAGTGCGTAAATCAAGTGGAGGAAAATGGATTGAAAAGGGAAACTTGCCTGACGTTTTCCGGTAACATTTTCACAATCGACGCGAGACGCAAAATGCGAAAATTCGCCGAGCTACGCATTCGACAACAACACAATCAGAATCACAATCACAGTCATCATCAGCATTAGCGCGAGTTCACCCCTCAGCCCCTTATAGCTTAGCCCCTTATCCACTTGGATCTGCATGCATAACAACAACGACAAAATCCATAATATTTGCGCAATCAAACTGTGCTGAAAAAAAAATTAATCGAAAAGTTCAAGCTAACAAAAATAAAAAAAAGGATTGAAAAGAGGAAAAACCTCGTTGTGTGGGTTCCTTCTGTATTTGCATATACATTTGCATATGTCTGGTAACAGTGGATTGTAAATATTTTACTCAGTGGAAGTTCTATCTAGGATTTGTATTTAATATTCAAATATATGCATTGAATATATGTATATAAAGGTCAAAGAGATTTTAACATAATTATCAATTAATGCAACAAATCTATGAATATATTTGTAAGTATTCTGAACAGTGCCCTTAAACTTAAACCTATCATTTACTTACAGAATAAAATCTTATAGATATTTTTCTATATTTATAGTGGAATTTTCCCAGTACCAACTTATATTCTTGTGTATGTCTAAGCTCTAGTGCTGTGAGTGCTTGCCTGTGTTTTGTGGGTTAGCATTGCAAATGCTCGCGATTTTCTACGAGCTTATTCAAATGATCTGAAGAGTGCTGTGGCCAGATAGCAGGGACGGATGCCGGGGGAAAATTCTAGCATCGTAGGCTTAGTTACAACCTAGAGAACGGCTGCGTAATTAGCCCTGTACTTCAACATATTTCAAATTGGAATTTGTGGCACAGTTTCCATTTCATTGTGGTTTCCGCAACTTTTAAAGGGAATACACAAGTTGAAGCTTACCCACCCTCGTGCCTGCCTCTGGACCTTCACTAAATTTCAGTGAACATAACTTTTCGGAAGCCGAGTCACGCCCACCTTCCGCCTAGGCACACTTCATTTGTGCGGTAATAGTTATTTGCGGACAGTAAAAACAAAAAGAACATAAAACAATTATAGTCCCGGCGCTGCAACGCATAAAAAGGAGCGGGGCAAAAACCTTTGACAAATTTTTGTCGCTGTTGCCTAGCGAGAGTTCTGCACTTAAGGACCACCACCGACACGGACACACAGTTCTACAGTAGAACTTCGCTAATTAGTCAAGTTTTCTGGTTCGTTAAGCATTAACTTTTACACAGGATAATAAATGTGATTTTATTTAATTTGTAAAGAAATAAATACCAAAGGCTTTGACCTGGATTAATTTAAAAACTTTATTAGATTTCTTAAAAGGATAGATAAATGGCTACAGAGAAATTAGACTGTATTTACTTATATTGATTTTACTATATTATTACATAGGAATTTTTAACTTAAAAAGAGGACTTCTTCATCATTTTATTTAAAAAATATAAATATTTACTGCATAAATATTTAAACAACATTTAAAATGTAACTACTGTTGCTGTTTGAAGCCTTTTGTCGCGGGCAAACAACAAACTGACTTGCTAATGAAAACTTTATTGCTCCGGGGGTATGTGTACTTAACGCCCTGCCAGGGATCCGGGATCCGAGGGTCCATCACATGTACTGTCGTCGTTTGTCGTGGTCTGTGATGGAATTGGAATGGCTCTGCTCTGCTGCATATGCATGCCGTTGCCAGGGCCAGGGCTCGGCCTCTCCTGTTTTCCCATTGTTGATGTCTGTTTAGTGCTAATATTATTTACACCAAAGGAGACCGACGACTGCGAGGCAGATGACAAAGCTACATAGACGCATAAGCACTTTATGTGAATGACGCCCTCAGGCATAAACTAGAATTATAACGCACACACACTCAGCGTGATGCTGATACGGTATGGAACAATGGTGTTCGCCGAGGGGTGGCCATAGAAGTATGCAACAACATTTTGTCTAACTATATTTTAAAAGCAAAACTCGCCAGCCAGCCAACCAGGCAGCCACAAGCAAGCCAACAACGTCAAATGAGCATTAGACATGGCCCAAAGCCAGCTTCAGAAGGCAGGAAAGGGGGTATTCAAGGCTTAGAGGTATGTGACTGGCTGCCTTCATGTGAAAGCGGGTGTAGCCGTGCTTTTTGTGAGGGCGACGTGTTTGCCCAATAAACCTTGAAAAGTCATTAGAAATTTTTCAATTATGCAAACAGAACGAAAACCAGGCTGAATAACTTTTATGTGGCACTCAGCTAGAGATGGCAAGATGAAGGTCTAGGAGTTCTGGAAAAAATTAAGGAACTTTGATATAAAAATAGGGTAGTTAAGTTCAAGTTAAATTATATATATTATATAAAATATAAAATTTAGAAACTATAATTATTTATAGCAACATGAGCACAAACATATTTAAGTCAAATAGGTAAGGATTATTTCGGTTGCATTTTTAGTAAGAAAAGTATTTTCTTAATATTAATATATGTGAGAAATACACAAATCAAACTTATTTCCAAACTTGTGTTCAGCTTTTACAATAAAGTTTATTTCTCCCTAATAGAATCCCATATTGTGAGAACAAAAAGGCCTCTAAATCGGTTGGCAATCTTCTTAACATAATCAGATAATCCAGCTTAGATTTCACTTGATAGATTTTCCCCCATTTTGCATTTCCCCATAACCTTTCGCCCCATAAATCGCTCATCTCTGGCGAACACGCACACCAACATTAACCCGTGTGTTCCTGCTGCCCTGTTCAGGTATTTTACGAGCTTTATATTGATAAACAATAAAACCAACCATCGCAGCAATTCACACACACCCGAGCACACACAAAAGCCTCGATGCCCCCTCCAGCCACGCAGCTGGTTTTATAAATTCTTATTTTAATTTTATTTATTTGGTTCGGCATGGCTTTTATGTATTTATGGGGCAACATGCAAATGCAAATTGAAAAGGAACATGAGCACCGTCACGGAGGAGCCTCAGCGCGAAATGATTACGAGCATTTGTACTTCCCATTCGTGCTCTTATTTCACTCCTGTACGTTTTTTTTTTTGTGTTTTTATAATGCAATAAATAATTTTATTATGTGCCGAGACCAATAAACACATTCGAGGCAAACAAATAATCGAATACATGCAGATGCAAGGCTGTACGGGTGGAATCAGCATATAAATCAGGGATATTTGCAGGGTGTCTGCTAACTTCCCTACCCATTTTTCTGCAGAACCGATTTATAAGTCCCAATAAGAAAATAATAATACGGTTTAAAGTATTTTTAATACTCTAACTAACTGAATACTTGATCGGAATTATATTTCATAAAAATGCAAATTAGAAAATTATGTGAAACTTTATAAAACATATAAAAACTTGTCATCATTTGACTTAATAGTATTTATGTTGAATAAATAATATTTCCCAGGACATTTTCGAAATGGCGATGAATCTTATTTAAAAACTGATTAAAGATTTAATATTATATTTAATAAATACAAGAAATGTAATTTTAGTAACGTTTTTCATAATAATAGGGCATTGCCAGTTCGCTTCAACCCTTTATTGCCACTCAATCTTTTCTTCTCACATTGACATTAGAAAATGAGTTTTGCAATACTTTAGCAATTTTCACAGGCTCTCAAATGCAGACAACACAGACACATCTACTTAGCCCCGCCTCTGCCCTCACACGCTGTATGCTTACATGCTGGGCTGTAATGCCTGGAAAATCCACAAAACCCTGTTGGCTTAAGCCCCTCGGATAACTGGGGAGAGGAATGGGGATAACGAATTTGAGGGCACTGCAGATGGGTAGGAAATTCCCCCCTTTGGCAGTACAAATGATATGCGTATTTAAAGGGAATGGCAGCAGATTTCCAGGGAAAGCAAAAGGGAGAACACGGAAAAGGCGAACAGAGTCAAAGACAAAGTGGTAAGGTAGACTCACAGGAAAGGCTCGCAGATTTTCCCAACTGCTGGTGCAGAGGAAAATACGCAGAATAAATGGCAACAAGAAGGATTATCAAAGCAATGAGGTGAATTGGGCATTGTTTACTTACACTTGTAATCGTTTACTGTGATGAAGAGCTGAGCAAATCTTCAGGCTTTTCAAAATGGAAATTGAATTATTTACGAAAAGAATTTAGTGACTAAAATTTCCGATTCGTAAGTCGACACTGTCTTTTGAGCTCTTTTTTAATCCTTTTTTTTAGTTAAAAGGATTCTATAAATGTGTTAATCTGTAGTCTACTTTGCTTGGAGAAATTGCACTTTACTCAGTTGGCTTTTTTGCTAAGCTAAAATACAGGCCATAATTTTGTTAGAATATTTATTTCTGGTTTTCTTAACTAAAAACACTTCACTGCTCTTCCCAGAAAACTTATTCTCGAATATGAGTCTGGTTTAAATCCGTATTCAGATTATCTTGACAATTTAGGAATATGCGGTTTGTTATTTTTCCATTTCAAGCACAGCTGGGATTAGACACTCTTGCATACATATTGATAAATAATTATTTTGCGGAAACTCGCTCAAAGAAGCGAGTTTAATTGCGTTTCGGTCTGCCAACTGCAAGTTGCCGAGGGCCGTTGGGAAATACAAATCCGCGCGATGTGCCAGCGTAAATGTGGAAATGGTTTGATTAGACAGGCCCAAGGGGATGCAATCTTCGCCAGCTTGATTAATAAATGTCGCGCTTTTGTGGCCCATTGACAAATATAGCCAGATTTGCCCAATCAACCCAGCGAGCCACCGAGCCACCGAGCCACCGAACCACAGCAGCCAGCGATTTCCTGTCAATAAGCCTTGTCAGCAACATGAAATTAACGCTATTCAAGCCTGGAGGGCGCCATGCAAGGAATTCTTTCACATTGCGACAAATGTCTGGCTGCTGAATCCGAATGCGAACTGAATTCCCAACTCTGACACTTTCAATCAGGCAGCCAAGGATACTCGTTCGCAGGGCCACTCCCACAATCCTCCATATTTCAGCCGCTGACATCCATGGAGCGAATGCCAATGCCGCTCAATAAATGTCATTACATTGTCAAGTGCATATTAGCGCCATAATTGAGCGGCGTGAGCAGAATTTCCGCCGCTATTCTGGGCAACTTCGAAAGGGAGTCAAAGGCATGAGGATCGAAATACTAAGGGAGAGAGCGAGCAAAAGTTTTACACATTTTTGTTGAATTACTTTCTCTGGGATTTCCTATTGTGTGCACCAAAGAAAATGAAATAATCTTAAAAGCTTTTAAAGGCTTATCAATTTAATAATTAAAATAAATAGAATTTAAAAATATGATTTTGATTTCATTTTATGCTTTTATTTAAATTTAAAAAAAATAAGAAAATTTCCTTCATTTCTTCTTTTAAAAATACCTTTTCATACCACCGATTAACTCCTCTTACTGTGCATTTTTTTCGATCAATTAAAAATGTTTTCAACACCTAATTACTCACTTGTAAATACTGTTCTCGCAACAGCCTGTGCCGCTTAGCCAGCCAATTTAAAATCAAAGCAATTGAAGCCGCCAACTAATTAACTGAAACTCGCAAAGTAAAGTTCATTGCAAATATAAGCAAACACTTGTTTGACTTTTGCAAATTAATTATTTAATTTAATGCAAACATTTTGCCAGCAAACAACAAACTAGACAAGGCCAATTAAAATTGCCCCGGACAGAGACAGATAAAAAAGGGGGAGAGCGGAGGAGAGCAAACAAGAGGCAAAGCAAATTTCGCCCAATACCATTTTAATGGGCCAACAAATTGTAAAACCAGAATGAAAACAAGAATTTATCAAAAACTTAAGATTGAAATTTTATGCGCAAAATAAGCGCAAAAAATGCGTCCCGCATTTCCTGGTCTGGTTCGCCGGAATTCTCGCATTTTCCGGCTGAACGCTTGCAGACCAAAACTGAATTTATAAACCAAAAATGCATGATAGCCTTGTTGCCTCGTAACCCCTTCTTGCTACGTTTGTCTGCGGCTTCTGCGGCTGTTGTGGCGACGTCCAGCCAGCCCACAACAACAAATGAAAACGAAAAAGAGAAACTAAAGCCGCCAGAATTATCATTACAGCGGCAAAAATCTCTTGGCAGTTTCCCGGACCTTTCCACGGCCACCCACCCACCGCCTTCCGTTTTATTTCTCGTTTGCCGCTTTGCGGGGGCCGATTTTTTCAATTTTTAGTTTATGCCACAGCCGACGATAAAATTGGGTGGGCGTGGTCTTTGCCCCCAAATGGGTAGAAACTGAAAATAAAAAAATTGGTAAAACCGGCCAAAAATTATTAGGGGAGTTCTCATCTTTTTCGCGTCTTCTCCACCAGCTTATGTTTTATGGCCTAGTCGCCAAAGCCAACTGAATTCGGGTAACTGAACTTGCAGATGGCCGAGTAAGGGAATTATATTTGTTTCTGCAAAACCGAAGCATTAAATATCCATCAATTTGGAGGCACTTTAAAAAATTATGTTTTATCTTTAGGCAAAGAATCAGAATTCTAAGATTAAATGTATTTATTAGATTAGATAACAAATATTAAAAAATTTTCTTAAATTAATTTCAAATTTTGATCGGTGAACTTAATTAAATTCTAATTCTTTTAAGTTTTATAAGATGTTCACAAATGTTCTTTAAAATAATCTATACTTTTTGTTTATAATTAAATTTCTTGTTTAAATACTTTAATTCACAAACTCAAAATAGAAGAAAATTAAATTTTGTAAACATTTCTAGACTTAAAAAACATCACGCTTAGAGAAAAATACCCTTTCTTCGTGTTCGAGTCCAGAAAAATTTCTCGTTGCTCCAAATTTATGACTATCGGGCCAAGTTAGCAAACATTGAACGAGGAAAAATTGTGCAGCAAACAAACAGGAGCAAACTAACCAAAACAAAACACATGGAAACATAACTTGGCATCATTATACGAGCGAAGGAATGGGCGGGCCAGCAGATATACATAGATATATTCCCAGCCAGTTGTGAGCTCTTGAACTTTTACTGCACTTGGCTGTTATTTTTTCATTTCTTCAGAGTTTGTGTTTTTGTTTGCTGCTGTTGTAGTGTTGCAGATTTATGTTTTATGACCAAAAAGTGTCTACGATTCTTGGCCAGGAATGTGGATGGAGAGTGTTTGAGGGCCGAGCCTGGCTGGCCCCAAAAGAAATTCAAGAGTAACTCATGTCGAGGCTTATGGTAAAATACGAGGCGCGTCTCAGCCTCCTAGGGGCACATGACCGACGGATAAAAAGTGATCATAAATATTTAAGCGTCTGTAACCCCATCCTGACAGACAAAGTGTCTGCTATTGGAATCTCATTTTGATAGCATAAATTAATTTCTGATTAAATGGTATTGTTGATTGTTATAAACAATTTTTAACATTTCTTTTGAACATAACATGGGCTTGCTTATTTTATTTAATGTATTAAAGGAAAACAATTTTGAGAAAGAATGATCTATTGACAGACATTTTACTGAATGGCAAATTATTTTAAATGTACATTTCCGATATCAGGGAACTACGTATTAGACACAATAATAATTGACATAACACGACCCTAGCCAGAAAATGTTTATGATAAATTTTACGCATATAACAAATGTAACAACGACAGCGTTGTCGAAAATGTTGGCTAAATTGTGTTTCATGTCGAACTTTGAACTACGACTGCAACCACTGGCCGGGAGTGATGTCATCTGTATTTTAGAGTATATGTATATGAGTTAACTGTTTCCATAAGAACCAAAGAAAAAGTTTTTAAATTGAATATACAATTATAAAAATTATTATTCATTGATTAACTTGGAAATAATGGCAACGGTGGTTCAAAATTTGTTAAAGATACTTATTTAATGTTATTTTATTTCTAAGAGAAAATATTGTTAGCTTATAAATTTTTTTTTAAATACATTATCATAAAAGAACTACTCTAATTTGTTTTCAGATAATATAAAAATATTGATATACAGGTTCTTAAACTCCCAACTATTTTCTCTTACTGTATTTGCATTGTTGCCGCCTGGTTTCCACGTGAATTTCCGCGTGGGCGAGGCGCGATAAGTGAAATCAGCAACGCTTTCGGCGACAACCAAAACACGAACTACAAATTGTTTAACACAAATCGCGCTGCCATTGTCCCATTGTGTCGCTGCCTGTTTAGGTTGTTTTAGCTGCTACGAGTTGGGTATTGTTGGCCCACCCAAATGTGCAAGTGTCGAGCCGATAACAAACTGGAACATGGCGACGACAGGGCCGGGGGAAAGTGCGTAGCGACAGGTGCGGCTGTTGGTTAAATTATGATAAGGACGGGGGGCTTAGTCTGTTACTAATGCGCAGGCAGGTGGAAGGATTTTCGGGAGATTGCATAACTTTGACATTGAAAGGGGGGTTGCGTGGTAGAGAGCAAAAGCTAATGGGGGCTTAATGTAAGGCGCTGGCCAGAGGTCTTCTAAATAATTAGCTACTAAAATGAAATATTAGCAATAAGGTCATTTATGTAATTATTGAGGAACTAATCGCTTAATTTAATTTAGAAACTTTATAAATACAGCTACTAGTGTAATCCAAATAAATCTTTACCTGCAATTCAATGGCAACAGCAATTCTTTATAAAATATAATTGTCAGAAAGTCCTAGTAATAAAATTATATATATTTATTTCCTAACTCAAATCAATATTTAGCTCTTAATAAAATTATACTAAAATCCAGTTCTCAATTAATTAAGTATTTCAAACGCTTGACAAACTTTTGACCAAACTTTACCAAGTCATGAATTTACACTTGATTACACAATCAAGGCTTAATCTTGGAACTGGCAGAGCCGTAGATTTGAAGGACAGCCGCCTGCTTCGGAAAAGAGGAAAATCTATTGAGCATTTGAGTGCTTTTCCTGACTCGGAAAACTTATCGCCTGCCAGGGTGTCGGGAACACCGCAGTCGGCGTTTCTCCTGAATGATGACGGCGTGTCACACTTTTGGCCAAAGTGCAATTACCTATTTGTGTCACGTGCAATTCGGGGCGGAGCGTCAGTGGAGCTGTGGGCTATGGTCCGTGGGCGTGGCAAGGCGATTCGTTCATGGGTATGCACATAAATAGTGAGTGCATCAAAGTCAGTGCGCCAGTGCATGGCTGCTGATGATTAGGGTACTGAAGCAGTTTGGCTGCGATTCGAGGCGGAAGCAAGCAACAGCAGCAGCAACTGCAGCGCCCTCCTCCCAGCAGCAACACCCAAAATCAACACCCAACATCAGAAGCAGAGCTATTGTCAAAACATCAGGATCTAGTTAGCAAGTACACCGAAAAAAGAGATAGATATTATCTATTAGATAACATAAAATTTAATTATCTTTTATATAAATGTAGCGTTAACCTTTTTTAAGCATCGATAAGAGATTGTAGGCATGGTTATGCCTAATTAAAGTTAAGGTGTATTAATTAAGTAAAACAAGCAAGGAATCCTTCAGATTTTGATGGCGAATCCAAAGATATACGGCTTTTGGCTATCACTTTCTTTTTGTCAATAAAAATACCTTAAAATCTTTTTCGAAAAAACAAGAATGGAATCTTACTTCGTTAAGCCAAAGTTTCTCTACCTTTGCAGTCTGCAATTAGAATTTTGAATATCAATAAATGTTGGTAAAACTGAAAATATCGAAGATTGTAAATTTTTAAAATATTAACATAAACATTTTACACTTTCCTTGGAATTTTCTCATGTGCATTCAGTGGGCAGGCAATTCTTGTCACATTTCCTAGGCCAATCTCTCCCTTTCCGCTTGCACACTCTGTGGCTCCTCCAGTGACGTGCCAATTGTGTGGCCACCAAATGTCTGCCGTCCTTCTCGGTCTCCTTCCCTCCTCCAGCACTGTCAGCGACAGCTCCTTTTCACCTCCCTCAAGCACCCCCTTTTCCTGCCTCATTCACCCCTTGCTTTCCACACATTTCGTGGCTTAAATCACGTTAAGATTTCCAGCGCTACGACTTGGCATGTTTGCTCCCCTTGGACTCGCTGCCTCCACTCATTCCCTCTGCATCACTCTCATGGCGAAATGCAAACATCTCGCTGGCTACAAATGCCTTCTCCCTCCCGCCGCCCACGTTTCACTTTTGGTGGGCGTGACATCAGGCGTAGATAACAATAATTCCTGCATTTCCTTCTCGATCTGTTTCTGCTTCTAATGTGAAATATGTAGAGCAACAAGGAATAGGGTAACCTATGGCGGTAATTAAGAACTGCAACCTACGAGGAGCTACCAAAAATTATTGTTAATTAAAATAATATAATAAACATTAGGGAATATGCCAAGAGAGATTATTTTATGATTTTATGAGCAATTGTAAAAAAAAACATTAAATTCTTAGCTTAAACAGGGAAGAGTTACAATAATTACCTACTTGTTAACAATACTTAACGTAAGTTGATTTTAATGTTTAGGTAATTTTTATAAGCTTGGTTCTAATGTATCTTTTTGCATTTTATTGGTAATAAAATCAAAATCTTTAAGCTAATTTTACTCTGAAATATTTGAAATGAATTCTCTTTTTGTGACTGATGAAGCTCAAAATTGTTGCCATTTTGCGGTTCAAATTCCCGATATCCTATATACCCAGCCCACATCCGTTACAAATTTCAATCGAAGGCTCACGTAATGCCCTGATTCGTCCTTCACTCAACTCCATCCTTCCGGGGGCAATTTTGCAGTTGGTCATAGCCGCACTATCCGCACTATTGTACCTCCCATAAACCACTCGAAACACCCAATATCTGCACTCGAACAACTGCAGCCCGTCGGAATTGAATACGTGCGGCCCTTTTATAATAGCCAGATTTCCTTCCGGGCCCACGACAATAATATTTACGGCTTTTCGCCTAAATTCCAATTAAACTGGATGGCTTTAAGTGCTAGCCGCGACTTATATTTACCAGTCACCACTGGTCGGTGTGTCCAATGTCCAGTGGTCAGACGGAGGGGAAAAAAAAGTCGAAAACAATATTCCGGCGATTTGTGTGCATCTAAAAAATGGATAGGATAGGCCACCTTCGCATGTGTTGGCCACTGCCGAGCAATTAGAGCTCTACGGCGGCTGACCGCTGAAAATACTACAAAAAACTGAGAAAAAAAAGTGCACAACAGGAAGCAGCGACGGGAAAAAAGCGGAAAAATCGAGGAAAACAGCATGAATGAAAGGAAAAATGCACAGCAAAGTAGAAAATCGCACAATCAAAACGAAACTGCTGACCAGCATCGATCTCTGACGACGACGACGACGAATCGGAATCGAAATCGGAATCGGAATGGCAATGGCTATAGGAAACCAGAATGGGTATGGGTGCACTGGAAAATAATTTATAATTTATTGAAGGTATAAGGTATAATGTATTAATTTATAAACCATAAGCATATTGAATCTGTAGACATTGCATGTAGTTTTTCTATACACATTCATTTTAAAGTATTCTAAATTAAAAACATAAATTATTTAAGACTCTTCTGGCTTTCATTATAATTTAAATAGCTAAAATAATCTTGCACAACTTTAAAATTGTCCATTAAATCTTTAAAAATATAAAAACAAATATACAAAATTTACTTTTTGTGCACTGTGCATTGGAATGGCTACGCGGGCTCACCGGGAGAGCGGTGGGCCATTAAAGAGTGGATGCTGTTGCCATTGGCAGAGCTGGAAAAGCGGGAGTTCGAAAAGGAGAAAAGCGGGAGAAGAGCATCGGGGAAAAGCCGCAGCCGCAGAGTCACCGACATGGTAAAAATTCATGTTTGCCAATGTGTCCTTCCACCAGTTCGATGGATGTGTGCCGGCGTGTGTGCCAGTGTGCGGGGTGTGCTTCTAACTAGTGGTGCGTTGTCCTATTTACGTTGTCGTACTTCATGCATTTCAATCACCAAACACAACACAATTTAAATATGCTGATTGGGTGGCTGAAATTTCGGTCGGTCGCCACGCTCGCCAGGGACATTGTTTGAGCCCCCCCTTTCACAGGATGTGCGGCTATCTTTAATTGGCTTTCCTATCGCCTTTTTTGGGAATGCCCCTCGCATTTCGCCACTGTTCTCGGTGTTCCCCATAAATTTTGCTTATTGGAGAGCCGCCACATGTGACATAGCTTAGATGAAAATAATTTAATTAATTTCAGTTTTTACTTTTTAGTTTAATTTTGCGTTCACTCTGTTGACATGCGAAATGGCTTTTTATAATTGGTTTATTTTGCTACAACGCTCGCACGTTGCCCCTTGGTGGTTTGATGCCTGAACGGAGTCCTGCAAATAAAATCATGCTCCAGCGAAGAGTGTTTCCTAGGATACATCGAGAATGTACTTTAATAAGAGGATCTATCTTAACATTTGTGTGACATCTGGCAACTTTATGGTTAATTTATTGAATTTAATTAATTGAAAGTACGTGCCATAATGATTTATTAAACTTTAAGCGGCAAAATTTCCAGCTGTCTGATTTATGTTAAGTCATTCTAGGGTGTTTTATTTGCCTTTCTCGCTTAATTATCTGCTGTTGGGATTTATTAAATTAAGTGCAATTTTTTATTGGAATTCTTAGCAGAACAACCTAAAGTAAACAGCCAACAAGCAGTCAATTTCAATCAACTTGAGACAAAGACTAAACAATTTTAAAGTAAACACACCAAATCCGAATCCGTTGAACTTTTCCACCGTAGGTAATGGAGACGGATCCCAATATACACCTCTGATTTCCCCCGACAATCGCCAGGGGGATATTGAAGGGGGGAATCGGGTGGAAAATTCAGCAAGAGGCGTCGCCGAGCTAATCTGCTCGCTGTCAAAAGTCATTGAAACAATTCGAAATGACAACAAATATGAAAGTCGCACAGAGATACAAAGCAAACACCTCCACACACATGCTGAGGAAAATCCAAATCCGCCAGGAGGCGGGGTTTAAGGTTCTTGGGTACGGGAAAACTCGCTTCGAACGGCAGGCGAAAACTGCTGACAGTTGCATAAACAATAAAGGCAGCCCCAAAAAGCGAACTCAGCCAGCGAAACGGGCCAACGAATGCGGTCAACATCAAAAGAAAGGACAAAAAAAAGTAGAAGGGCTGCAGCATGGATACGGGGTGAGTCAAGAAGGAGCCATGGAGATGGCCAAAGGAGAGCGAAACAAAACTAGAACTATTACTGCCTCACACTCGCATACAACGCGAGTAGCTTCCATATCACCCAAAACACTGAACACTTGCGGTCAAAATAATAGCACTAAAAAAGCTACAGCCAACTGTCTTCCACTAGAAAATTCAAGTATATTTCTTTTTAATTAAATTTTTAAACACCTTTACCAATTAATACATTATTGTATGTCAGTACTTTATTAGCTTTATAAGAGATTTCTTGACCTTAATTTTAAATAATCTACAAATTAACTAAATAAATTTTCAGCACTTAAGGTGACAGGTACTATCAAACCTCTCAGTTCTATTATCTTGGCCGCATTTGCTCCTACCAAACACCCACCACCTACCAATTTCCACTCCATCCTCATCTCCATGATGGCTAAAACAACAATGTGACAGTTTTTCCGCTTTGACGACAATTTCCCTCGCGGCACAAACGGCAACAGCCACTGCAGCAGCAACTGCAACACCATTGCCATCGTCACTATAGCTATATATGTAGTTATAGCTAAAGCAACTGAACGATACAACGCGGGCAAAGAACCCCGAAAGCAAGAAAGAGTTTGATTCTAAGGTGTCGAAGTGGAAGATACTCTTTTGGTTTCTCTTAAGGAATAGACTGTGTAAATATGGGTGTTTTAATTATATTGATTAAAGTCTAAGATAAATTAGTTTTCCTAAATTATATTATAGTGGAATGGTTAAGAAACAGTTGCAAGTTTGCCTTCAATAAAGTTTCCGACGTTTTAAGTATTACTCACTTACAAACTTATGAAGAAAATACTTTTAAAATTCTAGATATTTTATTTAAACGAAATTTCCATTTATGATAACAATAGTAAACCCATTCCAAACGTCGCATGCATCTCCAAATAGCTAAGATATCCCTCAAAAAAGAACGTGGAAAAACGGAAGGTCTAGGGATATAGCGGATGTGCACGCAGTGTCGCCATACAAGAAGGATGTGCAGGACTCTTCATTTCAACATTCCCAGCATTGCCTGCCTTTGCCCGAGAACGAGTATCACAAAAGCACGAAATTGATTGTGTAAATAAGAAAACGAAAATGTCGTTAGTTTACGTTTTCCGCTGACAAGCTTTTGAAACTGGCCAGGACGCAGGACGAGGTCCTGGAGACTCGAAAGCAAATAAAAGAGAGATGATGCAGAGACAAAATGGCGTTGAAATAGACAAAGAGCGGGGCGAAATTAAAAATGGAATTCACTCGTTAGTCGCATTTGCAGTTTGCCAGTTTATTGCCAACTGACTTTGACGCGAGGCATTATCGGTGCAAAATTGATAGCAGCGCTGCAAAGGAATCCGAGCGGATGGAGTGAAAAATTGCACAAAAGCACTTTGCCCGGACACTGGCAATTCGCAGACAGACTCCCATCAATAAGTCAAAACTGCACATCATCAGAAATGCATTGTAAAGAGAATTCTTTATTGAAACAACCATTCGATCTTCTTGATTTGAAAGGGCTTTAAAATTGCCTGACTAATATAGTTTCTATCGAAGTTATTTGCCGATTAATTTATTTGGTGTTGATAAAACCTGAATGGCGAATTATGACCTCGCACTCCAAGGTAATTTTAATTATAACATTTTTAAATTAAGTTTCCTTTACTTCTCAATTTACTTAAAATACTTTTCCAATGTAAAATTTTAAATTTAAAACCATTTATTACTGAAACTAGTAAAAGCAAATGATTATATAATCTGGATTTAAAATTTACAAGAAGACAGCCAGTTGCCAAGAAATTTGCAAGCCAAACAGTTTGCAACACCTTCTTGGAAGTCCTTTGAGAATTCCTCCATCTCTTTGCAGTTTATCAATGGCTGAACATCGAACCTTGGCCAGAACTTAAAAGACCAATAGAAAGAGCTGAGAAAACTTTACGAAAATAGTCGAGAGTGGGTGAGAAATAGGACGGAAACAAAGGAAAATGGCAGGCAAATAATTTAACTATGCTTGCGGTGTTTTTGCTGGCCAAGAGGACTATCTCTCTGAATCCCTTTCAAACCGGCTATCGGTCAGTTCGTTTTGCAATCGCCTTCCTGGGTCAGTTCGTAATGTGTCCGTCGTCTTTGTGGAAATTCTATGAGAATATTTCCGGTGCCCTTTAGCTGTTGCTTGCACTAAAAAAAATTGTTGTATTTCATAGTTAATTAATGCAGTTGATGTGTAGATATTATATGTTTTTGTGCTTGTATTTTCCTAATAATTCAGCATGTTAAAAATACATAAAAGATTTAATAAAACTACAAATCTCGTCTTTAAAATATGCCGATTAATGGTGCTATTAATATGTTTCTTATTTAAATCACATATATCTAGTACATCGCGATTTATAAATTTTACAAGAAATTACACCAGCAACTATTTTTTTTTTAAATGCACCACTAAAGCCACGATAGATTCCCTTTGGCGCCACCGATTTCTGGCACCGGTTCAAACTTGCCTTTGCCGCCTTCGTCCTTATTTCGCACTACTCCCCGGCTGCGGCTACTTATGCCCGTCGCTGCCTTCCAAATTGAATGAAAGCACATTTTGATTGAAAAGGAAATTTACGGTGAACTTATATAGACACAGACGGGGAACCGCAACAGTTCGCAGGACCTGGGGCATATCTTGCATGGCTGCTTTAACAGCCAATGTACCGTTGCCCGTCGCATCTCCCGGCGGATTTATCAGTCAATTTTAGAAAATTAGTTAACGGGTTTTGCTCCCAAACTTTTTTCCACGCCAACTTGTCCAACGAGTTCGACTCCTCGCCTTAGCAAAATATTTAAGGCTCATGGAAGGCAAAGGGGTAAAGGATTTCGGTTTCGTTCAATGGGAGAAATGGGAAAACCTCAGCCGTTTGAAGTTGAGGTTTGGAATTAATTTAAAGCATCAACCAGTTGGTCAAGGAAAAGTTTGGTAATTAACCTTGAAGTGAGTTCAATTAAATCCTACTATTGGGTTCAAAGGGAATCCAATAAATGAGCAACACAAGTGCCATGTCTAAGATAGCTAAGAACTTTATTTCACATAGATAAATATAGGTTTATAAAGTTAGTATGCGAATATTGAATACATAGTGCCTTTAAACTAACTCTACTATATATAGACATTACTTTAAATATTAGAACAATGTGTATAAGAATATGTTCTTTCGGTTACAATTATATCCATTCTGCTTTGCGTAGTTATATAAATTTTTCATTAACTAATATGGATAAAGCGGAAACTACAACTAATCCGTTTTTGTGCCCTCTTTGCCCTGAAACCTTCTCCTAGAAAATTATAAAATCAAATAAACCATATTGGCAACTATTCTGTCATATGTTAGTTGTTAGTAACTGTTTCGGTTATCTTGTAAATTTGGTAGTTTCTTATTTTTAGGTACTTCTTGACACATAAAATGGATATTAAATATATTTTTATATTCTTTGATTAATTGATACCATACAAAGCACATTCATTGAGATATATTTGATTGTGTTTGACAATAGTTTGTAATCTTGTGTGTGAGACACTCGGTTTCCACTCTCCGTCCTGCTTAAAACTTATCCCTGCAAGTTCCTTTATTCCAGTAAATGACTGTGCTTTTTATTATTTGAAAATGTTGTCAAAATTTGATTTTAAATGTGAATTCGGTGATCATTATCTACATTCATCCTACTTTGATTGAGTTTCCAGCTGATTTTGATAATTTCTAATGGGTATGATTTGGCTGCCAATCCAGATTGGCATTAACCTTCACATATACTTGTGTATTTTTTCGTCCCTAAGTTCCAATTTAATAAGCCTGTGACATAGCTTCTGCACATCCTGCTAATTTTATTAGAGCTGTTAAAGCATCGATAATGGCACATTCGATATTTTTGATATTTTTATGTCAAAAACATTAATACTAATTCCGTAAGGTACCAACAATAAATATTGGGGGAATGTCCTTAACCAGAAACTGGAGTATTCCTGGATTCCAAATATATTTGTTGCCTCCAAGACCGATCTGCATCGATTTTATTTATTGTTACATGGCCTTGACACGCCTTGAATGGGCTGTTTTACATGACTGTAAAAGGACATTCAAGTATCCTTATACAAACTCTACATATTACACGCTACTACACCCTTCAAAACACGGCCAGAATGCGCAACAAATCATCGGCTTATCGATTTTGTCATCGATGCTTTGACAGCTCTAGTTTGTAGACTTACATTTACCCAAGACAGCCACCGCTGCCGTCTCTTCTTAGACACAAACCAAATGCCGCCGGCAACTGTGGAAGCTAGTTCTTGTTGGTTGCGACCTTGGCTGTGGTAGCCAAGTTCGTCGCTGGCTCCTGCAGTGGAACCCATTGGGCTGTCGCGTTTTTGGCGCGAAAGATTTCCTCAAAAAAGATTTTCTCCTCGGTGCGCACTTCCGGTGAGTTTCCAATCAAAGTGCGCCCCAAAATCTCGCTGGAACCTGGATTAAAAATGGAAATAAATTAGAAATACAGAAAATATAAATACTTAAGGTTTCACTCACCCAACAAACCATCGTGGACCACCGTGAACTCTAGGACGCAATTCTTCAGAGTTTCCTTGTTGACATCAAAGGCGAGCGCTTCATTGTACACCGGGTTCACAGTGCCCCTTTGCACGCCTGTCTTGCGTTTCTTCATCTTCTTGCCACCGGGCCCCAGGAGAGTAACCTTAACATACGGATCTGAGGAGTTCCGAGCATCGTCCACAATCCGCAGATTTCGCGCCTTGATCAGGACGACCATTAAACGCTCCGCCGATGGCAAGTAGGCCAGGGACACCATTATATCCCCCAGATCAACTTTCATGTCCTGGGCCGAAGCGGAACTCAGGGGTGTCCAGAGGTTTAACTGCTCGCTCAGATCCAAGTTGGCCAGATGCAACTTACTTCCTCCGATGCAAACGTGCCGGGAGTAGGCGTCAAAGTCGTACAGTAAAATCTCCACAGTTCGCTTGTCAATAACTCCGGCGGTGACCTCGAAGACAAACTGCTCGTCAAATACTGTAAGGGGTTTAATCATTTGAATTATTATATTTATAAACCAAATTTAGATAAATATATTCACCTGGATTCAAGGTCTTCTTGTGAATCCGCGTCTGCCAAAAGTTCTTCTTATCGGGCAGCAATCGAACCTTGGCATAGGGATCAGCAGTGCCACTGAATTGTCTTGGCTGCAGATTCTGGGCCTCCAGCAGTCGCACATTTAACAAGCCACCAACGGGATCATAGCCAATGCTCACATGCAGGTTACCCCGCACTTCACTAACGGAAATTGGATTTATGGTCTTCGGCTGAGAGTGCTAGTAAATTATAAAAATAAACTATTATATAAGCCTTTAAGTTATCCGAATAAATAGCTACTTCAAGCCCCAAACTAGTAAATCATTTTTATAATATAAAAAGGTCTTGTATTATAAAAATAAAGAAAATATTTTGTCATAACTAACATGACGAGGGACTTTTGACATTTTCCATCCCAAAAAGGGACATATTTTTGTTCTAAAAATAAATCCGTAAATTAAAGGTTTACCCTTTCACTTACGCTTCGGTAAAGGGTCATGTCAATTTTCGTGTGATCCAATTTGGCATTCATGGAGGAAACTCGTGGCCGACTGGGATGCATGGCCAGGACGACGTGCTTATCGGACCTGGCTATCGGAACCGAGGTCGTGGAGCAGTAGGACAGGGTGTTGGACTTGAGGCTACCGGTGGGCGAGGTGGGTGTGGGCGGTGCCGATTCCTCGGTGGTGTTGGACACTTGTTGCTGGATGGCGGCTGTCGCGTTGGAGGCAACTGAGGCCGGTACCCAGAAGGTCGGGTCATTGTCCTCGCTTCGCAGGGAGGTGGGGCTCAGGTTACCGGCATTTGCAGATCCAAATTTCCCACGCGGCACCTCGTTTAGGTTGTCCACATTGTAGCCAACGGCGCCGGCTACCAATGCCTCCCGGCTGAAGGGAAACGAAAACAATTGAGGCCATTATATACGGTTAGGAGCAACATGGGTCCTTAGGATACAAATTTGTGAGGAAGTTGGAAAAACAAAAAGTTTAAATTATTTTACACAGGTTTGCCATTTTCGGAATGGAACGTAATTGCTTTTTATCATTTTCGTAAGCAAGGATAATTTGTTTCAATTAAAGAACATAGGACTTGAAAAGAAGTTCTTAAAAAAAGAGGTAAATTTTGATATTTAAATAAATAAATTAGTTTATTAAAATATTGAAAAAACCCACCTCTGTTGATCCTCATCCTTCTCGTTGGCCGACTCCAGGAGGTTTTGTTCGAACCAGTTGAGGCGATAGCGTTTCGAGCAGGTCGTGTAAAGGGCTGCGCCAACAGCCGTGACAACCAGAAAGGATACTGAGGCGTACACTCCAATCTGGGCTAGCGAAATGTCCTCCTCGCGAATGACGATGTCCATTTTCCTTTGAAGGGGTAGTGCAAAATCTGCAAGGAAAGAGTTCACAGATAGGGGTCACAGAACGCTCCTTTAAGTGACTTGGAAACGTGGGTCAATTACTCGCCATGACCCCTCTATCAGGGGTATATGTATCTCCACCTGACGGCTAATGACACCCAAACTAGCCATAAAACATTCATTAGGAAGTCAGACCCCGGGATGTGTGTGCCTCATAAATAAATCAAAGCTCGGGGCCCCACGTCCGACATTCATCTTCTCCGCTCGCCGGCTTTGTGGGTTATTAATTGAGCGGCTTAAGGTGGTGTCACTGCGGGGCACGGGCACCCTAAAATCCTGACCACAGGCACGTGCTGACAGTTCCCAGCCCCAGCATCCTGGGCACAATAGGTGGAAAATGAGGGGACCAGGCTTTGTCTTTGGCCGACCGCAGCCGCAAAATTGCCATAAAGGCGCCTCAGCCTCCGTTTCGGCCTCGGTTAGTCCGCAATTAGCCGAGCAAACTGCTAGGTGACCCCAGTCCCTGTGCACCCCTACAAAATCTGCAAAATTACACCAACACTTCAAACAAAAAGTAGAGGAATGAGCTCACCATTAAACGTATTAAATCACTGCGCAATTTTATAGTTCATCTTGGAATTTAAAGCTTAAACAGAGGTTATGGCTACAGGAATGTGATAAAAGGAACTTTTTCCCTTTAAAAAATTACTTTCCCTTATGTGTTTCAATATAAAATTATGAAGTATTAAGTGTAGATAATAATTTAATTAGGAGAATTTGTAAAGGATATATAAGTAGAGAAAGTATCTCTTTAAAATATATATTTTATATCTGATTTCTCTCAGTGCAAAAGAAATGCAAAGAACGCAGAGAACTGCCAACAAGATGAAGCGATGTCTGTTCAAAAAGCAAAAATTTATAACCAACTTGTTAATTAATTAGTATATTTATATTTGAAAGCCACCTTTGGATGAGTTCTGCGTCCGTTCCCATTCCCTTTGCGCTGGCCCTTTACCCATGTTGTATCGCCCACCTGCACCCCTTTTTCTGGGCAATTTCGGCAAATTTACTTTTCACTCATTATTTATTTACGGCCAACTTTTGTTTCGGGTCTACGCTTTCTTTTATGGCAATTGCATGAGGTGTGTATGCGGGTTCTGTTCTCTGCCCCGCCTCGTTTCCCCTTCGTCCCTTTAAAGGTCCTTGAGAAGTCTTGGGGAATGATTTATGTGCCCTTGTGTTAAAGCAAGAGAGCTCTCGACTGTCGAGTATCTTGGCCCTAATGTGACGGCGAGGCTTGGTGAATTTATGAAATTAGTTTTAATTTAAACTTTGACAGTTACCAAGATAAGCTGCCGGGCCATAAATTAATGGAAAATTTGCGAAGCAGCATTTAAGAGCGTTATGTAGGCATTTCCAGTGAAATCTATTAGACAGTCAATCTTTCTTTAATCCCCTGGGAAATATGGCAAAATGCCATCGTACTGATATCACCTCCCTTTTATTTCGAGGCCCCTGAACACCCCGGCACGTAAATCACACATAACCCAATCAATGTCAAATTGAGCAGATCACACTGCCGCGCCCCACATCATCAGTCATTCAATCATTCAGTCATTCAGTCAGTGGAGCTCGCCGCCTGCGCTCCGTCGGCTTTTGTTCCTGACATAAATTCCTTGTTCCTCCTGGCACCTGTGGTTATGTGGTTAAAATCAATTGTCATACCCTTCTATAGGGCTTTAAAATTATAAATCAATTTGTACCTATGCTTTACCTGATGTCAGAGCTCACAAAGGGATTCATTATTTTTTTCCATATTTCTTTTGCCCTTTTTCAATCAGTTTTACAGAGGATTATAACATAACCTACCTCTTTTTTTCGGTTGACTTTTATTTTGTCAGATGGTGAGCTCAGAACCGAAAAAGAGTTTATTAATTAAGCGGCTTCATTTCATAATAATCCTGATTAACTAATAAATTATGCATTATGTAATTCGAATAATGCATTCGAATTGTCTACCTCAGGAAATTGTATTTTCGATAAAGCGAGAATATACATAAAGAATAAATAATAATGTTATTATTTATACAAATATATCCTTAATTTTTCAAAGAAAAATATGGCTGCAGATATTTTATTTCCCCCAAATAATAAACGCACATGGCATCAGGTTGCCCAATGTATATAAACCCATGGAAATCTAATCTTAAATTTGTCTGTAAATTATTATAAATAATCCAAGAACTCTCTGAATTTCTGGCCTGAGAACTCATGTCTGCCCAGACCTGTGAAAGGGTATTCTTGAGGAATCCCGGGTCACCGGGCCTCCACTAGCAGCTCCCTTGTTGGGCCTGGTATTTGCCCACATGCATCATTCACGCGTGTGTGTGGCGGGCCTGTGGGCTTTGGGATTTATTGCCACTGTCATAAATTTTAATACAAAAACCGCGCTTTGGCCCCTGGCCCCGTCATCCGACTGTCTGGCTTTTCGGTTGGCTTTGTAAATCATTTTGCGGCCTTTATCGTGCACATTTTCACTTTTCGCTGGAACCCCTAGATAAGCGACGCGGCCAACACTACTTCCGCCTGTAGCATTCTGTTTGCGTCGCAGCAAAGTCAAGGCCAGAAATGAGGGACCCCGCGCATTTGGCCAAGTCCGGTAATGTGTTGACAGAGCGACTAAAATTAAGTTTATCTAATCGATAAAATCAACCGCATGGTTCATTGCCTGCCTGGGAAAGCGGTGTGTGCGCCCGTTCCCGTGATTTCCTTCGGCCTCAACTGGCGATTTCATCATCCGCGCTTAAAAAAAATATACAGCTAAGGATGCCTTTCAGCGTTCTCCTCACAGCACCTTCGAATCGCACAATTACGGCAAATTATGTTCATTAGTCTAATGAAGTGTTCCGTGGCCCAAAGACCCGAGTCGGAATGCCAACTCCATTACTTTGTAAAATCCACGCCCTGCTGTTTTTTCCAGGGCATGCGGACAATTGCAGTGGACAGCCAGACGGATTATCTAAGTACTCTATTATCCTGGGGCCAGGACATTTCAGCGATGCATGGAAAGTTCAGCAGACAGATAATTATATGTAATTTATGGAATTTATAAGCTTTAAGATCTAGAGGTTTGGAAGAGATGAAAAGATGAACATATGAAAGATGAAAGAAGAACCTTTAAGTTAAGTAACATCGGAACAATGACTTGAATTGGTTATTCATGAAGGTTTTTTCCCTAGATCTTTCCAAGACAACTTAAGATTTTTTTACTAAATTTATTTAGCTAAACATTCCTTTTCGGACAAGCACGCCATCATTTCTGTGCGGCTGAGTACCTTTCACAAACAAACAAAATGCCTTGATTGACCGGAAATGTCGCAACTCACGGAAATCAGCTGCATTAATCCACTAAACAAGTTCCATTAAACTATCACTTTTCCCCCGACTTCCGGAAGCACTTTGGTCCTATCCTTCCTGCCTATTGTTCGGCTTTTCCTGCCATAGAGTATTGTGAAAGCACAGAGCTCCTGGTTGCACACACCTGTCCCTGGCAACCGAGCAACAGTAATTAGATTACGACATCGGGTCCACAAGGATGCGCGTGTTGCTGATGTCCTGAATCGCTGGACAAAAGAGTGACCGGAACAAAACAGTGAGCATTCTGTGGCTACTGCGCTCGTCCTTTTCATTTTTCGCCAGGCACAGCAAAAAAAATTTCAATATCGCATGAATTAATTACCAAGTGTATTTTTATAGTATAATCGGTTGGAAATAAATTTATTATTAAATCTCACTGACTTTGTTCGATTTTGTTTATACATTTTTAATTAAATCAAAACACCATTTAAAACCGCAGAACTTGCATTAATAAAAAATACATATTGAGCTGCGTTGCATAATATTTCTGTCAGTAAAAATGATTAGTCAAGATAAGAAATTTTTCCCTATTTTTTAGAAGTATTTCTTATTTTTCAGTGTTTATGTAACACAAACACAGCCCAGGTGTGAGTATAAACTTGTGAAGGCTGCTGGCTTGGAATCCTTCATTCCAGCGTCCTCCACACTGCATTGCTCTGAAGTCGCATTTGGCTTTAACTCATCCGATGCCGTTTTATGAACAGCCCTAGAGGTTACGGATGGAAAACTGGAGAACCTTCGGTGTGCATAAACAAGCAGCAGAAGTTTTTCCATCGCGCCCGGATGGCCTCCAGGAGATGACGGATGCTGACCGTCAATAATCAGGCATCAGCAATTTGTAATACGCGCTGTAATGACACTGTCCGGGCGCTAGTTTGTCCACATTGGCAACATCATTATCATCTCAGAGCGCCCCCACGTAATGTCTCTGTTTTTGTTATTCGAGTTGATTATCTGCCGCCAATGGCAGCCCCAGTTGTTGTCCTCAATGTAAGGACATTAGAGTAGGGCTCTGAGAGGGATCAGCAGGGCAAATGGGCGGGTGACCCCATCACAGTCTTTGCTAATTAGCCATCAATGAATATTTATAGCTTATGGCGGGGGATAAAAGGGATATACTCAGCTGAGAGCTGGATTGGCCTTTGGTGTAAATTAATCTATAAAAAATATGCAGCAATCGGATATTGTAGTGTTACTGATAAGACAATACCTTGATTATACAAATGCAGAAGCATTTTTAAATTTCGTTTCCTTCCTAAAGTAGTTTTAAAAATAAGTTAAGGAATATTCCATGTTAAAAAATATTTTCTGTTCATTTATATTTAAATAAAAAATCCCATTCAATAAATATTTGTGGCAGTTTTTCCATAAATAAATATTTTCATCTTGCAAAACATTTTCCAAACAATAAACAGTAAACCCAGAATATGCGATAAAAGCGAAATAAAAGATCCCATTAAAATCAACAACCATATGTCAACTCGCCACAGGCCATTAAACCAAGGGACAAGGCCAACGAAGCTCTGGAAATATTGAAAATAAAAAATAAAAAAAAATTTAACACAACGCCACTGGGAGACGGCAAGATAAACAGCAATTTAATAAAGTGACCCAAAGTTATGCGCCCCAGACTAACGGGGAGCAAGAGCATAAAAATAAACAATAAAACGCTCATTAAAACGCTGAAAATGCCTAAGAAGTAAACAAAGAAAAAAATGTTTACAAGGGCTCTCTGCATGAGCCAAAAAAAAAGAAAAGGAAAATACACAGGGCTACGGAAATAATGATAAGTGTGATATTAATACTTGGGCTTGGGACAAAAGGAGAACGGCTCCGCCGCCCACGTAAGGGGTCCTTTGGTGGGCCAGAGGCTAAAGAGCTGCCAATAACTCAACAAGTTAGCAAACATGGCTTGCTGTGGCTGGGTTTCCTTTTTATGGCCCCGTCAATATGAACGGTGGGTTTGGGCGACGTTTTTGCATTAAAAATGCATTAATCTTTGGACACGTGATAAATATTCATGGCTTCTCGGCATTCGGAGATGGCTGCCGTAATAAATGCACTTGTTTAGTGCAGCCTGTTGACTGCCTGACACGCAATATGTTCGGGAAAAAGTAAGACGAAGGTCGGCAGCAGAGCTCCATTCGCTTTGCGGAATGGAGGTCGGGGGTCACGGCCAGAATACGGGTTTTTCAAGGACATGCTTGTTGTGTTTGAGTGGCTGCCTTTCCGTTCGCAGGTCGCAGTTCCTCTGTTCTCGGCTCCCCGACAGGTTAAACAGCCTGCGGCTAAGGAATTTTCGGTTTTGTCGAAGGAAATCCTCCTTCGCTTTTCAACTGGAAAACAGCAAATTGGATAAAGGAACTCGCATATGTCGGAATCCATCCATCCCGGGAAACACTCCACTTTCGACTAAATAAATTAAAATACCTTTGCTTTCGCCGTATTTTCATCACAGCGAATGCACACAGCATTTCCCATGTCGAGTACACGCGATGCAATCTCTTTAATCAGTAATCAACTGAAAAGTTGCAAAGTGCGTACTCCAAAGCCCTTTCGACACAACGGAAAGGGAAAATCATTTTCCAAAGCAAACATATTTCGAAAATTTAATATGAAAATATAATGGAAATGACGCAATATGTGGTATGTTCGGAGATTACAAATATGTGGCTTCCTGATTTCGTGATTGTATGCAAGACTTGATGCGCACAGAACTGTTTGAGTATCAAGCTTTAACTTATTTATGTGAACAATTTGAACCGAATAGTCTAATACTTGCCAAACAATTACCATAATTTTGTTTGCAAACTTGTATGAGAAAGTCAAAGACCATAAAGGTCTCCTTGGTCATATTCAATTTCAAAACAATTTCACTTTCCCGAGAAAATTGAGCTGAACTTTCTTACAAACCCATTTCCGAATACAACTGGCTAGCTCAAGTTTACAACAAAAGTTAGGGGCAGCCAGACCTCTTGTAGACTCTAGAAAACCAATTTACTCGGACAAAAAGTTCCAATTACATTTGCCAAACAAAAGCATTTCCCAATGAAGATTTGACCCCTCCGACTTCAAAGCAATGAAAAACTTTAAATATTGAAGAGCTTCGCATTTTGGGCAAATTTGGAAACTTGGAAAATTTAAAACCATTTCTGATTTGCATGCAAATTGTGTTCACATAAATCAAACATTATCTCTGCACTTACCGGTAGATTATTTGTAAATCGGCGACACAAAGCCGAAGGAGCTGTGCAAACAATTTTGTTATTCAAATTGCTGCATGCAATTTTCCGCTACAATATGTTCACGAAATCCTTTGATGGTCCAACGTGGCGTATGCGTGATTCGCCCTATACAGAGCAGCGCATACTGTGCGTGTTTCGGGTCCTTAACGAGTTTTGCAAAACAATTTCCTTATTAGCTGGCTTTCATGAATTTGTAATTCAATAATCCCCTGGGCACACTGGTCAATTATTTCAATAAATTCATCCACGGAGAGATTAAACTAAAAGCGGCGGAACTTGCTTTTTTTCCTGGGTTTACGCGCTTCAAGAACTGAGCCAGAGCGTTGCTGAAACTCGACTGTGTTGTTGTTCACCGAAAATTACACGCAGTTCCCCCGATGTCAAGTTCCATCACACTCACACTTTGGCACACTGGCAGCACACACACGGGCACATATTAACACCCAGATCCCGAACGGAAAACCTTTCATCCTGCTGGAACTCTTTTTCAAGGAAACAATTTGTAATATAAATATTTTAAGGAATACCATAAAAACACAAGATAATAGTCATATTTTTAAGCATAAACCGGCTGGTTTATGCAACTGGATGGAATGAAAAGCCATTTTACTTAAAAGCTTTCTTACAAGCAACAGCTGGCCAATTTTCTGAAAAGCCCGCCAAATCCCAAGCGGTTTACTAATCGAATCTTTCGCCGTAAAGCTTTGTTTTTGACGAAGCTTTTCTGTTACTTTTGGCGTTGCCATATTTTATTTTCTGCATATATTTGTGTTTATCAGATTTCATTTTCTTAAAGCATTTTAAATACGTTAAAAACAAATTGACACAAATAAAATATTTACTTTATATTTAATTGAAGTGTAACATTTATGCTGTTATTATAAAAACAGAATTAAATTAAAAATATATATATATATTTTTTTTTTTTGTATTAACAGTTGCCATTTTGTATATTTTTATATTTTGTACTTCTTTATTTAGCCTAAAGGCTATTCAAACAATTAAAAAAAGTTTTTAAAAGATCCAATAGAATATACAATTTTATATTTATTTAAACATGCAAACAATACTGTATTTTAAATAAAATTTTAATTTTTTCTTCTTTTACTTATTTCAAAAGTCAAATTAGAATCGCCGCTGCTCCAAAAATTATACAAAATACTTATTTGAGCTCACTTTTTACAGCTCGAAAGGAAATATCACAGATCAAAATGAAAAGAGAATATTTTAATTCGTCTTTTCTTTTAAAAATTAATTCTAAGGTAAATAAATCATTATTAAAATGAAATGATTTATTTTTTTAAAGCTTACTCACCCAAGCATTGGTCTTGGCAATCATCTTGAAGGTAAATGTCCGCGCACATTTTTTCATCCTTATCTCGGTCTTTTTGCAAAAATCCGGCACGGGTCGGGGGAACTGGTCGGAATACAACTTTGATCCCAGCGTCTACACACTTCTTAGACTACTCTGATAACAATAGTCTCGTCATTAATAAGACGAACCGCCTTTTTTCCGAAATTTTTGACGCATGTTCCGAAACCGTGCTAAATGAGGAAGATAACCCTACTAGTGGGGTCCAGAGTGTGCGCAAATTCTTTTTTTTATAGCCCAGTAGTTCTCTTTAGCTATCTCTTATGCTTTAGTGATATTTGATATGGGTGCATCTACTCGAGTTTGACCTCAAAGTCAAAGTCAAGTGGCTTAGCCCAGTTTTACATCACATAATTCTTTCGATTACGATTACGCGGCATTTTTTGTGCGGTTTGAGGGCGTTATTGAACGTGATGATGCTGATCTTAACACTGACATGTTGGGGTATTAAGTTTCTAAGTGTCGTGGAAACCGCCTAGCAAACTTGAACCCATTTACAAGCAATACTTTTTCAATAACAACTTTTATAATAATATTTTCTGCCTTACTATTTGAATAGTATTTTATGATTGGACATTCTGTTTCTAAGAATAATATTTGTATTGTTTACGGCGCAGTTAAAGGTGCGCTATTTGTTTATAAGTGCACACATTGTTGAAAATATTTTGATTACGTTTTGTCTGGCTCGAATTAATTGAAAATTATATAGTCAGACTAATTTCATCAGCCCTTTTTGATTTCGCAACCATTATTCAATATACTCACTGATACATAGTTATAAAATTAAAAAAAATACGCTTTCTGATAGTTCAACAAGTTCAAAAGCGTGGCATCATTTTTCAAATTTCTACTTAAGCCAAATTCAAGTTCAAAGTTTTATATTCAGCGATAATGTTGAATAATCTTTGTTCCCATTACGCGCCTTCGAAAATTGAGAACAAACGTGCGACACAAATGAATTAATTACTGGCTGCAGCCATTTTGTAGGTCTTAAAGCGCATTTCAATTATTTCAAATTGATTATAACAGGCTATTAACCCAAAACATATTTTGATTACTTAAATGACTTGCGATCAAACGGTTCGGCTGCAGACGTAATTGATTCGCGCGATGCACGTTTGACTTGTGCCAATAAATCAATTGTAATGCTGATAAGCTCGCTGCGGAGATGCCTTTTAAATAAATGGTTGCCCCATTAAAATTATAAGGTAGCAGGTAATTGATCTGGTTTCTAAAGAGAACAACTTACCTTATGCTCGTCTGCCGGAGCATAGTGGGAATTGACTCATTAAACTACTAAAACACAATCTCGCAATCGGTGTAAAGCCCTCCCATGAACACTGATATTGATACAAACAAGTGTTCTTATATTGTTGCTATGGGTGTTTCCATAGACATACTATCCAAATAAAAAAAAATATATTATATCAGTACAGTTACAATTTTAGTTAACAAATTATTTTAATTTTATTTTACAAAGACTTTTTTGCTTTCCCTATAATTTTTATAAGTCTTATTTGTTGCTGTGATAAAATTAAATAATGACTATACAATTTCTAAAATCTTAAAAATTTAGTTCTTATCTAATCTTTAAAAATCCTATAAAAGGTGCCAAAACTTAAACTTATTACTCAATACAACAAAAAACAAGGCAATAATTATTTATGATCATAACTAGTAAAATAAATATAAAAATATAATATAATATTCGCATTTTTATATCATAATTAATTTTTATAGATATTTGCAATTAGAGATATTATTTTATTTGAATAAATCAGATGATTGCTCATAAAATTTTATAAAGTTTAAGTTTTATACATATTTCTTTGGAACTACCCCCATAGAACCCGATCGTTATAAGCTTCGTGTTTTACATCCGAAGTCTTATCACTTTTCGCTCGGCTTTGGGGCTCGATTCACGTGTTGTCATTTATAAAGCCATTACTATTCAAGGCATGATTGACACTCCATTGCCGGTGGCCGCACAAGACACACTCAAGACTCAAGTGCCGAGAAAAACTGGAACTGAGAAGCCTATCAAGCGGAACCCAACTCAACCTGACTCCAGACTGTCTGAAGTGACTGTGCGGAATTACAAAATATACAACGATCGCGATACAAAAGTGAAAGTCCGTCTAATTAATTACAAAATGTCATCGGCGCTGACAAACCTCTTGCAATCTCTGAGGATTGTGCCATTCAGCAGCAAAGCAATGGTGGCCGCCAGTGAGAAGGAACGCTTGAAGGTTAAGGATCTGCCGGAGATCTCGCTGGAGGAGGTGGCCCAGCACGACAGCTTCGACGACTGCTGGGTGGTCATCTACGACCGCGTGTACGATGTCACTCACTTTCTGAGAGATCATCCCGGCGGCGACGATGTCATAATGGATCACGCTGGACGAGATGCCACTATCGCATTTCATGGAACCGGACACTCCCGCGATGCCATCGAGCTGATGCGAAATTTTCTGATCGGAGAACTGCCGGTCAAGCAGCACATTTTTCGCACCGGCCAAAACAAGGTTCTGTCCTCGGGAATACCGGAATAGTGTCAGATGATCCATTGGCGATCGTTCAGTTACTCGATCGCTTCCGCCGCCGTCCTCCACTCGCGTCTATATGTCTTCAGAGTATTCATCGATTTTGTGTCTAGTTTTAATCAGTCTATTTTGCTTTTCGCAAATTGCTTTGCTCACTCATCACTTGCCATTCGGCAGAATATGTATGTATATTTATGCGATGTTGTATATTTTTGTAAAGACTTGAAACGGATCTAAGATTAAATTATTTTAACTGTGACTCTGCCTTTTCACTGATTAAAAATGGTTTTGTGCTTCAGTCGAAGTTCTAAACACGTTCTGGTTTATTATTAAATAAATAAGAAGAGTTCTTTTAACTCAACTAACTCAATAACTTCCTCTACTTCAGTAATACTTTATTCGGTAATATTCATCTTATACAAAGAGGTTGACATTATGTAAATGCACGAAAAAGAAATGCTTATGGCAAAACTAAATATCACTTAACAGATTTTTTCACTTGGCTGCTCTGACAAGAGGCTCTCTCTCGACCTCTGTTCGTCTGACTAGTACACAAATATTTGGCCTTCTTCCAATTGACTTAAAAATATTGCTTGTTTATCCATTGCTTGCTTAACGTGCTAACCAGTTTGCTTAAAAGGTCCTGGCTACTATCTAACTATTGCTGCTGGTGGGCGGTTCGTTGTGAGGTCCTTGGAGCAGAGCCTGCAATTTGGCAGCCGCTGGGAAGGCGCCCAAGTCCAAGGGAGCGGCTCCCGTTGTGCTTTGTATGTAAGCCAGAAGTCTGAAAATAAGAAAAAAAAATTAGTTTGGAATTTCTTTTAAATAAATAATTGAAATAAGAGATACTTACCTTCTCAACTCTTCGAGGGCATTCTGTTGCATAAGAATGTAGTTCTTGGCCAGGAGTAGGGTGGCTATTTTGGATAGTTTCCTCACCGAGGGCGAGTGGGCATAGGGAATCACACTCCGCAGCTCATCGAGGGCATCGTTCAGATCGTGCATCCTTCGCCGCTCCCTGGCATTAATGTTTAACCTCACGGTCTTCCCCTGGCGATTCTTCTGCTTGCCACCATTGGAACCACTTCCGCCGACGCCGCCACTCGATCCACTGGACACGGCCACGGTGGTGGTACCACCACTTATTGCAGCTATGGCCACGGCTGTGGGACTCAGCGGCTTCTCCTGGCCACTTGGTCCTGGGCTTGTTCTCGTCCGTCGGCGGCTGGGACATCGACATCCCCATTCCTGGGCGTAGAAGCCACCCAGACCCACCGATCCCAGTGGCGTCCGGCGGCCAGGAACGCTCTGCGGAGGACTCGCGGTGGGGGCAGGATGACCGCCCAGCATGTTGGCCGTCGGAGGTATTGGCATGTGTCCATGGTTGGGGAGACCGGGAAAACCGAAAGTCATATTCGAGGGATCCATTTCTATTTACTGTTGAGAGGATTTTCCAGCTCTGAAATGATTAAGATAAAGGGATGCGTAAGTTTCAGGGTTGTCCTTGGTTCAGGAAATGGCAGGGTTGCATTTGTAAGCTGAGGATATGAAATAGGGGTGGAAACTCTCAGCTGATTTGAGGCGCCATCTGGCGGAATCAATATTAAGCTCGGAGGTTGACTAAGCTGTGCACAGATGGCGTATGTAAATATTTAAATATATTTAATTTGAAATTTTTTGAATAAATATTAATTACTAAACTTGTTTTACTTTTTAAAAATATATTTTAAAAACTTAGCGCCCTCTTTTGCCTTTTTTCTAAGCCACCAGTTTGCCTGAGCTTTACATAGATGGCGCTTTGGTATCAACAAGGCTTAGGGATATTTAAATGTTTTTGCTTTATTTAAATCATATTTTAAGCGGCTTTATTTTGTGTATTTCATTGACCAACAATGAAATAAAATATGAACTTTTAACTGAATGGCAATTAAATATTTTGAATTTTTAAGCCGGTCATTTTTACTTGTTTCTTGCTTATCAAAACTGCGAAGTTTATTTTACATGTTGTTAATTTATGGCACACTTTAAGGATTATTTATTTAACTTAACCACAAATCACAAGTCCGCTGAATCGCAGTGTGCGACAAAAGAAATGGCGGAATTAAGCATTATTACAAAAAAAAATCGCACGCACCACAAACCGACGAAAAAAATTAAAATGCGGCTGCTGTGTCAGAGGATTCCTGACTCTGATTCGGATTCAGGACTCGAAATCGGAATCGGATTCGATGCGCGAGTGTGAGGTGCCCGGCAACAACAGAGGCGACCGCGATTTTGTGGTGGGTTATAGTAGTCCCATAACGATTTTCCGATTTTACTCTCTCTTTCTCTCACTTGCCCTAGCTCCCTCTCTCTCTATTTAAATACAGCTATCTCTCTCACTCTGTGATGCTGACGCAGCGCCGCCGTCGATTATAAACTTTTTGCCACCGACGCCACCGTTGCCACCGTCGCCGTTTGGTGTTAATCTCTTTCTGTTCTGCAGAAGGAATATTATGAGGCACTATATAAAAATGTGGGTCGGGTGTTGACGCCGGTGGTTGACGTTTAGTGGTTGTGCTTCGCATAATGCAGCCTCCACACCAACACATAGAACAGTCCTGGCAGCAATACACACGCACAAGGATAGATGAGTCATTGTGGGTGCACTTAGAAAAGGAAACTCTTCTTGTATTTTCGAAATTAATAAGTATAGGAGTAAGGGAAATGTATGGAATTAGATCTTGAATATCCGAAATTAAATGTAATTTAGCTGTTTTAATTTAATTTTATTTAATTTTAATGGGTGACACATTTTGTAGTATACTTTCAGACTTCATTTAATTGGTTTTAAATAGATAGAAATTTTCTTCTTAATTTCTTCTAAAATAATCCTGGAATAGAAGATAACTTTGCTAATACAATTTTTACAATCCACTTAATTTTGTATTTGTTCAGATTTACAAAAGAAAAGGCTTCCAAAAGATTTCAGATTTTATTTATTTTAAGATTTTATTTTGATATCTTCAAAGTGCAAGTGACAGTTTATAGCATCAAGTACCAAATTTCCGTTATAACAAATTGTCAATTTATCGGATTCTTCGATATTTAAAAAATATTTCTAAAATTATTTTAGAAAACAACTGAGAACATTAAACACATAAAACATATTTTTCTCCAAGTAAGAAGGTGATAAATTAATGTGCGAATGTGAATGAAATGAAATGAAAGTGAACGAAATTCAATTGTTAAATAGGTCCTATAATATTTAAATTAACCAAAATAGCACTTTCTGAAATTTGTACTTTTTTAATATGTTTGTTCCCAATTGTATTTCTTGTAGTGTAAGAAGTTTTTAATGCCTTGCTCTGGCTGTCCGAAAATTCATTTCTCTTGTTGTTCAGGATTTTTATCGTTTCGCTCCTTTTCAACCCCGATGGCCCAGAGCCACCCCTCTTCCTCCCTGGCTAGCCCAGCTCCTTTGTCTGTGATTTCAATTTCCATTGAAACTGAATCTAATCACATGCTCACTGCCTGCTGATCCTGGCCCGCCTGCCTGGTCCTGGTCCTGGCCCTGGTCCTGAATTTTTGTCGACTTCCCTCTGCCGCCTCTGGGGGTTGATAGCTCGTGCATCATAGCGTATATAGTAGCATATATAGGATATTCCATATAGCATAGCACAGAGGATGCCGCATCTGCATGGCATTCTCTGCACACCACTGTGTGTGTGTGAGTGAGTGCGTTCGAGAGTTGCCTGGAAATTATGGTATCGCATTGTTCAGAGTTGGAACAATGCCATAAATGGCACATGCCAAATATTTTCGTTGGTCGGGGCCATAGGAACATTACCCTATTGAAGGGCATAGAAAATGTTTGCAAATCCTATCCTTTATTCCTGGATGAAATTACTCACACGCTGGACTATAAAGTCAGTTACATTTTTATTTAAATTGAATATTACTTTCTGGGAAAGCTATAACAAGAACACTGCACTTTTCTTTTTAGGTTTTATGTAGAGTATTTTATGATTCGATATTGTCATACATTTCAATATTTTTCATATTCCTGGTTGGTGCAGTGTTGTTGAATATTTAAAAATGGAAAAGTTCTGACTAGATTTTGTTAAAAGCCACACAAACGGAATTTATAGAAATATGCTAATACTTTAATTTATTAAATGAAAAGATAAATGAAATGAATATGCTAGTTATTTATATTATTTAAGTTTCCATTTTGATGTGTACATTTTTGTATTTTTTCTATGCATATATATATAGCATTTTTTAAATTATGAACTCCACATAATTTGGACTGAATGTTAATATAAAAAGAATATAAAACAAGTGCAAATGTGGCTTACAATTTCTGTTCTGGTTTTCTTGGACTCTTCTAGCCGAAAAATCTTCAGAGAGCCAAGCTTAGCATCTCTGTTTCCCCTGTCAACTGCAATGGGCACTAATGACTTTGCACACTTTAGGCTTCTGGGAATATTTATGTATCAGTGCAAGAGTGTGCACTCGCTTAGTCCGTAGTCCTGAGAATAAGTCAAACTAAGAGGACGAGCGACAGACCTAATGACTTCGAGCATAATAAATTTAATAATTTGCACTGGAACTTCTGCATTTCCCATTGTTTGCGCTTCCCTCGTTAAAGTCGGGAAAATTAATGTGTCAGATGTTCGGGGCCACAGTCACCGTATGCCATTATTTTCAATGAAATCCGGAATCTGGACAGCAGCCCCTCTAGGCAATGCACCATTTGCTCTGTGATTGCCAGGGAATATTTTGTTCTCTTTCGGATTTGTTTTTTTCGGGAAGACCTTGCCGTTGCAGTGAACTCTCCCCTATTGTAATTGTTCTGCGACTAATTCAGTTTTATGCAGCATTTACATTGCAATTTACGGCACTCTCGACTCGACTCAGGCCACCAAATAATTTCGACTTTTCAACCCCGAGATCCGGCAGAATTTAAATTTTCGGTTTTTTCATTTTATGGCCACATTTTTATCAATCCATATACATGTAGATGGGCATTTGTCGTTGGTCCCCGGATGCCTCTGTTTCCCCTGTTACCCGGGTCCGGCAATGAGGAATTTCATTATAATTTGCATAATTTATGCGCGACCGTGATTTGCATAATTAAGATTTGTACATTTGTGCATGCCAGTCATCATTAGCTTAGGTTCCGCACTGCGGACCAATTGTAAATGGCCTGCCCAGGGATTTTTTGTCGTCGTACCCCGCAATCCGTCAAGGGGTTGTCAGGGGTTAATAGTATGTCCTCGAACTGTGTCACAAGTAGTTCTTAAAACTTGCTATTGCACATTTAACGTAACATATTTTTAGAGTATTGCAAGGAACTTTTTTTGTAGAGATCAGATAATTTAGTTAGTAATTGTATATTAAAGTAAATATATTTTACTACATTTTCAAAACATATTTTAATTTAGTGACGTTAGTGGACTAAAATTAAAAAAAATAATAATCTGTTTTAATTAAAAGAAAGGTATTATAAATATATTTAAGGTAATAATGTAATTTCTGTATATATTTTTAAAAATGTAATTTTACATCTAACAATATTTTTAAAGGGACCACTTTTACTAACCCCAAAAAACGTGAAAATAACCATTTAATAATTTTATGACATTGAATATAATGTTACATTATACTTCTCCCCAAGGAACTTACAATTTAAAAGTCTTATCAATATATCTACAACATTTAGGTATCCCCGTGTCGAGTCCTGAATAAAATGCAACCCTCACTTGTTCGTTAGAGAAAATTACAAATGCAAAAGCCCCGAAAACCCAAACGAAACCCCAATTTAATGTTTGGGTATGCACAAATTAGACAAAAACCATAGAATCCTTGGCTCCAAGGGGCTGGGCACAACTAACGGCACTCCATGGGGCAATGTGAATCAATCATTAGCATTTTATTGTTGAAAAACCAATTTGGCACATTTATGAAGAGCCCAGCCAGGCCTCTTACCCTCCGACATTTCGACGTTCCGTTGTTCTCGCTCCGGAGACTCGGTTGATTTTGGGTTTATGGCTTTCTAACCTTATTATCGATGGGCTTTCGTTCTATTGGCAATATTTATGGCAACCCATGACGTTCCCCTAATGATTCCCTAGCGTATCGTTTTCAAGGTAGCAACTTCGATCCTTTGAGGATACACAAACACGCATTCACACTTGACAGTCCCATATTTTATTTCGTTATTTTTATTGGCAGACGTCAACGAAATACAAAAATGTGTCAATTGTACGCTGGGGAAATCGCTGCCGACTTGCCATCGAAGTAAGCAGCCGAATGAAGATATATTTATCACTCATTTCCGGCCTGACAAGCTTGATGCGCTTTTGCCATTATCCGAAAGTTACTCTTTGAGGCAAAGATAAACTTGGCACATTTCATATAACAAAAGAGAGACACGCGAAACATTTGGCAGATTTTTTTTTTATGGCAATAAGAAAACAGCCATTTTTGCGAGAGGTTGTTAGACAATGAAAGCAGCGAAAATACTTTAATGGTATTATTAAAATATAACACAAAGTACGAGAAAATTAAAGAAATTGTTATACAAAATATAAGTATACTTTCCTATTATATTAAACAATTAAAAAAGCCTAAGATTAGGGCATTTTTAAAAAGAAGTTACATATTCTTAAGCTTTAAAATAGTTTATAAATTATTATAATACTGGTCGAAAAGTATTATATTATAGACAATTGTTTTTATATTTTAATGATAAATGAATTTATATTTGCTCAACTTTAAAATATATTATTGAACTTAACTTAATTTAATTATATCCTGCAACTTATGGGATAACATTATTATTTCATTATCTGAAGTAACTAAATTACATACGAAAGGAAGTAAATAAATCATTTTACAAATTTATGTATACGTTTTATATAATAAATACAATTTATATAACATTTTTATAAAAATATGTACCATTTATTCTTCTAACTCAATGTGATTGATTTAAAGATTGATTCTGTATTTGACTGAGCTTAGTTTAAAGCCTATTCGAAAGCTAAACAAATGTTAAATGTTAAATCGTTCTGTTTTATTTTAATCTCACACCCCTAGCATCGCACTCTAAATAATTGCTCTTTCACACATAAAACACGCCACGGAAATGGAAAACTGTATCGCACAGAGCCGCCAAAATTTGATTTCCCCTTTTGATAGGATTTCTCATCCATTAGCTCAACTGAATGGATAGCGCCGAGCTTTTATTGATTACATCTAATGCTCATCATATGCGCTCTAACGACCCACACCAAAAGCGAGGGGGAAAAGCGAAATAATAATCATTTCAGACAAAAGAAAAGCGTGCAATATTTTATCAAATTATGCGATGTATGCAACTTCCTCTATGGGGCGAATCCTTAACACCCCGCTGCCCGACAAGGCGTACTTACAATTTATCAGCATCAAATGGAAACCAAACGGCGCGAGGGTGGATCGAGGGGTTGCGAGTGGCGAGGGGGTAGTAAGCCAGCTACGGAACAACAATAACACCGCCGGAGCAATACCAATTCGAATTAAAATGCTGCTGATGCTGGAGGATGCGAAGGATGGCAAGGATGCGAAGTCTGCGAAGGTTGCGAAGGATGAAAATTGAGCACCACCCCCGGCCGCCACCCTTGCGAAAAGGGGTTGTTTGTCGGTTTCCCTAGGTTTTATTCTCTTTTTTTGTTTGTGTTTTTGTGTTTTTTGCGCGCGCGTTGTTGCAAATGGATATGGAATGTTACACAAACAAAAAGGGAGTAGGGTGGCCGAGTGGAAGTCGAAAAAGAAGAGCTCGAATCAAAACCAAATACCAAAAAGAGAAGCAGAACAAAAACGAAAAAATTTCAGAGCCACGGACCACCACGCATAGGACACAGAAAGGACCTCGCAACCAGGAACAATTCGAAAACAAAGGGCGCAACTTTGACACGAGGGGCGAGGGCGCAGGCCTGTAGGTGGCGTAGTTGCAGGAAGGATTGCAGGAGGGATTTGAGGAGCGGTTTCAAGGAGGGGCGGGCTAGATGGACCCAACAATGGCACAGTACACATTGACAAATACGACATTGCAGTGCTGTACAGACAACAAAAGGTTTGGCAAGATAATATTAAAAATTAAAATTATAAATAAATAGTATCAGTGGCTGATTAGTTACTCAAGGGCACTAAAATTTACATGGCAGTTCAAAAAATACTCAAGACTCTAGATCATTAATGAATCACTATTAAATTTAAACAACTCTTTAATAAAGTTAGCAAAGCTACTCATAAAACATGTATTAATTTATAGCTAAATTATACAAGGCGCTCATTACTCTCCCATTTCTCCCTGTGCACCTACCCCTCTTCACCAGCTTCTCTGTCGATTCCTATGACGACGATGATGCTGATGCCCCTCGGTGCGTTTTGGGATTATGCCTTCCTTTGGCAGACCCTGGCACACGCATTTTTGATTATGCCCCTAACCAAAGGTCAGCCAGGCAGGGCATGGGCTGCATTCGCAATCGTCGTCCAGGTAACGATGGCCAGGCCATTGCCATTCGATATAGAACACTTACACCCCCGGCAAATGCTGAAACCCAAACCCCAAGTCCAAGTCCATCGGAGGAGAATCAACTTTTGTTCGGTTCCTGTTGCTGATTTTGATGAATTATGCACTCGGAACTGCTGTCCTGGTGCTGGGAGGCTGGGATGTTGGCCGTTCGGCCGGGTGGATGTTGTTGCCTGCGGGATGACAGCAAAGTCTGCAGCAAATGGCCGGACTGCCTCTAATGACGTGTCCTTACTGCAAATGCTTTCAACGCAGCTCTCTGATTAGGCAGGACTCGAAACCGTAGGTGTGTGTGTGTTTCGGCGAGAGGGGTTTCTGTGCCGAAATACTGAATTATACAGGGGCAGGGGCCGGAGGAAATTCGATTCCCCGCAGAATATTGTGCCTTTTTCGGTTTCTCATGGGAATATTCTGGGAATTAGCTCTGTGCAAGCTTCAGTGTGCACTGCAATAAAGGGGGATTTGTGGGATATAATTATGGATATTAGATTATATTTCGTGGAAAACGAAAGAATTAAGTATTAAAGTTTTAAGAGTATACGATTTAACGAATCATTACAGACACAGATATATTATATATATATATATCTCCAAAGAAATCTGAAAATAATAATTTAATAAACTAATAAAATACAAAGTTAACTAAGCTTTAACAAATATAAAACCTTATTAATATTAAAAGCACTTAAAAATACTTAATTTATATTAAAGAAAATATTCGTGTACCCTTACAAATTGTTATGGCTTCTTATGGCTTCATTTCTCTCGGTGTGGATCTTAGCAAAATCAACTTGAAATTGCTTTCTGATTCTCTGGCAGCTTTAAACTCTGCTTTCCCCCAATCAGGGAGCTAGGGGATCAGAGCTTGATATGCCCACGACATCCATTAACGGCCAGCATGCAGCAGCGTCCATGTGACAGCGGCTCAGCCTGTGATTCATAACAAATTGTTGCGCTGATGTTGATTAGACTTTGGGCGAGGCCACCACATCCCATTGCCACCGACGCACCAGAGCAACCCCCAAAGCCGCATTAGGAGGCAGTGACCAGTAGTGTGATTACACAGAAAGAAATAGTTATGGTTTCTATATTAGCTTATCAGAGGTAAGAACAATGTACATTTTTTTCTATAAAAATTTTACAGGAAAAAAATAACAGAATGCGGAGAAAGAAGATATTAATGAAGAGGTTTTCTTAATCGATGTTAATTCCCTTCCTTATCAAATTATAAGAAAGATTAAAGTAAACTTAATTACATCAAATTTAAATGTAGTACACACGCATCCTTTAAATATTATTTCATAGTTGGCAACTTTTCCTCAGTGCTGTAGTTCCCCTTGATCTTAGTCGGACACATCAGTCACATCTTCAATTGAATTGAATGGACGTGTGTTCCTGGCGGCAGGACCCGCCTCAAATTTTGTTTAGTTTTCGTTTTTATTTTTCCATTTGTTAGGCGAGGGTGTAGAATGCTGTTAATGACTGATTGTGCGTTTCTCATCGCTTCGCCAAATGGAATTTTGATTGCATCCGCTTACGTGCCGCCTCCCTGGGAGATCATTAAGGGAATCCGTCTTGGTCTAGTTAAATGTGTCACGTCAGCAATTATTTGGCCACATGAGGCGCACAAACATTGAGTTATCTTGCCACTTCTTCCTCGCCCAGGTTGGAGGAGCAGGCGAGCCAAAGGAAGGGAAGGAAGACATCAAAATAATTTCGGCATTTATGCGCAATTTCTTGGGTTCCATTTTTGCATTTCGGATGATTCTCATTTATTTTATTGTGCAGTCGAGCGCATAAAATGTGCAATAATAAATGCTGACTGCCGACTGCCGACCGTCGACCGGCGACCGGCGACGACTTTGTCCTCCGCGAGTCCTCGAGTCCTGGAATCCCCTTTGCTGCTCGGACTTAAAACTTTATGTGCATATAACATTTTTTTTTCGCCCCATACTCCGGACGGACTTTCGGTTGGTTGGTCGGTCGCTGGCTGGCATCGTTAACATCATCAGTGAAGCAGTCAAATGCTAATAGCTGCCATTTCCTGCAGGTCCAGCTTCAGTCGAGTGCGGGGAAGCCCGGAGAAAAGCGCTGCCGAGAGCGTTCAGGAAAATTATGCGCACAAGCGAAGTTGCGTTCTTCTCCGGGCTTTTCTTCTCTAGTCTCCTTTTTCTATATATATACATTCTTCTTCTGTGTGCTTTTCTCGGTTCACTCAGTTTGTTTGTAGCCTAGCATCCACACTGATTATGCTTTGGAAAGTGCACTAACAACAACAGCAACGAAAAATGGAAAAACTGAAAGAGAAAATACTGGCAAAGTAGAAAAAAATACATGAAAATGTTGCATTTTCATTGTAAGTTGCTAAAGGGAATTTACATTTTAGAATATGCAGAAATTAAAACAGGAACAACTTTAACGAGGGGGTGGAATATTTTAAAATTTTAAATAAACATTCGGATCAGCTGAAAATACTTAAAGTGCTTTAAATCACTTTGAATAATGCTTTAATAATATTATTACTCTGTTTACTCTAGTTATCCATTTAAAAGCACTTTAAATTTATATTTTCTAAATTCTTTCAGAATAAATAACTAGTTATGTTGCTTATGTTATGTTTCAAGTCCTATATATTTTAAAAATATATTCAGCTTTTTTTAGCTTTTTCAAATATTAAGAACTGACTCTTAGCTCTGAAATATTGCTATCATATTTTTCTCTCAGATATATTTCAACGAAAAGAGGTCTAAAAATTCAAATTTTAGTTTTAACCAACTTTTATCCATCCCATTTTTGTTAGCTTCCATTTAAGCCTCAGAAAAGTTTCTTTTGTTTGCAATCTCTCAAAGTCTAACCAAGTTTTAAGCTCTGCCTTGCTTTACCCTTGCTTCTCCTTTCATTTAAGTTTACGAAATATAAATAAAACTCTTGGTCTTAACAAATTGTTTCTTAGCCAGCAATCAAAGGTAATTCGCTTGTCATTAATGTCAGCACAATCCGAAGTTTTGCCCGAAACCGAATCATAATAATATTACTCCGGTCTTACATTTATGTCACCGATAAATATAACAACCGACGCCAGGGCTAAGGAAAATGAACGTCCAATAAGGAAATTCAACAAATCATTACGACACAACCGCAAAATACAAGACTTTGTGGAAACTTTTTGACGTTCGAGGCAGGCAGAGAGACAGTGGCAAGACGACATAATACCAACGTCATTCAGGAAAAATAAAAGAAAAATAAGTTTCGCAAAAGGACACCTCCCCATCCTTGAGCCTCGGCATCTCCGCTCCTTTCTTCTTTGACAGCTTCAGATAAATTGAATCAAATGAGGAACGAACGAAGATGCCGGGCAGCCAAACTTTGCATGCGTCGAAATTCAATTCTAATTAACATAAATTTCCACAAATGAATGTCAACCACAAGAGGCTGTGCCGAAGGAAGAAAAAATACAAGAAAAGGCGAGAGAGACGAAATATCCATACTCATTCTGTGTTCATGCGGTGGAGGATCATGTATATTTCTTTAGATTTAGATTTCACTTACTTTGCAAAAAATAAAGATCAACTTTAGAAATATATTTATATTTATGGTGATTACCTAAAAATATAAAAGCTACCAAAAATAGATAGTATGCCCAAAAACCACTTTAAAACCTAATTCGGGCATCTCTCTTCTTAAAGGTCTACGATTTTATGTTTTTCATCATCAAGAGTTCTCGAAAGGCTTTGCATAAACGTAGCAATGCATATACACGTTCTCCCGGGTAAGTTGTAATTTAATTTATGTAGCGAGGCAACTTTTTCGGCAGTCATAAGTTAAGCCGCCCCCTCGAAAACACACTCCAGCGACAACGACAACGACGACGAGGACAACAGGTGTGGAATGGGCGGGGATTGGGCGCCCAGTACTCCGACTTCACTCAGCGCGAGGTCCCAACTTGATCCCGACTTGCTCGCACGTGTGGGAAAAACACAAAGTCTTTCCTGGATGTCCTGGGTGCGGCATCTCGCCCACAGTTTCCGGCTTCCACTGAGGCAGCTTTCCCATCCAGCTTTTCCTGTCTGTTGCTGCCAGCTACTAATGAGCTCCACAACAAGCGCAAATATTATTCGAGTGGAATTTATGCGTGGAGCGGGAGCACTGAGGGAGAGTTGGAAGAGATAAATCTTTAATGGAAGCATGGCAACTATTTCGATTTGTTTGACATTTATTTTTCAATTTAATGCAAAGAAAAAATGTAGTTGAAAGCATGTTGAGTCATAAAACTCAGCGAGAAAATAATTATTTTAATATCAAACTTATGAGAGACAACGAATTAAAAGAATTGCATAATTGTATAAGTAATAATTCAGATATTATAACACACTAAGAATCAATATAAATAAGTAAGCTACAGAATAACTTTATTAATATTCCTAGCTTCTAAAAATTCCACAAGATTTGTTTACAGGAAATATAACTACAGCATTAAAGTTAAGGCTATTTTACTTATATTTAGTTAATTAAAAGAAAAATATTTTCATAATCCTCATTTATTGCTTTTGCTTAACCCTTTTACATGAGAGCATCTATGATTCGTTTTGAAGTCATAATTCCCGAGCACTTCAGTTTCGCCTTTCGCTTTGTTCTTGGGGCAAAAGTTACCGGAAACGGAAATGGCATTTTGTGTTCTCCAATTCGAAGCGTGCCGCAGGGGCGGCCCAAAAAAGTTGACTTAACTTTTCACTTGAAGTTGCCGAATAAACTTTAAATGAAGCAGCAGACTCAGGAACAGAAGTACGAGTCCTGCAAAGGACGCGATGCAACGATGCAGATGCACAGGGCGCCAAGCACAGGGCACAGTGAGCCCAACATTGACAGGACGAGGGATGTCCTTTTCCCGGGGCCGGCGATAGCGCATGTCAGGATCTGAATTGGAATCAGGATGCGCGGAACGGCGCGGACGATATGCAAATTAGACACAAATAATAGTGAAAAAATGGCAGGAACAAAGTGCCGGCGAATGTAAATGGAAAACAAAGTAAATTCCACTCAAATCCCTGCACGTAGCACCAGGCCAAGGTGCAGATCCATCGCCCTCGATGGCAGCGGTGGTGGTGGTGCGTTCCCAGTGCTCGCAATAAAGGGTGCATCTGGCACAGCCCTCCGACTTCGTCCTTCGCCATTTGATATGCACAGCGTCATAAATAATGTTCAGCATTTAATTTCATTTCCATTTTACGATACCGATATTCCGGCAAAGGACTTGGCCGGCTGCTGCCGCAGTTCTCCGAACAAATGGACAGAATGGAAAGTGTGTAATAAAATTTCCAAATTGTATTTTTCTTCCGCGAAACTTGTGCGCCAAACGAGGCGGCATTTGATTTTATGATTTTCTGACAACAAACACTTGGCTGGGGAACTATTGAAGTAAAGTTTCTCCTTTCCATCGGTATTAAATTGAAAAAGTTTTCTTAATTGGAAAGTATTTTTATTTAATTGTAGCGAAAAGATTTGGGCAATAGCAACTTGGGCCTTTTACTGAGTCACAATTTGAACTCCATACATTTCGGTCGACATCATACAGTTTAAGGGAAATTATAGGTCATTAATTTAATTGAATTTTTAAAAACCTTTCAAAACCTAAAGTACTTAGTAAGTTAACATTAATACAATTACATTGCCGAATATAAAGGCAAACATCTTTAAATGTTATAACAAAATTTTAAACTAATTTAATGTATTTAACAAAGAAAATGAGGACCAAGATCATGTCGAGTATGTTAAATTGAATTTTGATATTTTAAAAGCTCTTATAAAATTATTTTGTTATTAAAAGAAAGAAAGAAATTTCGTATATCCAACAGAAAGGAAAAAATTTGATCTCCCTAAATTTGATCTCCCTTAAAAATATGTGTTATTTATAGTCGTGCTAAATTATTTAATATCAAATCCCACTTTTATGTACAGCTTAATCTATTTTCTCGACCAAGGGCTCTGTTTGCAAGAACTTGTTAATTAACGTCCTCCTAATCCTGTCAAACCTCTAACTTAGTTTATCTGGCCTTCCCAGCTATTCTTGGAGGGAATCTTCTGCCTGAGCAATGCCTATTGATCCCCCAGAAACTGCAGCTCAAGATAAGAACTCTCCTATGGAAACTAATTAATATTAAGTGCAAGCATATTCGACGGATTAAAAGAAGGAGACACTCCCAGTGAATATGGACTCTAAAATGCAAAATGGTGCAATTTTGAATATATATCTTTACCAGACATAAGGTCATTGTAATGTTTTGCTAATTAGCTTTCACGTAATCCAGTCAAGTCTCGGATGCAAGTCAATTGAAATTAGTTTCTGCAAAGCCATGTTCAAGAGGAGCAAGAAACTAAATATCTCCAGCAAATGAAGCTTAAGATAAATACCTTTCAAGGGATACAAATTAGTATGAAATTCGCTAACAATGGAGAGACAAAGAGGGGAACATAAGCTCTACTATACGAAGGTATGCAATTTTGAATAATCATCTTGTACTAGGCCTTTGTTCCTATTTGCTAATTAACTTCCCCTAATCCGATCGAGTCTCAAAACAAAACCACTCACTCATTTTCCTGTTGGTGAACGATAACAATATTAATTTGCAAATAGACCACGGCAACTGCAGCTAGAGACAAATCCTGTTCAAAGGAAGCAAATATATGTGAAATGCACTAACAATAGACGGATGCCAATGGGGTAAAGACACCTTTATGGAGGGACTTTGGTCTATTGCCCGTTTCCAACTGCCAACTCTGAATGCCAACTGTACGGCCCGAAGATTTGCATGTCTATACTCGAATTTATTTATTGATTGATGTGGAGCGTGGAGGTGGATGTGCGTGGGGATTCGGACACACCTTCGTCTTGGCAATAAACGCAGCCAGAGCCTCCGGCCTGGCAGCAGTCACTCAACAAAGAGAGCCGCCCATCTATCTTTCATCTTCCCAGTTGCCATGGTAGCAATTTCCTTCGTATTTGGACTTTACACAACAAGAAATCGCTAATGGAAATTAGTTCCGGAATTTAGAAACAAAGTTTTCAAGTAATTATTTTAATATTTTCAATCATTTTTGCCACCCTAATTATATTAAGTTAGTTTTCTTTGCATGAAATGTTCGACTTTCTCTCAGTGCATGGGTGTATTGGCGTATGTGGAAGCACTTGCTTAGCCATTGGTGATTTATGTCACTGCACGGACACTGCTGATGAAATGCGCCCACCTGCCCGCCATCTACCCTGGGCATTTGCCCGTCCGTCTGTCAGTCTGTTTGGAATGCCTGCCATGCCAGCTCAAATTATTATTGCCAAGTGCACTCGGGCGTATACGCAATGCTTTTTTCCACTTGAGCATGCCAGTCGCAAAAACAATAACAATGCATGTCTATCAGTGAACACCTCAAGCGGGTATGGATGCCTTTTTTGGGAAGTTCGTTTCAATTGAGTTTTCCTTAAGAAACCAAATTAATCAAACTTATTGACAATATAAAGATAGAAAATAAATAATAAATACTTTTTGTATAAGAAATTAACTAATAAATTAAATTCAATTTAGCTAAAATTAAGAGCTATTCCAAAATAGAATTTAATTAAAGGAAAAGTGATTTGTAGTTTCTCAAACATTTTTTGAAATATTTTTAAATAATACCTTTTAAAACCTATTAACCCCTTTTGAGGGTATTTCACCCCTTGCCTTATCAGTGCTGAAAGAATGTTCCCTGGCCAACTCATGTAGAGATTCATTTCTTGACTGGCTGCAAGCAACAATTGCAATTTGTGCTCCGACACACAATTGTGGATTATTCATTTGCAAAAGTTTTTCTCGGCACATCCTACGAATATATACGTACTTACACATATATATATATATATAGATATGTATTTCCCAGTTATTGTTCGTGTCAACGTGGATGTGGCCGCTGCAACAGTGGAGAAAAATAGCAACACCAGATGAGGATGATGATGATGGCGATATTGCAGATGACTTTCCTGGTCCTTTGCCCGGTTGTGATTCAGCTTTGCCATTTTCTGCGAATTAAGCCAATTTATATGCAGTCAGAGTACAAAGCATCATTGAGATGCGACAAGCCAAAAAATAAAGAAAACGTAGCCATGGAAATTAATAATTGTTGCTGAAAGTTTTTTAATAGCTCAGGGCTATATATCGGTGGGGCTCTTAACGGCCCCGTTCTGCTGCTGTATCACTTCATTACCGTACGGAATTCGCAACGTTTGGAGATTGTTTTCCATTACGGCGGGAAAAACGGTGAAAAGGCTGGATAAGCCGGAGAAAAGCTGCCGACGCTAAGCCTTTATGCTTTGTGACGACGCCAGCCCTGCCACATGTGGCAGAAACTTTTTGGCCCACCAACTCGTTAGACAAATTGAAAATGTTGGCCGTCAATTGGCGCTTGCAGCTTAGCACGAAAGTTGTCCGTGTTAAAGAGAGAACATTTTCTAATTGGATTTAGTGAAGCGTTCAGATAACTTTTCCAGGCAGCACATTGCACATTTTAGCTAAATTTATGTACTACCCCGACAATGGTCGGCCACTAATCCATTCTGCCTCATCTTCTCAGCTTCAGTCCCCCCACATCCGGCACATAAATCCTCAAAGCAAGCAAATTTCATATTCCCTGTATCTTTGAAGCGCCAGCTGCTGATGCTGCTGTTGCTTATGCCGTTGTCTGTCTGCCCGATTCTTGGCTTGTTGCTCGTAATTCAATATTTATTTGCGCATATTAAAAATACTTTTGCCATATACAAGTTCAAACAGCAGCGATCCGACAAATATATGAACAGAAAACTTACTGAATAAATATTATTCCAATAAATACGAGAAACTTACAAAGGATGATGTGTATGCGTGTGCAATAACAAGCTGAAGTCCAGCGAAAAGGGAAAAATAAATGCAGAACGGAATCCAAGGCAGTAATGCTTTTTTATCTATTTCCTGATAGCACTTTTCGATCTTAAATAAAATATAAAAACGCCATATATCACGTATATTATATACAGATGTACTTGGGTTTAGAAATTGGCTTACATAAAATACCAATAAATTATTCATTTATTTTTACTCACCATCTTAAGCTCACAATATTTATATTTAATTTTTTCGACAAGTATTTCCTTTTCCAAGCTGATTCAGCACTCAACTCAAGTTAGCTCGTCTCACAAAAGATTGCACATGTCATGGTCCAGATGGAGAATCTTTTGTATTCGCTGCCAAGCTTATTTATTCGCTTGCATGTTTGCTTCGCTTAAGCAAAAGACAAACAAATGAAGCTGCACTTTAAAGGATATTCTATTTGCAGCTCCATTCAAGTGCAAATTGCACACTGCCAATAGGCACTTGAGAACTTGAATATTTTAGATTTAAATATTGGTTGAGTTACAGTCACTTGCCACTCGATGTGAGTTAAAGTTGTTTAGGAATTGGGCGGAACTGTGGTAACCAGCTAACCTACAAAATTCTTACCTGACCGCATCTTGGCAGCCGAGCAGAGAAAATCTAATAAGCAAATGCCCGTCAACCTCGTCCTATGTACGTGTAATGTCTTGCCTTATGTACTTGGGAGCTGCACGAAAAAAAAACCTTCCCCACAGCAAAAAGGAAAACTTTTTTCCCCTAAAAGGCACCCGAGAAAGGGGCTCGGAAAAAAGTTGACAGGCCGCAACCAAGCCAACCAGCCAGCAGGGCTGAGCAGAGCACTCATCGATCCATTAAAACCCAAAGTCTGCTAACGAAAACGAAAAATAGCAAATGGCAGCCGCATCAGGAGCAGAAACATCCCAAAAAGGACTCAAGGACTCGTAGGTGGATGCGGCATATTTGCAGCTGCGACCGCCGCTCGACTGATGAGGTTAAGCTGCCGGGGCATGAGCACCAGGTAGTCAAGGTTGCCATAGCAATAACTGCGAGAGGCACGGGCGTACACTGTACATATACACACATATATATCTACGTTGCTCATACGCCATGTTGTGCGCAGACCGGGCTATAAAAGCCGTTGCCATGTACAGCTCGCCGCAGAGATGCCTCGCCATTGTAGTTGCCAGGTAGCAGGTAGCTATTCTATGCTATCACCCAGTATCCCCTGGCTTCCCCTTCATTATTGTGTCCTGGGCCCTGTCCTGGGCGATTCTCAAGTGGTTGGCCGCTGCAACATTGTTTGTCCTGCCTTGTGCAAAGCTGGCAAAACTGTTCAAAATAGTAACGTTTCAGTTGGCCTGGGGACGAGATGTTGTATTGGACTGTAGAGCTGAAGAGCCGAAAGTGCCAAACAAGATTTAAAGTTTGATTAGTTCTAGAAGCACAGAAGCGAAAGATTGAAGTCGTAGCCTCAACCACAATATTGCTATATTGGAATCTTTCAGGAACTTTATTTTCTAGGACATATATTTTTTATCGGGAAAAATATGAAATATATTTAAAGGAGAAAACTAAAAAATAAGTAATAACATATATAAATTAAGAATATGTTTTATAAATATTTATTAATTGTAGCTTCTTTATTATTAATTCGTTTATTTAATTATTATTTTATTTATTTAAGCTGTAAACTATGAGTTTCATCAAAATGTACAAATATTTATTAGAAAACATAATAATATTTTGTCAATTACTTTACAGATCACAAATAATATATGTATTAAATTTAATAATTGATTTAATTCTAATATTTGTCTTCAGCTTTCCATCCAAAATAATTTCTTTCCTTCTTAACAGCAGAAAAATTGTTAAGCTGCAATATTAATACATTTATTATTATACATTTATGATAAATCCACATTTCAATAAAATGATAATAATACAAAATTAAATATAATGTTTCAGAACTACTTATATAACTATTATATACGTAAATGAAAACTGACTATTTAAATACTTAAATATATATCACTTAAAAAATGGTCGCTATTACCAAAAACTTATTCCTCTTCTGGCTTACAATTTTTAAATGGAACGAAACTTAAAATTACATTTTTGGATCAGATTAAGATAATATAATTTCATGATAAATTTAATTTAAACTGCATTTATTAAATTTTTAAATTTATTATTATTATATTTTTTTTCTAGTACTGATTTTAGTAATTAAAAAAAATAACAAAATCAGGAATTCCATTTTTAAAGTTAGCTAATGTATTATTTCTGTCAGTGCTTGCAATGGCGCCTGCGCCATTTGTCTCGCTGGAAAAAACATGGCTGCGCTCACGGCCAGGACACACACCCGCACACTCTCGCTGAGGCACTTTAAGCACACTCTCACACAGGCACAGGCACACACACAGTCCCGCAGCTGAACGACAGACAAAGGCATTTCCCCTTAACAAATGAGCAAATACATGGACATACATACGCACAAAGAGAGTGATTTCTACTCCGACGTGTTTTGCTCACAGTTGTGCAAACGATTTTCAACACATTTACAATTATTGTAAATGTGTGCAAAATTTCAGGCCCTACACCCACACAAGCGCACTGTCCCTCTTCGTCCTGCACATATACATAGTGTGTGTGTGTGGGAGTGAGCCATAAGGCTATAGCAGCGGCTGCTGTGTGAGTGTGTGCAAAGTGAACATTCGATTTTACCGGTTGTTGCTTTTGCCGGTTTTTTACTACCACTACGGGTGGGTGAGGGGGACTTAAAAGGACCTCTCTCACTCTATCTCTCTCTCGTCCTTTGGGCATTTGAATTTTCGATGTGTTTTGAGCTTCTTTTAACTTCTATTTATCTGCTTTTTTAGCTCGATGTTTGCCTCTTGTCCTGTTTCGATTTCTCGCCAAAAACCACTTGGTCAACATGCGCCTCTGCATGGAACCAGTCCTGAATAGCTATCTATCTAACTGTTGGTCAGATCCTGGGCCATCCCCACGGAAATACGCTGGTGGCATGCTGATGTCGAGCGATTTATTATGGCCCAAGATAATGATGGCTCTGTCAGGAACTTGCTTAGCTGGGAAAATGGCAAAGAGATCTAAATCAGAATTGTGGAGCTAAGGCCCATTAGGTATGTCTATATGTGCGAATTAGATGCAGTCTGATAAGTGGCAAGATTATGATGTAGGCAATATAATAAATGTAGGCTTTTGATTATGAAATTATTTACTCGACGCGAGAGTTAAAAAATATAATTAACTTAAGGGTCTCTATAAAAACTAGCATGTTATGCTAACTAGAAAATTACAAGCAATTTAAATTAAAGAATTAAAAGACAGTATTAAGGGCTGGACCTATTTAATTTAGCTTGTACAAAAAAGCTTCTCATAAGTCTTTCTGTATTCGTAATACCTCAAACGAAATAAAAGCAAGGGATAGGCAATCAGATGGATTGATTCCCAATCAGCAATAAATTATTTAAAAACATGATAATTTATTTATAAATAATTTTCCACAGACATGTTGCTCGGCTCTGCCCCCCATCGATCGGTGTACGTGTGAAAGCGTGAGGGCCCTCGCTCCCGATGTGGTTCTTCTTTCTGGCATACTAATGGCCGGTCAGACGCCATTGGCAACACCAATACCATTACAAAGGCAGGGCAATCGCGATTCCAACAGCGCGGCGGCCATTGTTGAATTGTGTTGCTGTGGCCATTGCACGTAACGAATTCGCGTTGGCGTGGCGGAAAAACAACAATGCCGGCCAAAAGCACCGCATATAGAAAGGCAAACACATTATACACGGTGAGAATAATTGCCAGGGCTATTTAAATATCAAAATAAAACTTCTTTAAAATTCCTTGAAATCAAAAACAATAAATGTTTATCCCAAGGAAAAATTTGTAAAGCAAATTTAAACAATTTCTCTTCTGTTCTTTATGGTTTCAAATTTATTTCCTGGTCACCACAGTTAGTTACATTTTTTTAACCCGTATATTTTTTTTTATTTTTTTAACCCGTATAACAAAAATCGCAGGTAGCTTTCCCCTCAGTGTAGAATTCAGAGGGTACCACGGCTGCGGCAAACAACCAATACTCAGACAGGAAAACACAACGACTACGACAAAAAGGCAGCATTGAGTCGACTAAATGAAATGAAATCAACATGGCCACCCCAAGGATACGAAAATGGAAATGCAACGTTGCCAATTTTTCGCACGGAATTTCGTTTTGCTTTCCATTTGGTTTTCAGCGGCCTGGGATATTGGATGTGTGCCTGCCTGGCCCCACCTCTGGTTCAGCCTCATTAAGGCTCGCACAATTTAATTGCCGAATTTCTGTCCGTTTTTTAATGATTCGTAAATGAAAAATAAGCGCTTCCCTTTTACCACTTTAACTGTACGCTTTTCTGTAGTTTTATTGCTTTATATGGCACTTTTATTGAATTAAATTATTAGTACCGCTTTTTGCGTGTTTTTGAAAGGCAATTAATAAAATTGAAATTGTTAAATTTCCGCCACATAACGTTCAGGGAAAAAATTGCAACCTAGTTGTGGCAGTTAGTTGTCCAATTTTAATAAATTCAATTTTGCCCGCCCAGGCATAGTATATAAGTTGGGTAAAATTTTACAACAATTGTCCAATTTATAGTTGTTGCTGGTTGATGCAAAAGTTTTGCAATATAATTTCCTGAATTCGACTCTGGCAAATTGATTGGAAAATATTTATGAACGAAACAAGAACTCAAACTTTCAGTCATTGTGGAAAATATTATTAAATAAATTTGTTTACTTTGGGAGAGAGCGTGTACATGGCGACTACAAATAGGAAAATATAGTGAAGGGATTAAATGAATTTAAGCACGGGCGAATGATTGATAGAACTACATTTATATGAAGCAGTTGAAAATTGGAAAATAATGCGAACTTAATGAGCTGCGTACTTTGCCGTTGGAATACGAAAACTAGTTAATCCTTGATTATACGCTGGGTAAATAAATAATCAGAAATTCCGCGAATCGGTGTGTTAGGCAAATTAAATAAACGAAACCTACAAATTGCTAATTTAATTATGCGTAATTAAAAACCGTCAAAGCTAACGTAGAAATTCTCATATACTTTTTAATAAGTTTATAAACATTCTTTTGTATCAACACATTGTTACAATATACTTATTTTGTAAGTACGCTGTACTATTTTTTTTTTAAATTTTTTATTCGAGTTTATACAATTTTTTTACGAATATAATATACAGTTTGCATATAAAGCTGCATTTTTTCCAATAAACTTTTTGGGTACGTTTCTGTTACACATGAAGTTCCGTTTTTTATTTCACCCAACGGACTTCCGCTGATAATAAAATAATAATAAATTTCGGTATGAACTTTGCGCCCAGACCGAAAGAGCCAGTCACATGTGAAAGACGATGTCGGCGGCGCCGTCATTGCTTTAATTTATAGCAAAACTGCGAAAATATTTCCACTTTCCACCGCACCGCTTTCCTATGGCCATTTCCCTGAAATTTCCCAGCTAGTCCGTGGCAAAGGCAAGGCGTTGCCAACATTTTCTAGTATTTGCGCGCTCCAAAAACCACTTTTCATGCCCGTCAGTTGCAGCTGTTACTATAAAAGCGAACCGAGAACCGAGAGCCGACAGCCGGGGCCAATTCTTTTTGCCACTCCACCCCTCTTCCGCGTTTTCAACCGTTTTCCTTGCTGCTGCTGCTGCTGCTGAGTGGTAAAAAGGAGAATTTCCAACGCCAAACTAAAGGCATTTTTCCAGTGGCTGCCTTTGTCTACCGAACATTTGATAGAATTCTGTGCCCAAAAGAGGGAAAAGCTTGTTATCACTCGGTGCCCACATCTGTCACCTTCTATAAATCAGCGAAACCCACACGTATATAGACATTTTATACAGAGCGAGACGTAGCATCTTATATTGGGTGTGCATGTTGTGGCATTCGGAGCCGTTGTCTTGGCCAGGTCCTGGCCACTTTTATTATTTTCCAACTAATTCCTTTAATGGATACTTACACAATCATGTAAGGAGGGAATCGTTTTCTTGGGTAGCAAGGGAGTGCCCATTTCATGTAGCAAATAAGTACTTTTGTAGCTACTACAAGGTATTTTCGCTACAAAAATATATATTAGATGAATGCTCTTTAATTTTAAATTTCAAAATACTTCAAGAACGAGTTCTTAGTACATTTAAACTTTTCCGAACAGAGTTGCCTGCTTAAATAAAGTTCCCAAGCTTTCAACACTTTGTTGTGTTTCCATTATAAGATTTCAAGTATTAAAATCCACTTTTAACTGCTGAAAGTTTCACTTAAATAATACGAATTGTAAGCCCTTGAGGGGTTTTAATATGCAAATGTTAATGGATTGCAAATCCAGAGACAATCAGCACACTTTTCCAATCCAATTGCAAAGTAAGCCAAGCCGAGGACGCAGCAGGGCGGAGTATGCCCGACTGTTCCAGATCCATTTGTTTACGGTTGGAGTTCGCTCTTACGCATAAAATATTAGCTGCCGCATTGCAATTGTTGGTGCCCCTCCATGTGGCGGGCGTTGCGTTGCATTGTCTCTGCGCTTTCCTCAGCCTATATTTTCCCATGTATTCTATATATATTATTTTCCGCCATTGTAGCGCTCACTGCCTCCCAGTCCCATTCTAAGTCCTTGTGCCGAACCCGAATCCGAACCCTCGCCAGCACCCGCACCCTCTAGTCTCTGTTGTTCGTGCTGTCGCATTATTCTTCCGCATTTGCTGCCACTTTTCTTTATCTCTACAGCAGCAGCAGCGGCAGCTCGGCCCCTTTGCCCTTTGACCCCCTCAGCGGAGCCCGTCCAACATTGAATTCAATATCTCGTGTTACATTTCATTGCATGCACAGATTTATTGTAGCGTAATGGAAAACGCTACACAACGAAAAAAAAATAAGGAATTACCCGAATTACTTTATTTGGAAAATCATCATGACAATGGCTTTGTTCATCAAAGAGGTAATGATTACATCATAAAAGAGAGTTGCTTATTATGAGATAAATTCTGTCAATATTTAATTTTTGTTTTTTGATATTTTCTTTATACATACATTTCAGACATTTATGATTTTAGACATATTTAAAGGAAATTGGGAAGTCTTTGCTTTAATAAATTCATATTTATTTTGTTTTATAATAATTACACTAGTGGGAATATTTTGTTTGAGGAAATATATTTTAATAATTATTGATTTATTTATTTCCAAATTTAGTATATAAGAATTTTGTATCAATAACAAGTTTCCTTATCATTTAAAAAAAAATATTACTATAGTATTATATAGTAGCAATATTTTGCTTTCGACAAATTATATTTTTATTATCGTTTCCCATTAGGTATATAAGATTTTTGTAATAAAATCTGTTTTTCGCATTTCTAAGATAGTTTTCTGATCAATTTTATTTCATTTAATTCCTACAAATATTCAATAAGCAACATTTTTTTTTTTAACTACTACATTTTTATGTTTAATGATTTACTTGTCATCGAATTAGGTTTTCAAAATTTTTGTATTAAAATCACTTTTTTCTAGCTTAGTATTACTTTTTTGTCTTTTGAATTAATACTAGAACTAGAATTTTATTCTAAATTTCAATTGTTTTTCTAACATATATGCTATAAATACAGCAAAACCCTTTTCTTCAAGTGTGCCTGCTCACCAAATTCTTAGTCGAAAGCTGTGCGAAATTCCTTTTCCCCAACCACAGCACAGCCCAGCTCCTCGTGTTATTAGAATGCCTTAGGAGTGAGGGTTACGAGATACATTTGGGTGTCTCTGGTATTGCCCAGAACAATGTCGTAAGCCTTTTTAGCTTAGCCTGCAATTCTCCTTTTATTCGACTACTTTTAATGGCCAGGGCTAAACTTTTATGATTTCTTCCTTAGGGGCTTTTGTGGGTTTATTGTTTTGAGCTGCCGCCGACGCCGACACATGCACGAATATCTTTGCTATCTTTTTACAGTCGGGGGATTACATTTCGATTCGGTCTTCCACCTAATTTGATTGCCGTAAATATTTCTTATCGTGTTTATCCATGGACAGATTCCAATCGGATTTAATTGAAATATCTTTTTAGCTCAATTTGTTGGCCGGCAGCAAGGAAAATTAATATTCATTTGCCAAATTACTGGCTTTGATGGAAAATTCTTAGATTAATGGACAAATTCAATTTCCTGCCTCTGTGAGGCGGAAAATTGTAATTTTCTCTTATGCAAATATACATATATGCGATATATATTTTGTGAGAAAATTATTAACCTGCGATGGGGACAACATCAAAGGAAATCTTACCCCGTCTCCGCCCACCAAATCGATATTGGCTGCAATTTCCATTTGCTGCACGTTCTCTGCATTAAAATCGAGAATTTATTTCCGAGCTGCTTCATTATTATTTCGACCTGGCTGAGATTTCAAAAGGAGTCCGCCGCTCCTACATATTTGTAAGCCGTTTTAATTATAGGCACATCGAAATGGGATGCCTTTCACAGCAGCCAGAAATGCAATATCCTTTTCTGCATTCTGCTTGTCTAAAATTTATATATTTCCAATTTCCGCTTTTATGAGTGAAGGCAGATGCGAACATTTTCATGCATGGCCAAATCAAATGGCCCTAGAATTCATAAACGGCCATAACTATGTGGGATGTGGAATGTGGCAAGTGGGATGTGCGGGGATATGCAAGGATACTAGGACTAAGCAAACACTGGCCTGCACATATGCTATGGCGGTTGCACTCCAGTCGAAGACGGAGCCAGATCCCAGCCCCATCATGCATTCTACCCTTCGGTGGAAATGCATTGAACTGCTTATGCAAATGCCAATCAAAATGCGGCTGCTTCGGGGCCACGGGGCGGTTTGGGTGGGTTAAGGGTTATGTGCAAATGGAAATGAGCTGGGAAGCCCTTTATAGTTGCCTGTCGAAAATATTCCAAGAGTGCAACTTGAAAACTTTGTATGCTTTGCAATTGTTTGGGAAGTGATTTGATTCAGGATATAAAGTTAATGCGGAAAATGTAATTTTTATATAATTAAATGTATAAATGCAGAGTCTTATATTGTAATAAGCTTAGTTAGCAAAGGTATATAGCTCGTAAATTCATATTTTTACATGTCAGCAGAGATAAGACTAGTAGCTTTAAGATATAAAACTAAAATATACGAAATTTGATACAATCTTTTAGTTTAATAATTATTTATTATTTATTTGCATATTTATTATGACTTAATTAAATATATGATATCCGTTCAAGTTAAAAAGTGTTTGCTCAATTTATAAAAATCCAACATTGGATATATTGTAGGTACAACATCCAGCAGAATAGAAATTATGTGACATATCTATATTTATAAGCTAATTAAATATCGTTTATTAGCTTCACCTTCAATTTATTAAAATTCTTTAATCCAATCTTCACTAATATATTTCCTAAAAATAAAACAACATTTTTACAAAGTAGAATAGAATGATAAAGATCTTCCAATTTACTTTACCGAATGGCCTCCACTTTGGGAGAGATTTGCATAAGAACGCAATTTTTATATACCCTTTATTCAAATAGAATCAGCTAAATGGCAAAACGCGTAAAGCCAGTCCCCCACGTACCCTTTACATGCAATTTAATCGATTTCCAGGGTACACACAGCAATCACGTCACCGGCTTGAAGGATACGCAGTGTGCTCCGCCCTATTCCGCCCCATTCCGGCCGTAATCTTGCGAGTAATCTGCATTGAACAGTTATTAAGTTTTCGCAAACCCGAAAAGAGGAAACCCATAAGGCGCAGCATAAGCTAAATTCCCCACAGGACCCCATCAGACACAAAGGACCCAGTCGAGTTGCCCGGGGCCCAAAAACAAACAGAACGAAAACATTGGGCACAGCCAGGCCCCCGAATGCTCGGCTCCAACATTTTATGCATATGCGAAATGGAACGCACACGCCCGACTGCTCAGCTCAGCTGCGAGTCCTGCGAAAAGGAGCGGAAAGGAGCCACGGCCGGGCCTGGAATCTGCAAAGCGAGAGGAAAACTGAAAACCGAGAGCTGAGCACCCAGAAGCCTCCTCGCCTTCATTTTCATGCAAGCAAATTTGCATGCCAAAGCGGTAAGGCCCAAAGAAAATCAACAACAACGATGCAACGATGCCAGTGGAAGTCCCTCTGGCAGGGCATGCATGTGTGTGTGCATTTGATTCTGTGTGAGTGTAAATATATGCACTGAAAAAATAGACGCTGTATATCTCTTGATTTTTATTATCTGTTTAAATATCAAACTTTTAGTTAAGTTATCAAAATAAAAAGAAACACTAATAAGATTCATACTGATTTGACAATTCAGAAGATTAAAAACGGTTTCCAGGACCTTGCTATCGTAAAACAAAATTCTATCCTCTTTAAGCATATAGATATTTTTCCTTGATTCCATGAAGTTACGTCTAAGTTTGGAGTAACTCAGATTTGTAAAATCCAGTTGTTGTTTTTTTTTTAGAATATTAACTGTCCTGACAATAAAATCGTACCATTTTCAATTGGCTAAGAAGACTTGAGATTGGTTGAGCGATTCCCCAAACAACTTTAAATATCTTTCAAAGTCTATTTTATTTTCCCTTAAGAATTCAAAATAACCAACTTTGTTTAAGTAAGTTCCTATTCATAACGAAAAGTTTTTAAATAGTATCAAACTAAGAGGTAATTTTTAGAAACTATAAAAATAATAACAAAGAACAGAAATAAATTGTATGTATCACTTTTCTTCACAAATTAAATCAGTCAACGAAATAAATAAAATTGCCCAGTCCCTTACTCCCTTAATTTGCCTCATTAATATTCTAACTAAACCATTAATTGTGATAGTGTTTTATCAGTGTATTTATGCAACGACGTGCAATGTTGAAAAACGCGTAGAAAAGCGCACGAAAAATAGTAGAAAAGAAGTGAGCAAATTGCAGGGATCTGTATTTGCACGCGTGTGTGTACACATAGAGAGCATGTGAGTATGGGTGTGGCCCTCGTGTGTGTAACTAACTAAGGTCCTTGCACAGCACTTCCCACACCAAAATTTACTGTCAAACTCACCCACTAAATCCCGGCACTTTGGCAAGCATGCTACTGATATTCTTACATTTTTTCATAATCAGTATTTCATTATTTTTCTTTCTTTTGTAATTTTGCATTCTTGAAGCAGAGTTTTTTTTCTGGGTAAAATATGTCCTATTACATTTTGGCTTGCTCTAGCCTTTGTGTCCTTTAAGTTGAAAGGCAAAATATTGCAAATTCGCTACTTACCAACTTTGCTGCTCCTTCGCTCCTCTTCGTCCTTCTTTGTCAACGTTGGGAAGCCTGACAGCGCCATTCGTTCACTTTATGCTGGGGGCGCAGGTGCCACGCCCTCTTTCACCTGGCGTTGTCCTTGCGCGCTCGTAGATTTCCATCCGCTTCGTCCTGTCGCCTCCACAGCTGCACTAAGCCCCATCTAATGCATATTTGTGCGACGGCTCTTGCATGTAGCTGACGTTAAATTAATTTCCGCTAAAGAAATTATAATCCCGTTCCCTCTGGCTCCGCCTGGCTGAGTTTATTGACATTTTTTAGATGCCATCCACCAAGTTATGCCAACGGTATATAATAAGAATCCCAGAGCAACGGAGGAAAAGACGCAAGGCTTTAGTATGGAGATTGTATCTTTCCGAGATGCGTTTCTTATTACTTAAGTTTGTCAAATTATTCACACTCTGATGATTTTCTTCAGGATTTTTTCATAAATTATTCTACACAGCTCTTACCAAAGGAAAAAAATAGAAAAAGATAATGAGATGGCTTTCATAAAAGAATATTTTAGTGCTAGTGAAATTATTCAAACTTTTAATAATAATAGTGAAGCAGATTTTTCTAGTTAATAAAGATAGATTTGTTCTATATTTTTTAAATAACATTTTTATAGTCAAGTCAGATGGGTCCTAAAAGTTAGTGTAAATTTATTTCTTTGATTAAAGCCATTTCAAGGAATGTCTATAACATAAAAAAAAAAAATTAAAAAGTTTTCATATACAATATTTTAGGTAATTATAAATTAGTTTTTCTTATTTACAATATTCCAGCAACTGATAAAATCATTTTTTTTTTCATTCTACACCAATTACTAGTATTTAAATCAATTTCTTTACAATTGTTTCCTCTTGCCAAGATATCTGTACCTTTCCAAACCTTTTCTTAAATAGTATAAATAAAGATTTAAGTTTTTATATGGAAAATTAAATAATTTATGTTTCATGTTTGTCAGACAATTTGCTCGAAATAAATCAATAGCTCTGGGCTGAACATATTACAGTTTTTTACAAAGAGCTTCATACAGACTCTAGTTCAGCGGTAGTCGGTTTGATTTAATAAAATCAACCTATAACATGCCGTTTGACTTTTAGATACACTTAAAATATGGATATTGTGCTATAAATAAACTAAATTTTATAACTATTTCCATAGTTGTACTTTTATTTTTAAGTTTTAAACACTTTTAACTGATTTTGATAGTTTTTGAGTAAACAGTAGAATTGCGTTCGCTCTTGGCATTCACCGCGTGCCTTATGGTCGAAATACATATAGGCCTACAGTGGACACCAGGAGAAAACAGTACCAAATATACACTTCAGTTCTCGTCACTTCTTCATTGCGTAATTATGATGAGGAACCTAGGGAAATATCCAAGGGCGGGAATATCCTTGACGAAACGGCACTGCATGAGGTCATCAAACGAAAGTGAAACCAAAAACCGAACCGGTTTGATCTCTCACGTTCTCAGGAGTTTTATTATTAGTATTATTATTCACTTTTATGAGGCGAAGGACCCGGGAGCCGATTGGGAGAACCGCTCCCTACGATAGTCGCGATCGAACTGCCCGAATTGGCGAATGTGCTGCGATACAAAACACCGATACCGAGACGGGCCTTAAGTACTCACGATCGGGATGCGATTTAGGGGATGATCACGGAGATTTTTTTCAGGAAGATCACAGGAGGAAAGCGAGGTCGAGGGTTCGTGAGAGGAACGGTCTCCAACTCGCTCTCTCCCTGAGCTATTTCCGAAATCCGGTTTCTGCTCGAACTGTGGTTCGGGTTCGGACTCGGGTTATCCTGTCGGGACCAGCTGCCCGTGTGTTCCATTCACATATCATTGTTATCCTTGCCGATTTTACGATTATGTGCATCTGTATGCGTATCTGAATCGGAGTCGCCTTGTGTATCCTTTTGCGTTTCATATATATTTTTTTTAATGGCACTGCACTTTTATATCCTGTTTATGCGCCCGTCAGCCCATTGAATACGTACCGTGATTTACTCCTCACCTCCAAGGGTGGCAGCTGTGCATCCGAAAAGGTGAATGAGCTCTCGGATCCCGATCGGAGCTCTGATCCCGCGACATCGTTATGTGTTTACTGTCGCATATTGTCGGCTTGCCATTGAGTCATTGTGCCGATTGTTGGATCCTGATAGAGCTAAATTGTTGGGTGAGGATATAAATGGAATATAAGCTTCAGCTTTTTTAAAGAATGAAATGGCAATAATATGCATAAATATAAGCTTACGTTGATGATATCAATTTATTTTTTATAAGCAAAATTTCTCTTAACAATGGTAACTCTGAAATGGATTGGATATTTTATTATCTTAGATTTTATACCTGTTAAATATATTCTGAATTTACTTCGTAAAACTCCCTTCTTATTGTTTTCTCTAATACTTTAATAATACTTTAATTTAATGACAGTTTAAAAAACAATACACTATTTTGTCTGTTACTTTCCGAGATCTGATATGAGTAAAGGAAACAAAATTGTAGTTACCAAATTTATACCTTTTGTTTTAAAATACGCTTAAAACGTAAAATTAAATAATTAAACTTAATAAGTTTTTTTAAAATTTTAAAATATACATAGTCTTTTCAAGAGAGAGAGAACTTTTTGCTAATCCAGCATGCAGAATTACTGATTTAGCTAACATTTTTTTAACTATTTAATTAATTTTATTTAGGAAACTTATCTTTGAAGTTAGCATTATAGGTAACCAATATTTAAATAATAAATAGACTGCTTAGAGCTCAGCCAATCATAAGTTCAGTCGTAATAGTCATATTAGCAACTCATAAATCAAATTGCAATCGCTTTTCCGATCAATATCCTTTCAATCGCACACACTCACGTTCACACAGGAACGGCGAATCAGTCACAGGGTCCTACAAAAATCCGGCCTGCATCTGGAAAATTCACAAAACGCAGGAAAATCGCTGAGCGGCAGGCCAGAAGAGGGGGTTGGAAAAACAAGAGGCATTGTGTGCATTATTGTCCTGCAGCAGCTGATCGACAAGCGTTGGCAGAGTATAGGCCACTGAATAGAGGATGCAGGGATACGGGGACCCGTGGCCCGTGACACACATTTGCACCAGGCACCGGGCAGGACAATAGGGAGGGAAAATCTGCTCTGCCCCTCGAGCGAGCTGCGTCCTGTTTTCCTTGCCTTGCATTTGGCGCCCAGGGCGGCAACAATGAAAATTGCATGAAATCAGCTGTTCAACTGTGGAAAAATAGCCGGCCAGCTGCCGTCGTGCCTTTGAATGGGAACTAAAACAGCTGACAAACTGCCAGCAGCCTTGGTTCTATTGATTCGGTTCCTATGTCATCGCTGTAGCTATTTAAATGTCGCCTCGTCTGTCAGCGTCGTTTCATATTTTTTTGTCTTTTATCGATTGCCAGAAGCCGCCCTAGAATTCGCTTCATTGGGCAAGAGATACAAAAATAAAATCTGAATATGCAATGGCGTTATTACAGAGCGGGAAAAATGTGATTACATTGTGGGAAATGAGGTAGGTTGAATGGGATATTCAAAGTATTTTACGTAAGATTTGGTTTGTTTCTTAAACTTATGTGGCTTAAATAATTTTTGTAAATTTAAAAATAAATTTGTCCATCCTAGAAATAAATATAATTATATCAAGACCAACATCGGTTTATGGCTCAACTTTAATGAATGATATCCCTCAAAATAATTAGCATTCAAAGCGATTAATAGAAAGAAATATTATTTCCCTATTTCTCAGACTTATTATAGTTTAAGTTTATTATTATAGTTTAACCTTAACATTTTTATTCCAGTTGCTAAGCACCATCTCCGACAAACAACCTAGCATGTTTAAACTATTATCTGTAAGCTTGTGCTTTTTTATTATAAATAAATTCTATTCAATATAAATTAAAGTTTTCTTCTATCAAAGTTTAAATTTGTTTAGATAATCACCTAAACATTTACCTACATCACATTATAGAAAATAATTTTACCTTCTGATTAAGAAATATTTTAGATTCATTATTCAGATTGTTCTTTATTTATACATTTAACCAAGATTTTCTTATATAAAAAATGTCTTTTTCTAACTAACAAACATGTTAAATTCTATTATTCCCTTTTTCTTCGCATTAAGCGACGCTTTGCCTCCGTAAAAATTGCCATGCACTTTTTATCCTTTAGTTTTTTTAATAGCGAACACCCAAGGCTAGAATTTTCATAAAACGGTCTTCACATAAAGTGTCCCACTGTCTGTCTGTCCCACTGTCATTCTAGTTGAATGCCTCGCAATTAGGCAGCTTTGTTGTAGTTGCTGTGGATGTTGCTGTATTCGCTGTCGCATTGCTGCCATATGAGCACTTATGCATGATTTTAATGTCAATGGTTTCGCTTCTGCCTCGTGTCCTGGCAAGCTTCTTGCTTTTATCCTTTTATTGCCTCAGACAGGAGCAGGACACCCAGAGGAGCAATGGCTTAAAGTAAAGGACGTTCACATGTAAAGCAGCTTGTTTGCAAACCAAAGAAGATGAAAGTGCCAGAGGTCGTCGTCTTCACTTTTTTATAGATTTTTTTTTCTTGACTATATAATTCAAGTGAGAACTGTCTGCCTTGGAAGTCAGAATGCATATTTGTCTGGCTTAGTTAGTGATTTCAAGAAAAGGATGGGGTCTTAAATTCCAACTAAAGTTTAAAAATTTCTTACAGAAAGAAGAAATAAAGAAATAAGGCTGCTCAGCATATATTTTGTGTGGGATGAAAAGGACTATTCTAGACATAATTTAGTATTTCTTGTTCTACTTTATTTTAAAAATAGTTACTTAAAGCTCTTTGAAAGAAGAAAGCGTGTGTTTAACTTTTAAATTAATGTATAGTGGATTTAAAAATAATTTATATCTTCTCTAATACGAGCACCTAATTCCGTTTTCCCTTACAAGTTTTCTCCTTCAAACACAACATAAGCCCGCTTGCAGTCCTAAACCGCAATCCAATTTCCCGACCCCTTGCTGGACATTAAGCTCAACAACAAAAAAAAAAGGAAAAAAGTCAGCCAGGAAAAACCTTCAGAAACTTTTTGATCAAAGCGAACTGAATGAAACTATTTTCTACCTGACAAAAAGTGCATGAAAGCCATTTGCCGTACGCACAAAGCAAGAACCTAACAAGTGCCGGCAACCAAAAAATCAGGAAAGGAAAAAAGCAACGCGAATGAACCCGGAATGGTGGGTACTCGTAAAAAACATAAACCCGCTCCTAGGGAAAAAAACACAACGGCAAGAAATACGTGCAAAAAACGCAGCCAACAAATTTTTATGCCAGCCAAGCGTGAGAGATAACGAAGACTGAACTGACTGAATCAAGTTGTTTGTGTGCGCGGGATAATAAAACACGGGCAGCTCGTCTCGCATTTTATGCAAAGCACGTTTCACTATTCCACTTTTTTTCTTTTTTTTGTGCAAGGAAAAAAGTCCTTTGGTTCGAAGGAGACGAAGGCTAGGAGACACATAAAAATCTCATTTCCTTCCGCTAGCGCACTTCGCCAAGTTTAACCTGCCATAAATGCTTGCATATGTTCGAGTACATATCGTACACTAAGAAATCCAAGAATAATTTAAACAAAGTAGAAACTTAATCTTATTTTGAAAAATAAATTTTAAGGGTAGTATAGAAGCTAGGCAAATGTTGGCTGAAGTGGAATATGTTCAGAAAGTATGGATCAGAGCAGCCAGTAAAATTAATTCAAAGATTGTTTAGCTTCTTAAGAAAGCAAAAAGAATTTGTTGGTAAAATTAAATTAAAATAATGAACAAAATTATTTAAATTGTAAATATACGCCTCTAAAATAATTTATATTCACTTTATTACAAAAAAAAGGTAAATGATATACTGGTTGCACCAAACTAAAATTATAGCTTAAATATCTCCAGAAAAATCGTTTGCTTTTCTTCGGTTTTTAAATATTTTAAGAAGCAAAGCACTAGTCCGAAATTTAATTTCAATAGAAAAATGGAAATTTTATTCGAAAATCATTATCGAACTCCCCATTTTTTTTTAGTTTGCACTTTATAACTAATAAGTAAAGCTGCTGATGCAACTAAGGAACGCAACTAAAATGCAGACGAATTTGACTTACTCTTAACTTAAAAAAAAATCAAGTTCTTAATGTGTATTTTAATATCCACTCTTTTCAAAATGTAAGAGCAATTTGCAGTCAATTTACTTTATTAAAGTTGGTTAAACCCTAAATGTCTGATTGTGAATTTCTGATTCCATATTTTTCCATACAAATTATATTTTCGCTCAGTGTAAATTCGAGGCGTAGTTGCCCCTACAAATCATCGACAGTCGACGGGGCGAGCACCCAAAACTCAGAGACCCAGAACCCATCCATCCGTCCATCAGACCTCAGAGCTCGTCAGAAATTCGCGTTGCGAGAAAAAAGTTTTTTGGGTGCGGTCCTTGACATCGCGTACGACGCATGACACTCGCCTGTGCGATTCTCAGTGTCTGTGTGTGTGTGTACGAGTCTGTGTGAGAATTGCTGGCATCCTGCGAGTGCTTGAGATTCGCAGGGTTGCCTGTCGTTTGTGGCTTCTCGTTTCGAATTCACGATGAACTCGATTTTACGACAGGCTGCCCGCCAGGCAGCCAGCCAGCCAGCTCCTCCGATGCCCCACTCGGCATTGCCGATCTCGGTGTGTCCTGTGGCACTGGCTATGCCTGGGCTGTCCTTGCCGGTCCTGTACTCTCAACAGACGCCCGCACACAGGCCCCGGCTAAGGAATATTTGATGAGTTGTACAAATTCAGCTCGTTGAAACTTTTCTGTTTGCACTTTTCGGTTTCTGTTTTCTCTGGACCCTGTGCTTGCTCTGCTTTTGATTTGTATTTTCAACACATAATTGGGTGTGCTCTCCTAACTTTTTTCTTTGGGTCATTAGAGACGTCTAACAATATTTAAAAATTCTATTTGAGATGATTTAAAAGGTTAATGTTAAATTTTTCAGGAGCCAGAAAGTTTTGATGGAATTATTAAAATTTTTTTTTTAAACTAAAAGAAAAAATCTTTGATTATGAGAGAACAAAATTCTTAAAAAAGAATGTAACAGCTACGATTCTATATTATATTAAATTATTTATCAATTCTTATTCCCCATTAATCATTAATGTCTAACTTTATTCTAGCTTTCTTTAACTTTTATAGAGCCAAATCAGAAAAAAATAAACAAAATTTTAGTTCTTTTTAAAATAAGAAAATTAATGTTACCCCAAATTAAATTTATCTGCTTACTACGTTTCAAATAAATATAAAATAGTTGTCATACTTACTCAATACATAGAAATCTCATCATTTTTATTATTTATTGTGGTTAAAGTTACTTTTTTTAATTGCAACATTTGGACAATAAAAACAACGACAATAACGACAATGACAACAACGACATTGACATCAAAGAACACCAAAGAATTTGCATGACATATAGACGTACGTATATTCCATTACAACATCAAGTACATACCCATGGAAATAATTAACATAACGCGCACTTTCCAAATACGGCATTAAAATCAATTACTGATTTAATCATTTATGAGAGAGCTTTTGGCCATTTCCATTTTCGATTCGGCATTTTCGGCCTTCGACACTTTTATATCAATTTATGTTTAATTTTTGGCACAGCATTTTCACTTTTCGTTTCGTTTTGTTTCGTTTCCTCGTTGCTTAGCTTGGGTTAGCTTTCTTAGGTTTCTTAAAAAATTGTGTGGCTGTCGGGAAGGTGCGAGAAATTCGAGTAAGGCGTTCCGTCTGGTCCCGTCCGTTTATGGGTTATGTTTAGCCAAAGATATATAGTTAATGGTTTTTGTCGGTTGGAGCTTTTTATGTTTGCTTTCCTCGGTCTCTGTGTGTTAGTTGGTCGAGGTGGGGAGTCCTGCCAGGATTCGGGCTTCAGCTTGATTCTGAATCGCAGCCTGATTGGGACTCAGTTTCAGATTGAGAGCCAGCGTCCTCCTCGGCTGATGAGCGTGCTTACGGGTAAGCGCAGCACCAAGCGCACTAGTTGACGCCTAAACGTCTACTACGAAATGCGTTTGTTGTAGCGAACCCCAATTTCGAAAAATTCCAAATGGCGGCACACTCACACTCGCACGCTCGTTGACTCGCAGACTCGCTGGCTCACAGGATGCTCGCAGGATACACTCACACACACGGACACGGACACTCAGAGCCGAGCCGAGCAAAGCAGAGCAGCGCAGCAGCTGCGCAGCATCCTCGGCTCTCAGTTCGCTGCTGCTGCTGCTGCTGCTGGTGATTTATGTACAAAATGGCAAAAGGCAAAAACAAAATAATACAAAATACGCTCACAGCCACAGCCACAGCATCCTGCGAGCACAGCGCACTCACACAGACAGACTTAATCCCAATAGTGTCCTGCTTTTTGAGGGGTGGCGGCACTGCCAAACCTGCCTGCTCCTGCTTCTGCTTTGGGCCTCGTCCTGGGCCTGGGCCTGAGCCTGGTCCTCTTTATTACATAGTTACTTATATACCCAGCCTGATGCTGCCCTCTTAGTTATACATATTTATATACACAAGCAGACTGTTGCTGCCGGCTTTCGGTTTGAGTGGAAGCTTCTTTCGAGTGACCCACAGGATGAGTGGCTGCTGGACTCGAGTGACTCACTTTCACAGCGAACTCTCTGGGCTGTGAATGGAATGACTTTAGATGGCTAAGACTTATGGCAGTTTCAAAAAAAGTGAAAAGGATTTGTAAATATAAGAAAATGTTTCACAAATGGTTTTTTAAATATTTATTGATGGGTTTTATACGATTTTGTTTAGGTATAAAGCTATTGGGATAAATCTCTCATTTGTTTGCAAGATTTTCTGTTGTAAGAAAAATATTTTTGTGTAGTGTTAGTTAGTGTCTTCTTTCAATAAATTTTTAAAAACGATCAGCAATTATTCTACCCAAGTCCATAAACAAGAAGATTCGTTCAGTTATGCCTAAAAATGAGTTCTTATACAAATTTTACAGTTGTACCTATACTTTATATGTAAATTCTTAATGAAGGTATTCTTAAATTCTAAAAATAAGGTATCTCTCCTTCCTTACTAAATTTAAGTTAGAAAAAATGCACTAAAGTCTATTGCAGACTTATCAGCAACCGCAGCTTCAAACAAAAAGTTTTGCTCAAAGCTTCGCCCCAAAAATATAAAAAGTACTCAAAAACGAGTGCTTTCGCTATATATGTAAGGACATATAGCCTGCAGAACTGAAGCTGTGGCAAAGTTGTGACTACTCGGATTCATATCTCTCTGGATACAATCATCAAGGTGAGAGAGACTCTGCTAAACGGAGATAACAGCAACACCATGCCAACAACAGCGGCAAAAGCAAAAGCAGAAGCAGCAGCAACATAATAAAAATCCATTTAAATAGTCCCGACAGAGCACTATGGTCCAGCCGACCACTTTCTTGGTCAAATTTAATAGCTTGCTTAATTTAAAAGATATCAAAATATGATCGAACTTTTTTGTCCATGACTAAATTATTGCCAAACAAACAAGACCAAAATTACTTTACTTAGTTAACTTTTTAAATTCGGTTTTTTTGCCACGAAAAGATGTCGACTGGACCATAGTGCAGAGGCTGCGTCTGTTGCCGCTGGAATATGAAAACCAACCCCACCACTCCATGGACTATAAGCGAGTACAAAAAAAAACAACAGATTTTCTGAGATAAATCAGTGGGTTGGCGGCCTCACGGGGTGGTCTTTTGGTGGTGGCTATCGAAAATGTTATAAGAAACTTCTGCTGTTATGGCTGCTGTTAAGGATTATATTTAAATGTGGTTGCTGCTGTTACTCTCATGTCACTGCTAGTTACATTTGTATGTGCAGAATGTTAATCTACTGCTGTTGCAGCTTCTGCTTTTGTTTTTGCAGCTGCTTTTGCTGTTGATCTTGTGGCTCTTGCATCTTCTCCTGCTTTTGATTTTGCAGGCTCTGTTGCTGTTGCTGCCATCGCTGTTGTTGCTCTTATTATTGCTGCTTATGTTGCTGCCTTTGCTGTTGCTGCTCCTGTTGTTGTTGAGTGAGTTCGTGGAATGTTGCCATATGCCCCCATCTGTGTGTACATACATCTGTACATATAACAAGCTCTCTGGACTTGTGTGTGTGTCTGTGTGTTGTTTGCGTACTACGTTTGGTACAGTCGCTGTCAACGGCAACATCGACTGCGACGCCTGCTGCAGCAGCGACTGCGACTGCGGCCGAGGCAGCAGCCGCGACAGCGACGCAAACGGCAGCAATAATGTCCGTCCAATAATGTCCTTCTGTCCAGACGAGCAGACTTTTGACTGTGCGGGGTAACCACTTTTTTGTGCTTCACGATGCCGCTGCTGCCCTTGTTTGATTGCTCAAAAAACAGGGTGTTTTTTCTTTGCCTTAAAGGATCTAAACCCAAAGAGGTCCTTTTGTGGTTCTAGATACGTAACTTTTTTGTTTAAGCCACAAAAGAGGCTTACTTTATTTAATTTCTTACCCATTTCCGCATACTTGAATTGTATTTATTATTTTAAATTACTTTAAAATGATGAAAGCTTTATATTTCCATTTAAAAAATTCAAATTAAATTATTAAAAACACAATTTCACATTAAACAAATTTAAGAATTAATAAGAACTGGAACATAGGCAACCCCAACTAAATTATTAATACTGTTAAAAAAAACGTAGAACTGATTATTTCTGCTAATCCGTGGAATCATTAAAAGCTACTGCAAAAATAATTAAGCGCAGGCTACAAACTTATGTTTCTAATAAGTACAAAACACTTTTTACTTTTGAACTTCCTACCATAAATCTAGATCCAACGCCCACTGAATCAGGCATCACCCTGTATTTAGCTTTATTTAAGTTGGACAAGTGTGTAAGCACATAAACAGAGAAATGGAATTAAGTTTGCATAGCAAAAGAAAATAAACTGCTAAAATTATAATAACAAGGCGACGAGCGGCGCAGGGAGGGGGAAAAAATTGAAACTAGTGTAAAGCGCCAACAGAAACAGCAACAATAACACACCAAATTACACACACCTCCCACACACTCAGACACTCGCAGATACTCTCGTACACACACGTACAGGCGACAAGGCTGAAGGAAACAAAAAAGGATACAAAAAAGAGAGAACTCGGTATGTAATTTATAATATTCTTTGTCCTCTGCCGGCTTTTGTGCACTGTGTTTTGTGAAAAGTGAAAAGTGAAAATATGTCTGCCTATGTAAAGCTATAGTTTTGTGTTTGTGTGTGTGTGCGCGCGAGCTTTGTTTGTAGATGTCAAATACTTTCGCACAGACACAGTGGCAGATCCTCGAAAAGAGTGTCCCTCGCATTACTTTTGGCGTGGCTTTTTCGACGTTTCTCATTTCTCGTTTGCCGTTTGTCGTTTGTGCCGGGCAAATAGTTAAAACTAAAATAAATTTAGTTGCTGTATTCGCGGGCAGCACACATGTACGCGTGCACACGCACACGCTCGCACACTTACAAAGTAGACAGACAAAAGATAGCGGGCGCCGCCATCTTTGCTCTGCTGCTCTGCTGCTCCGCTGCCATGGCGCTGATAAGTATGCTATGCTTGTTTGGCCGCCACTTTGCTCGCCGCGTGCACTGCGCGAAATGTCGTGTGCTTGGATCGGAATGGATTATAAAAGAAAAGAACATTTTTGCAGGAGTTATTATAGACATGGCCGATTGTTTTTCTGTTATTTACTCGCTCAGTTTAAAAGCTATTAAATTAGAAATTTGATAATATTTTAAATTAAAAACTGCATTATTATTCTACGAAATTTAATCATTTTTAAATTTCTAAAAAAGCAAGCTAATATATGGGCTGGATTAATTTATGATTTATTGCTTTATGTACGGTTTTCTGTATAAAATTATGTAATAGCTGCAAATAGAAACACAACAATAATTATGTTATTGCTGCACATTTGCCAGAAGTAATGTAAAGCATTTTCTAATTAAAGCCCCTCAGACGAAACCTTGCTTCATAATTAGAAGTGCTTAAGCTTCTTAATTTCAAATCCTTGACATTACTTTTCAGTGTCTCTGGTGCTGCTCTTCTCGTTGCACGAAATCTCATTATATTTGTTTTATTTTATTTGCTGGCACGTCTTCGTCGTTTGCAGCAGCTTCTTGCCACTTGCTACTTGTGTTGCTTCGCCTTAGCTTTTACGTCTATTTCCTATTCTTTTGGCCAAAAGTACGAGTTCGAGGGACACTTTTGTGCGCACGTAACTAACTTCTCAGGCCATTCCTCCCCGTTCCCCGATCCCAGCAGCATCCACTCATCTTGGGCCGCTCCAAGGCCGGGGGCTACCGGCATTGTCATCTACTTACTTACTACTTAATGCGTGCTTAGTTATTGTTTTAGTGTGGCCTTTTGTCTCAAAATTATTAACAATGGTCGCTGCCGTTGCCATTGCCGTTGCCATTGGCCAGTGGAAGAGGTAGCCGGGAAGGGGTTAAGTCAGAATAGCAGGAGCAGCGGTAATAGCATTTAATGCACCTGCTCACACACACACCTGCACCGAAGTTGCTTTGTTCTCCTCGTCCTTTGTCCTTACTCTCACACACACACACAAGGACTCCCCAATCCCCACACAAGCACAAACACTTTGGAGACGCCATCATCATCATCGTCATCGCCATCGTCATCAGGGGCATGATTACGTTGAGTGTAAGCGGCTTTATAAATCCTTCATTTTGCGCGTGTCTGTTCATTATTTATTTGCGTTTAGCAGCATTTAATTTTCACTCACTCCTTCCTTCTCCCATCCTACCCTCTCTGTGGCTTCACTTAAATGGCAAACTGCTAAGCTAATGATCTAATTTCATATTTATATGCAACTCATTTCCATTATAATGGTGGCGCAATAAAATGTTGCATTCTACATAACCACTTTAAATATTTAATTTCCGTTTTCAACTGTTGAATGCAGGATAAGCATTTGCGGAAAGTGTTGACTTCATTTATATTCCCAAAATGTTTAATGTTTTGGTTTATCTGTTATTTATTTTTGGTATTTATATACATTTATATTTCTATATACATCTAAATTTATTTCTTATTTAAGATTGCCTTATACTGATTAATCAACAAAAATTCAAATCATTTAAAAAGAAAGAACAAAATGTTACAGTATGATGTTTCTCAATCTCTGATGGGTCCGGGTGGATTAAATGTTTATAAGTCTGCGAGCCTGGGTCTTTAGTTCGCTTCTTAGTTTCCTCTCCTTGACCAACTCTACCATAAGGCACCGAAGCAGTGTTGAATTTCTGACGTACCAGGGACTTCTAGTATCCGTTTTAGCCGCTTATTCCGGTACATCCGCTGTCACTATGCTCCAGACCTATATTCCGATTCATCGAACCTGAAACAATGCGAAGATAAGTCTCTTGTTCAGTATTGGCCCTAGGTATGTTGACGCCTTTCTGCTTTCTCCGTGCCAATATCAAGATGAAAGTTCTTTCCTTTAGCCCCGCAGAACTAAAGACTCTGTTCTGACACTCGTACCCGCTTGTCAAAAATTGCTGATAATAGAAAAAAGAATCCGCCACATTTGTGATTTCACTTTAAAATTAACAGTGAGACCAAAAATGGCAACGAGTCCTTTTTTCTATAAATATGTTTCTCGTTTTTAACAGGACTTGAAACTCTTTGCAGTGAATAAGTTTTAGGGCTCGCGCTCGTAAAGGGAACTATCTATGCTCCTTACTTCATGGTACTTGACTTCCACTTCACAGATTCCGTGTAGACGATCGATTTTTAGACATTTTTCGGCAACTTCTTTAGTTTTCACTAAGATCGGGAGATTTCCGTCCCGAAGGGTGGAAATGGAGATGATTTCTTTGCTGATTAGATTGAGTGCACGATGAACGGCGAAGCAGAAAAAGTCTGATATGGCTTTTTCTGAGTTATTGGCATAATCATCACTGTGATTTAGGGTTTTATTGCACTGTTTTAGGTAATTCAGGAAATTCCTCTGAAACTTTTGGTAAGGTCTTTTACTTAGTTTTGGGCTATCGCTTAAGGAGGCAAAGCGGTTGTCCCCTAAGTTGGGAGGCCCGGGGCCATGGTTACAAGGTTGTTTTTTTGTGGTTTGTAGGCTTTGCGTAAACGTAAGAGATAAAAAAAACGTTCGTGGATCGAAGATAACTGCAGGGAGATATGTAACAGACGTCCGCAATCGATGAGAGGTAGTCGGTGCCTGTAAAAAAAATAAATTTAATATTTTGTTATTAATAAAGGAAGCTAGGCTCCTAAATTTCTATTTTTGAAACAGTTTTCGATAGTTAATAAAGTTGGCCAAAACTGACGTGACTTGCTGCTAGGAGAACAATGACTGAGCTCCCTTGGGAGAAGACTCCTTATTTATAGTCGAGCTAGAATATGTAAAATATACTGAAATTCCTATGTATAGGTAATAGTATTTACTCGGGCAAGGCAAGAGTTGTTAATTAACTTCCTCCTAATCCTGCTAAGCCACTAACTAAGTCTATCAGGGCTCGAACACTCTTTGTGCCATAAAGCCTTCCCAGCTATTATTGGAGAGAATCTTCTGCATGAGCGATACCTATTGATCCCCCAGAAACTGCAGCACAAGATAAGGACTCACCCTTGGAAACTAATTAATATTAAGTGCACCTATAATGGACGGATTAAGAGAGGGAGACTAATGCAATTTTGAATAATATCCCCATACCAGATATATCTAGGTCTTGTCTTGTTTTGCTAATTAAATTGCACTTAATCCAATCGAGTCTCGGAACCGAATAGCCCAAGAAACAAAAGATCTCCAGCAACTGCAGCTAAAGATAAAACCTTTCAAAGGAAACAAGCTAATATTTAATTCACTTGCAATAGGGGGATAAAGAGGGGGAATAAACTGAACCATGCAAGGTTATGCATTTTGGAATAATAAGCTTAAACTAGACATAGGCCATTGTTTTGTTTTGCTAATTAACTTTCTCCTAATCCGATCGAGTCCTAAAACCATACACCCTGGCTCTCCTCAAAGTTAGCACCTGTTTGTGAGCGATAACAATATTAATTTACAAATAGTCCACGGCAACTAAGGCAAGAGATAAATCCTATTCAAAGGAAACAAATTTACGTGGAGTGCATTAACAATAGACGAATGCCAATGGGCGAGAGAGACCCTCTCCCCTAGACTAGGTCCAGGTTTTCAACTGCCAACTGCAACTGCATGTCGATACTCGGAACATTTATTGATTTTTCATGGGAGTGGCTCTGCATTTCTTGGCCATAAGTTAGGTAATACATATTTTACAATTACATTAATTAAAATAACAAATTATTTTCTTGATTTGAATGAGTAGGTTCCCCTTGCTTCAACATGTGTCTCAAAGGGGTGGCCTTGATTTTTGAGTCCAAATTTGAAGGGCTAAAAAGTCAGGCAGTCTTAGGACACCGCTTTTCAACAACATAGAAAATCGGAGAGCCAAACCAAAATGGTTTTAATACAAAAATCGGTTCGTTAAAAAAGTGACCCATTGAAAAGCCAAAATAAAACGTTCAAAATTTAGTTGAAAATATCCTCTGAGGAGAGTCTGCTAAGGAAATCAGACATGGATCGAGTTAGTGATAAACCGAAGGGCACAAAGCTGCCCCAAAATCAACCAAGCACGGCTCAGGTTCGGCACGCGTCTCTGAATCTGGAGAACACCTTGGTCGGCGGCAGGTATAGGGTAATTCGACCCATTGGATCCGGCTCCTTCGGCGACATCTATCTGGGATTGTGCATCAAGGACGGCATCGAGGTGGCCATCAAGGTGGAGGCCAGCGATGCCAAGTACCCGCAGCTGATGTACGAGGCCAAGGTGTACAAGCAGCTGCGCCTCAATCCGGGATTCCCCAAGCTGCTGCACTTCGGCACCGAGAAGCGTTACAACGCCATGGTGATTGAGCTGCTGGGTCCGTCGCTGGAGGAGCTCTTCAACCTGTGCAAGCGCCGCTTCTCCCTGAAGACCGTGCTGATGCTGACCGATCAGCTCCTGCTCCGGCTGGAGGTCGTCCACGAGGCCGGGTTCATTCACCGGGATGTCAAGCCGGATAACTTCCTCATGGGCCTTGGCCAGAACGTCAGCCAGCTCTACCTCATCGACTTCGGCCTGTCCAAGCGGTACATGGACAGTGAGACGCATCAGCACATCCCGTATCGCAAGGATCGCAATCTCACGGGCACCGTCCGCTATGCCTCGATGAATGCCCAGATGGGCGTGGAGCAGTCCCGCCGGGATGACATGGAGTCCATGGGCTACTGCATCATGTACTTCAATCTGGGCAAGCTACCCTGGCAGGGCATCACGGCCGCCAACAAGAAGCAAAAGTACGAGGATCCTGGAGAAGAAGACCAGCATTTCGATTCAGACACTCTGCCGGGGATTGCCCACCGAGTTCTCGCTTTTCTTGAAGTACGTGCGCAATCTGCGCTTCAAGGAGCCCCCGGATCACAAGTATCTCCGCCAGCTGTTCCGCATACTATACCGCTCCCTGAACTTTCACTACGACTACATCTACGACTGGACCCAGCTGCAGCAGCAACAGAAGGAGCGGCTCCGTCGGGACCGGGAGCTGGAGAACGAGAAGATCCGCGAACGCCATCGGGACAAGGAGCGGGAATATCGCACTGAGACGGAGCGTCAGCCGGACGCAGAGCGGTTTCGCCAAACTTCCACCCAGCAGGCGGAGCACGCTTATCGCCGCCAGAGCACTAGATATGAACGCGATCGGATGATCGGCGATGGGTCCATCAGCCGGCGAAAGTAGCGAGGAGTAGTTCCATTTCAACGTTATGTGGTTACACAGTGCCACCCTACCTTCGTGGCTTTATGTTAACCCAATGGATACCAACAAGTGAGGAAGTATCTTATATCTACGAAGGCAGCTATTTTAAATTTATCGACATTTTATGGATAAATACATAATTTGGATCCTGCATTAAAGTTTATTTTATAATGTTCAGACCTTGTTCCTTATTAATTTGTACTATTGTAAAATAAAAATGTACTGGACTAGATCTCTCTTTGTAATACATCCAAATTTATTGCTGTTATAATAAAAAATATTTCCCTTCAAATTGATTGTTTGAACTCTCTTATAAAGTTTAATAATTTCTTATGATGTTGCCAGAGAGTATCTTTATTTAAATTAATTACTTTACCATCAATGCCTTTCAAAATATCCCTCTCACACTCGAATCCATTAAATAGTGTTGAGACCTTTTTCATTATTTGTATTATTTTAATGTACTGGACTGAAGATCTATCGTTTTGTTTGTAATACATCCCAATTTATTGCTGTTATAGTAACAAATCTTTCCCCTCAAATTGATACTAAGTTAAATATTTTCTTATGACAATGCCAGATAGTGTCTTTATTTAAATTAATTAATTTACCATCAATGCCTTTCAAAATATCCCTCTGACACTCGAATCCATTCAATAGTGTCCTGTGGGAAAACGCCACTCGTAAGTTTTCCATTAGCTTGGAACTCTCTCTATTTACAAGGCGGCCAGGGCGGGGTTGGGAAAGGCAACTTAATAAACTGTCAAATTGTCATGTAAACGGGACAAAGCTGCCAACTGAAAGTTTTTACCTCGCCGGGAAGAAGTTGGCAAAAAAGGAGGCAAAAGCGGGTTTATTTACGCTACTTATTTATTGAGTGGCGGACGGAGAAAGAAAACGGGTAAAAAAAGCATTTGCGAGTTATGCGAAAACAAAATAAATTTTAGAGTAGCAGTGGGCGAAAAAAAAATCAGTAAATATACGTATGTACATAGTTGTGTCAACCGCAAAAAACATTTTATTAGTTTCTTTTCTTGTCCGTTTTTGTGGCTGCGAAAATAAGTGGAAAAGTTTCATTTTATTTTTCCACAATCTCTTTGCTTAAAGACGGGGTCGCGACTTGGCACCTGCTGCCAAATTAAATTCCCAGCTCCGCAACTGAGACAGAGACCGAAAATAAATAGAGAAAGAGAGGAAGGAAAGAATGAGACGAATGGGGCTAGCACTGAAAGAGACGGAAATAAAACTACATGGCTATGACAGACTGGCAACTTCAATAATTTATGATGCAGCAGCCAAAGGAGAATACAGCGCCGGAATCATTTTGCCATTTGGAGTAATTTTTCTTTTAGCTCTCGGCTTCCCTCTCTGCCTTTCCTGGCGAAACTTTTGCGAGAAACAGAAAACATAATTAAGTGTTGTCTTGAGTTGGGTGCATAGTTGACATGACAAACAGTTGATGAACAGAAACTAAAAGAAAAGAGTGAAGCAAATAGCGCTGCGAAATACGGAAAATTGCAAATTCCATTGAGGGTGAAACAGTGGAAAATCCCTGAGAGACTTGCTAGTGGTCGAAAATGGCTAATAAAGCGGCCTGACAAGTGGCAAGTGGAAAGTGGAAATGCCAGACAATGTGGCTGCTTCAGCTCCAGCTCCGTCTCCTTGATTCGTTGCCTCCTGCCACAGAATACCTTTCGCGTTTCCGTAGCCTGACAACGACAGTTGGCATGTCAGCATATGACAAATCGTTCGGCTGACAGGTGACTTGAATGTTATGGAAATTTTCTAGCCAGCATCCTCGAACAGGACCCCCACACCATCCCAGTACGAGCACACGAATATCTAGTCGCAGGTAATGTAATTGCACATTTCGTTGTGTGAATGCCAAAAGAGGTGTTTATTTAATTTGCCAAGTGAATGTGTCTACGTGAATGCCATGCGCCCCCTCAAAGTTTGTCCAATTTGATGTGACAATTTCCAGCATTTTGCACTCAAAGGGAAATAGTTAGCAATGCCATGGCGTTCCTGGAATATAAATGCGATGGTCTAGAATGTAAACTGACTGGCTCGATTCAAGAGGTGACCTGAGAGGCAATGGCTCTGAATTTAAATGCATACGCCAGTCGAAGGGTAGACGAAGAAATATTCTTAAATATTTGTAAAATGACTGAAAAGGGCAGCCACACAATATGGATATTTAAGAAATATATTAGAGGGAGAATACAGTAAATATAATTAAAATAAAACCAAACATTCGTATAGTCAATATATTAATTAAAAGTTTAATTTCATATTATTCCCAGATTATATCACCAAAATAATATTGCAAATACAAGAATGCTTCCTAAAAGATAAAAATATTCCAAAGCGAATATTTTCACCAGGCTTAGTTTATTAAAAAAATAAACCCTTTTACAACGAGAACGCTATTCAAATATGCCAAAATGGATTTAAATGAATTTAAGGGCTTAGCCCGTTTCCATCGGCCATTCATTTAGGTCCCATTGTCGCCCCGTTCAACCCACTTAATTCCTGTAAAGTGTTGAGCTGAAAAATTGCAAAACTAATCTATTTGACAACGAAGTCCCTTCACCAGCCGCATCCGCACAGGTAAACCATTAACAGCAACAGTGAGCTGAGCTGAAAATACAATGCCGGCGAGAAGGCGGAAAAAGTTGTTATGTTGCCAGCGTTTATTTACAGCTTTAACTGAAGCGCAGCGAGATAATGCCAAGCCACAGCAGCAGCAGCAGCAGCAAAAGCAGCTCTTAACTTTCAGCAGTAGCCTTGAAGTTTTCACTCAAATAATTGCTTTTACTGGCACTAATAGATGGGGATTTCCAAATGGGTCCGGAGCACTCCCCTTCTGTGATCCGAGCCAAAGAGCTGCAGCATAATCCATTTGCCACGATAAGTCGAAAAACACGAACCGAAATAGCTCTTTGTTGCCGGGCTCAACCCACAATGGGATCTTAAGTTTGCCTTTGCTTTTGCTCTGTTTTAGTTTCGAATGCGCTCTGAAATATTTATCGCGCATTTTACGAGTAGAAGGAAAGTAATTATGTGCAACTCGGCGTATGCGCAATGTTAAGACACGGCAAAGACATGAAAATTAATTAGTTTACCAACAGCGATTGGTTGTGCCCCGCTGTTCCCAGGTGCTGCAATCGATTTGCGGCTTACCTATACACTTCAAAAATATTATTATTTGTAAATTAATTCCTAATAAATAAATGAGCATAAAAAGGTATATAAACAAAAAATTATTCAAATATTCGTACTAAAATTTAAAATTAAATTTTCGTAATTCTCCCTTTTTCATATTAAACAAATAAATATAAATGTTTAAAAATCAGAACTTAGCTATCTTAGATAATTTGAAAGTAGAATTAAAACTTTATAAATTCACAGACATCTACATTTTAAATTAGGAATGGAATTTATTTAACTTATAAGACTCTTAGTCTTATAACATAAACGTAATACATATAATTAACTAAATATCATAAATACAAATTAACGAATTTATTTAATATAATGCCTCTTTACAGGAAAAGTTGAAGCTATTAATTCGATACTATATCGTTTTTGGCCTGTGCACTCACATAACAGGAAAGAGGACTCGGCAGAAGTGCACCTTGAGCAGATTTCAACGTTGACTGGTCGAGAATTGAACGAAATAAAATGAAAGGCCCATCAAAGTGGTCGTAAAGCAAAGGGATGCCGTTGCCGTTGCTGATACCAAAACAGCGCCTCATGCTGTCTAAACAAAGGCGGACACAGCATGGGATATAGACACACGAATCGAATGTCATTAAACCGATGGCCCAGGGAGACGGAGATGGAGACGAGGCTGGCTGACTGACTGTCTGAAAAGTGAGGGGAATCGGCGGGGACTCATGTTGAGAGCTCATTAAAACGAATACGAATTTAATGGTACTTAAAGCGGAAATTGCCTGGCAAGTTTCCGCCATGGTGAGCACATAAGCAGCCGCAGCCGCACACAGATACAGCTACGGACTCTCAGATACAGAAGCATCTGGAGGATGCTAGGGATAGGAAGGAGTCAGCAGCAGACAGGAGCAACTAACGGGGAAAACCGAAAGCCAAGCGGATTCAAGTCCCTGGCCAACTTAGATCGAAGTGCCAAGCCAAGGCGCAGCGGCAACAAAGCTTTTACGAGCTGAAAAACTATTAGTGGCAACAGAAGCAACAAACAGAGAGCAAGGCAGCCCAGCCAGCACATCCACACGGAGAAAAAGTATCTGTGCCATCAACTTGTCACAACAAAACAACTTGGTAGCTATATAAACATGACAGTTTCAGGGAAAACGAACTACAGTGAAGAAGCTTTTCTCTGGGATTCCCGGAAAGCAGTTTCCTTGAAGAAAATATGCTTTGTACTTATTTTAATCTCTTCTAAGAAATCTAAGTTAAGCTAAGAGTGCTACTGGGACTTTCACCATTTTAAATAAATTCCCTTGAAATATATTTTAGAATTACAGATTTGTAAAATTTAAACTTTAACAGATATCTCTGATTCTACTTAAAATTTATTGATTTTTTCCCGTGCACTCAACAAAGAGCTCTAATACAAGAGAACCTGAACAGGTGCTCGCATATGAGTGGGCGCCCTTACTCCCAACTGGTCGGGCTTTCCAGTTTTTACGTGCGCTAAATGAAGCCATTACACACTGCACTGAACTACAGGTAAAAAAAATAGGAACAAAAATAACCCAAAACTGAAACCCTTGAAAACAGAAAATATTATAAAGTTATGATGCCATAGAAATACCATAATTGATTAAAAAAAACTTTATAGTTATAGTTTACCATTTTACATAATAAACAAATACGAACAGAAGCCAACTAAATTGAGTTTCGGGAGAAGAGAGAGATACGCACATTGTATATTTAAATTTTATAAAGAAAATCTTGTGGTTTGCTCTAACACTTACATTAAGATCCATTTTTGTTTTATTGTTTCAATTTCCAATAGGAAAAAGCAAAGGTAGAGCAAGGCTAACTTAATATTTATTACAACAGTTATAGCCAGTAAATATTGTCATACAAAATAATTTAATATTGATTTCAAGCCCACTTTCAATCTTTCCACATTTTTTTAAAACTTCCAATATTAGTTTCTTTCATATTGAAACTGTCCAACGCTTTTTGTTTGTTTGAAGTATTTCGAAAAAGGACAATTTTCAGAGAGAGAGAGTGCTGACCATGCAAAGCGGCAACAGTGTGAAAAACGGCGACGCCATACACAAAAGTATGCTTTAATTGAATGTTTGTTAGCCTTTCCCCGTACACAGCATCCGCTTTTTCTGCACAGAAATACAGGGGGAAAAAAGTCGAAACATTTTCCGCACATATGCATGTCAGTGGCGCCCATAATGGCAATACCATTCCATGTACTTTGAGTTTTCAATTTCAGCTTTTTGCCAGTCGTCGAAGCGCCGAGTGGGCGGTGGAAAATACACAAATGGGAGCATGTGAATGGAGACCCTGGTTCTCTGAGTTTTCTGCTTTTATCTGGCTCTAGTTTTTATGCAAACATTGCGTTTGTTTATGGTACTTTTAGTACCCTCCATTTGTTAACTAAAAATAAATATAAATATTAAAGTAAGAAGCTTATTAAATATATTCGAAACCGCAGTAAATATTTATAATATTTTGTATCAAGATATATTATAAACTATGCTATTCATGTGCGTTCTCAAAAGTTTTCCATTTTATTCTACGTAAGAATATATTCAATTTAAAAGGTGTTGAATTGAAGAAGTTTCAGAAACTGATAAGCCCTTAAAAATTTCACAAATTTGGTATTAAACCGAAGCCAGCATCGACCATTTTTGCGCCCATTACCGTTCAGGTTACCTGATGCCAGAAAGGTAACTTTTAGCACAAGTCAGCAAAAAATAGTTCCATCGATACGAGGCACGATTTGTGTTCGCTGCTCCCCGTTTGCGTTTTGCTTGCCGAGGCAACTTTGACTGCCAAATCAACGTATATAACTTTCCACTTGCCATAAATGTACCCAGATTCATGGGAAATAGAAAATGGCAAATCCATCTTCTGGCAGCAAACAAACATATTGCTTTTTGCGGTTTCAAAGGTAAAGAATCGTCCAATAGAGCTTTGTATAAGATTTAAAGGCAACTGTTTACATTTAACAATTCTACTGAAGAAGTGCAAGAAAAACCTGCTGCAAGAGGGACGAGATATACAATACAGTGGAGCTTCCTTTGGTAGGAATTTGTTCTATAATTTACCACTCCAATATATCTATACATAATATTAATAAGCAATTTTATTCTCATCCTTGGAACCGTACCTTCATATTGCCCTTAAGAATTCATGTGATTTTTTCCAACTAAGCGATGTCCAACTGTATTCATATATACCGAAATAGAAGCGAGTTTCAAGTGCACTTTTGCTTGCCAAAAAGTTAATAAAAATAAGTGCCTCTTGGCCATTGCCTAAGGGTCCTGGAGGAGCCGAGCAAACGAGTCCTGAACTCCGCCCAGTGCCATATGAAGTGCCCAACAGACGTCGCTAGTTAGTGGCATTAGTAATTTAGATTGCTGCTGAATAACTTTTGCCGTTCTCGAGCAGCTGCTGGCTGCAAACTGTTACGACTTAAAGTCCTGGATAAGAAAATACCACAGGCTGGAATAAAAGCAATAACAGCTTCCAGGCGGATGGTCCTCGAAGGCACTCGGCTGGAAATTTTTTATGCTACGCAGGATGTTGGCCAACCATTGACAATAATTGTTGTTGTCTGTACACAAACACACTCAGATAGAATTATTTTTTCAAAAAGTTGAAACTAGCCAAATGCCAAGGAAAATCTCGTTAAAGTATGCAAATAAATAGGAGTTTTTGAATTGCCTCCTTGAGTTCATTTGGGGAACTGTTTCCTTTGGGAACACATTTCTGGATTTTATTGTTGTGGGGACTGAATTTTGAAAGAGTGGTTTTGGTAGAGAAATAAAATAATTTTAAAATTTTATATTTGCTTGGAAATGAGAAAACTTCAGACGTGTTTGGATTAACCAATTAAAAGTATACTTTTAGGGCCTTCTCCAGTACACGTACGCATGCTTGATTTTTTTATTAAAAAAAGAATAGCACAAGTGATAGATAGATAGTTTATTCATATTATTTGTTGTTGGCTTCTTTAAGATATATTATTTGCTTCCTAAAAAATACCACAAAGATCCTAACTTCCATTGAAGCATGTCGTGCATTTTAATATATTTTCTCCCCTTAAAATAACACACCTCATAAACGGCTAATACCAAAATTTCTTCAACTTTTTAGCGCCCCAAATTTATGTGTGATTACTGTCCCCTTCAAATTGGGCAAAGGGGCGAAAGAATTTAATTTACTTAGGGAAAAAATGTGCCAACCGGAGAAGAGTGCACAAGTCAGCAGCTAAGACCCGGTAATCGCATTTCTAATTAAGTGCGAATTTCTAGCACACGCAGCAGCACCCTTGTCCCCCTGGAAATTGTGTTGTCGCCTAGTTTATTTCATTTACCCTCACTTTTTTTTTGTCCTTCGCCAGCTGAATTTAATTAAATTTCCACACTTCAAAGCGCTGGCAATGTGTAAAATGTCCTCAAACCAGACCCAAAACGAGAGCGAGAAAAGCCAACTTGAAAAAGAAATAGGAAAGCTGTGCGTCGAGGTGGAGGGGCCAACAAAAAAAATGGTTATAATAAAAAGGAAATCTTAATTTTTCGTCCTTCGTTATTTGTGCTTCAAGTCGGTTTCCTTCAGGTTACAAATTGTTGCAGCTTTCCTGCGGCTGTCTGCCTCGGCTCATTTTGAGTTCTTTTTCATTTTCATTTTTCCTCGCCTTTTTTTTAAGCTTTGTTGGTTTGCTTTTGCTTCCCTTACTAATTAATTTCGATTCATTGAGCACTTTTACAAGGAATTGCACACCCACTCGGGCTTAGAGTTGGGGGTGGTGTTATCTGGGAGCCACAACGTATATACTACGTGAGCCATTCCCGAACCACTCCCGAACACCGTCCTCAACCTCAAACTCCGTAGCACTCGCATTCCAATTCCAATTGCCATTGCATTACTTTTTACCACACGGAAAATAATTTCAGAATGGACATTGATTAAATATTGATAGACTGGCTAAGAAATTAAATATTAAATAAATTTTAGTCGCTTTCAACGAAAATTAATTAATAATTTTCATTAATAAATTTGAAATTGTAAGAATCCAAGTTTTGTTAAAATATCTGAGACACAAAGAAATATACAAATTTGATTTAAAAACAATAAATTAGCTTAAGTGTTGGATCAACAATTAAAAAGAAACCGACCATAAAGGTAAGATATCTTTAATATATTTTCTTAGGTAAACAAAGTTAATAATGTATATATAAAAATCATCATTATTTTTATCAATAACTAATAATCTTAATCTTTTTCTCAGTATATAGCACGGCAGTTTTAGTTCTTTCCCTTCGTTTGCCATTTTCCCATTTCCCTTTGCTCTGCCCAGCTTTTCCGTGCTTTTCCCTGTTTCACTTGCAGTCGCTTCAAAGGCGTTCACTGAATGCCTCAGCAAATGAGCGTTTCAAATTGTTGCCAACAAATTTGCTGCCATTGAAGAAATTGCTTTCAACTTCTGGGCGAAAATAAAAAAAAAACAAAGTACGAAGCAAAAGTGTGTCGGAGCGAGACGAAAGCACCGCTCCGTCTGTGTTAACAATGTTTTTCCGTAGGTGTTACATTTCCACTTCTCTATATCCTCTTCTCTATATCCTGTACATATATATATATATATCCCCACCCCGCCCCCCTCGATGTGTCAATTAAATGGTTTTATTGTAATGCATGTCCTAGATGCTAGATGCTCGATGCTGGCATTAAGCTGAAAGTGTACATATCCCGGTCTGACAGGAATCCAACGAGCTTAGCACAATCGACTGAGACATTCGCTATCGCCGACTGACACTTTGAGCGGCAGCAGGGAAGCAGGCAAATGGGAAAAATCAGGAAGCCAATTGGCAAAACCAGATAACAAAAAATGGAGATCGGAAAAGCCGTGTAAATCAATTAAAGGCAACTCAAAAGTTGCGGGAATTGTGTCCCTCTCAGTTTCAAAAATTTATTGACAGCATTCAAAGTAAATGTAAATAAAATAAAATTAAAATGGAAATACCTGACACGCTTCAATTGAAATACTCAATTTTTCAAACTGGTTTCTTAATTTATACGCTTAAAAAATGACTGAAAGAGTACAAAAATATTTCTCTGGTAAAAAAAAAATAATTTTGGTTTAGTTTAATTTTTCTAAGGATTAGATTTCGAAGGGAACTTGAGAAAAATTAGTTTAGACATGATTTTAAAGAGGTAACCAAAGTTTCAAAGTATCTAAGAAATTTTTTAAAGCAACGTAAGCCAAATTTTATTTTCGCAAATTAGTAAAGCTTTTATTTAAACGTGACGCATGGTTTCCACTGTTAGACCCACAAACAATATCCATTTTTATTCTCTCAAAAAGTTTAAATTAGTAACCGTAATAGAATTACCATAAAGTTTACTGTTCACTTCACTAAAAACATAAAACTACGTTCACTTTTCCCCATTTGTTTTGCCTTTAAATTTTTGGGAAAAAATTGTGTATAAAAAAATTAAATAACTGACATGCCCAGTCTCCGTGAACGAAAATTGCCAGGCCAAAACTTTACATTAACCAGAAACCCCAAAACCTCAGACCCGAATCCACACAGACACGGGAACACGCACATAGGAAAATATGCTGGCAATACGAGATCGTAATAAAAATGCAAAGCCTCAAAAATACAAATTAAAATAAAATGAAACGAACACGCTTTTAGGATGCTGAATATTTGATACTCTTGAAAAAGGATAACAAGTACATGCGTTTCATGTAATTATATTAAAATTCCGCAGATGAAAATAAATTTGTTTTGAAATTTGTTCAAATACAAAAATGCATCCCACGGAATGTATCTTGAATTCAGACAGAGATAATTAAATTCCTATTACTCTATCCTATTTGGGGGAAAATTCCATGATACTCTTTTTTTTGGTGGACCCCACAGCACATAAAGAAAGTGTAACGAAAAATGGGGAACAGCGCACACAGACACCGCCGCCTGGGCACAGAGAATGTATTAAATTTTTAGCATGCTCATTAAAAAAATATTAAAATAAAATTTCTATGGTAACCGCTCGACGAGAACCCTTCGCCAACACACACACACACATACTGTGCCACTAATAATGCCCACATGTATTGTGAAAAAAGTGAAAAATAAAATAAAGTAAAATGTGAAATTGTCTGGCTGATGGCAAAACATGAGTTGGCCGAGCCCCTGACGCTTTTTTGGCCGAGAAGGGTGAACACGAGACCGCATTAAAATTGGCATCACACACACACACACATGCACGAGGGCATGTGCACATTAAAACAACGCCATGTTGCCAAGCCACCCAACCACCACCACCACCACCCACAAAGAGATATCACAAAGGGCATGCGAGGGCTGAGGCAACGATATGTGAATATCAAGATTTAATTTAAAGTTAACTAAGTAAGATTAAGCCTTACCAACGCACACACATACACTCGCAGAGTGCAAATGCGAGGGGTTGGCCCGGGCAAGGGGGATGGCACCGGGTGGTGTTTCGGGATGGGTGCCTCGTATCAAGTAGAGCAGAAACTCTTAATAAAGCAATTGCCTCTGGCAGTCAAAAAGTAAACGTCGACGTTGTGCAGCAACGTGATTACAGCAGAAGGGAGCAGCGGGGGAAGCAGCAGGGGTGGCCAACAAGGGGAGCAGCATGGGGTGTGTGTGGGCGGTTGGGCGGTGAGTGGTCCTGGTCCCTTGCTTCTCGGTCCAGGGCCACGACCCACAGAAGTATGTGTCTGGGCCTGCAGTTACACTCATTCTCCACAGGACTCTGCACTCCAAAAAAACCTATAGAGATTATTTAAAATATTAAAAAAAAATAAACATTCTTTTTTAAGAACCCTGAACAGTACCCAATAAATAAATATTTTAAAACTTAGTTAACATTTTAAGTCTTTTATAAAATATATTAGTATTTATTTACTTTTAATGTCTTTTTTTTTCAAAAACTAAACTAATCGTATTCTAGAAATTTAATATTTATAAGACGTAAGTTCTTCTTTAGTCAGGGCCCCGTACGGATTTTTCTCAAAGTATTATCCACTCCTTACAGCAATTGTATTTGTATTCTGCTCTGAAATACCTTTTAAATATTTTTCTTTCTTTTTCCATAGCCTTTTCTGGCCCTGACAAAGCGCAGTTGAAAGCGGAGTGGGTGGGTTGGTTCTCAGGCCTGCAGCAGCTGCAGCTGAAACTTAACCATGCCCTCAAATATCAACTAACCAGAATACATAATAATATATTGAATAGAGAGAAAGCTGAAGAAGAAATATGAAACGGCGGGCGGGCATTGCATAACGAGACTATGAACTGAATTTAATTAGCTCTAAGAATTCCTGCCATAGATTCCAATGCACAGTGGGTGTCATACGAAATATCGTTCAAAACTAGTAGCCGCCAGATATAAATTATAATATTATAATAAAAAAATTACAAAATAACTAGAATTCATTAAAAATAGAAATCGTTTAACAAATGAAATAAAATTATTTCTAAAAAATTCAAATGCTTATTTAGTTTTGACTTGCTTTAAATTTGGTTTATTTAGTTATAATACCATATTTTGTTTGAATTAAGAACAATGTTTTGTTTATTTATTTGTTCACTTATTTTTTAAGTCAACTAAAATTAAAATTAAACTATAAACTTTATCTATTTAAAATCTGGATGGCTTCAACGGAAGCTGACTTGAAATCCAGCAGTTACAATGTGGAATAACAACCTCGGTAACCTACCCACTGTCATAGTTTTATGCATGAAACAGAATCTCTGCAGCTAAAGGCAAGTTAGGAAGGAAGCATCATCAGCATCAGCATCAGCCCAGCATCAGCATATTATTTGCAGCACCAACAAGGACCACAACTCCGGCACATGAAGTGTACTACAATGGCGGCGTTACTATAACAACCCGGACCACTCCGGGCATTAAAGGGCCAGCCGTTGCCGAAAAAAAAGAACGATGAACGGAATCTCTCTATTGTTATTATCTCGAGCCGGGAGGGAAAAATCTAAATTTAAACATAAACATGAAAGCAAGTTTTTCAAAATCTAGTTTTGCATTTTGATAATCAGGCGGCGGGGGTTGTGCAACCAGCACAAATCACAAAAAACTGAAAAATAAAAATGTAATAAAGGGGTTGGCGTCGGGCAAGGGTTGTGCCGTCTGCAGTTGATGATACTGGCACTTTCGGGCGAGGAGGGGACATCGAACTGGTGACAGTTGTCAGATATATATAGCCATATAGCCGTGGGCCTTAATAGGGCTTGGTTTACTCGATTGGGTCCGGGGATCGGACTTACTTCGCCCTGAGCCTGTGGCCCTTTGTGTCCCGTCAAAGGACACTTTTCGTTTGCTTTTTAATGCTTCGCGCTTCATAAAATCGAAGCCTCAGCAGCGGCATCGGCATCAATGGCAGTTTCCATTTCAATTGGAAACGGTCAAAGCCTTAAAGCGATTTAAATTTTATTCGTTTTTTTTTTTTTATAAAGAGTTTTGGGCATCGGCTTCATTTTTGATTAATGTGCCAGCGAAGCGATGAGGAATCCGGTGAAAAGGCATTTTCGACAGGGCACCAAAAATTTACATGACAAAGTTAGTTCATTTGAAGTTTTTGCATAAATTTCCCATCAAATATGACACACCAGAATGAAGGGAGCAAAAGCCAGATATAGGCTATAGGCACTCTTAATACTCTGAAAAATATTTTTCAATTAATATTTGTTGACTTATACTAACGAATTGTTGCTAACCAGAAAAATATAATATGAATACAAGTTTGATTACCTTAGCTGATTTTGGATACTAACTTGTCGTTTAAAAAATTCAAATTCAATTTTAATATCAGATAAGAAAAGTAACAGAAGCCGTGAAAAATATCTTCCTTTTTTATTTTTCGGATTACAGGTATTTTATACTCTTAAACAGTTCTCAATTTATCCATTTTTTACCCCTTTTACACTATGTAGAAAAATGTTGCAAATATATAAAAAATTCGCATTTCGTGCAAACATTTTGTATACAAATACAAAAAAAAACCTTTAACATAAAAAGAAACTCATTGATCTTATTAATACAAATTTCTTTCCGCTTGCGTAAGCAAATCAAATTTCACAAATGATTGTCGACATTATGTACAATTTGCGTACACATGAGTGCATCCGACTATTGCATAACTTTTAGGAAATGCAACGAAATGAATATTTAATCAAAATAAATAGCATTAATTTTCATATTTAATGAAGCAACACTTCATTTAAAACATGCTCGCCGCCAGCGGTACGGGGCGATTTTACCTCTCATTAAGAATGTGAGAGCACCTTCTCATTAATGCTGCATGGCAACTGGCTCATTATGGGGCCGAAATAAAAACACAAAATACAAATCCAACAGCAACGAAACCAATTAAAAATAAAAACGTTGAAAGCATAATACACAAATAAAATCCATATACGCCCGGGAGCAATAAACGCTTACGCAATTTAATTGCGCACAAAATGGCTGCCGGGACATGCCGGGACGGGTGCAAAAAAGAACACAAAAAAAGGAAACAGACAAATATATGTATGAAAAATAAAATAAAACACCAAAAATCCCGTCTTTCAATAGCGCGATAATTAATATAAAATAAAGTCCGAATGGTAAAATTGGAAGGATAAGCCGGGATGAGTGGGTACAGAACGATGTGGGGCCTATAATTAAATGGAAAATGTGACACAAAAAAGTGCAGTTTAAGTCCGACAATGGCGGGTAATTGTAATGTTTAAGCCATCTTCAACGGAGCGGACAGAATGTCCATTCAAAATGCTTTAAGTTTTATCCATATTCGTTTTCCCCGGCGATCCATCCGCCTTGAGGGACATTTCCTTGTTGTAATATGCATAAACATTTGGATAATCCCGAGCAAATTTAATATTCCGGCTTGGGCCTGTGATAAATGAGCAAACATTTAATGGGCTCTCGCACAGATTTCAATTAAATAAATGCCTGGACTATTTAGTGCGTTCAATCCGCTTTTATAGGCAGCATTAGGCAGCCGGCTTGAAGGCATCTAATACACTGAAAAACAGAAACTGTAAATAATAAAAATAAAATCAAAGAAGCTTAAACAGGATTATGAATTCTTATGTTAATTTAAGAAATATGAATTATCAACATCTCAATTCCAGAAAACTTCATAATATGAATACCCGAATAATGCTACTCTCGAGCTTTAAAGGCCATTTCAAAGACAAATGCTTGATTCATACTCATTTATTCACTGTGTACTCTCTGGACCAGGCTTTCTGCTTATTAAGAAATATCTTAACGGGGCCAGGACCTTTTTCGCCAGCCTGCGGCGCCAGTGTGCAATGTTTTTCCTCATTTTCATATTGCTCTTTGCCGGCTCATCATAATATTGCCCCCGCCAGCAGCACTCATCCCACAACCACTACCAGTACCAGGAGCTGGAGCAGCAGCAGGAGACGGAAGCAAGAGCAGCAGTGGGAGTCGTGGTAAAACAGGAGAGCAGGAGCCGTGCCCCAAAGGCCATTCTTCAGTGTCAAATCCAACGCACACCCTCGTCCCTCCGTTCTTTACTTAGAGGCATACACTTTTAATGCGTGTCGCTCACATTTTATGAGCTGTCACAAAGCACAAGCAGCCCGAGAGAAAAACCAGGGTAAAAAGAAGGAAATATTACGAAGGAAGTGCGCACTCACGCAGCTGTGACCAGCATGGCAAATAAATGAAAAAAGTTGGGCAAATAAACACAAAAAAAGCAAAAGAAAAAAAAGAAAAGGGCAACATGCTCCAAAATGTAGGTGGAAAAGTTATGCACTTACCCATTCTTCCTGCTCTCCTGCTGCTCCCAACTCCTGCTCGATGGTCCCACGAACCAACTGCGGCTCTTATTTAATTAAATGTCAAATGCTGGCCGACAGTCCGTTTGATTTGAACAGCATTTGGCGGCTCTGGCCAAATGGACTGGCCGGGGACATATTTGATTTATTCCATTTCGTATTTGTCTGTCGGTATTGGAAACAGGCAAAAGCTGAAAATTATCATTAAATTTGATTTCGTCTACTTGGGAGAGGGTTTTTAATATCCATGACGAGCAAACACAAACGCGCAACAAATATTATAAAAATGTAAAATGTCCGAATAATATGACTTTATTAAAACATTTTTTTTCTCCAGCCCAAATATCCACTGGAATTCCAATAAAGATATCACAGAAGGAACTTGAGTTTTACAATGGATTTTAATAAGAGTTTTTGATGGAATAATACGATTCTTTTGGGCTAATTTAAAACCTTTAAAGAAGAATTCACTTGAGACAGGTTAAATAAGAGTTTACTTCTTAGCATATATTTATGGTGTTTGCTATACTCTCAAATTTTAAATACATCAAAATGTACTCAGCTGCTTAATATTTACTTTAATTAATACCAGCGATGGAGTTAATTGCTATAGCTTCTCAAACACATGTTTAAGGCTTCTGCCATTGTTCTTTACATCAGTTATTGATGATATCTGAAATCCAATACCATTCACTCATATTTGAGCTACTTTGTACAGCCAAAGGAGCATGTAATACATTTATTCAAACATCACGCATACGCAGTGTGGCCATTGCCAGACGAATGCTTTGGTTCAGGCACGGATTTAATTACCAACTAATTAATTTGCACACCCCCAACCACTGTCCAGCATGGCTAAATATTTCCACGAATTAGTTTTCAATTTCATGCACACATGTACAGCCACGACCACGCCCCTGGGCCAGTAATCATAATTGAACGGGAGGATGGGGAGGAGGGTCAAGTGCTGTCTGAAATCCATTGTGAAATTTGCACAATTTTCCATTTGCAGCTCATTTTTCACTTCAAAGCACAGGAAACGTCCTCTGCAATTATGTTATTTGAAATGGAATTGTTTTTCATTCATTTCATATATCGCTTTTATAATTGCCTTTTTTTCGCTTTGATATCTGCCACGAAAAGTAATTTTCCTGTTCACTTACAACTGATTATGTCGCAAGGAGCAGCGGAGGACAAATGTCAGTGAAATGTCTGAAATATTCTTGCTAATATGCGAGCACATTTAATTAACCACATTTGCCAAAGGACATTCCCGTCGCACTGCCACAGTCATCTCGTCGTCGTCGGCGGGAAACATCAAAGGCATCTCCCATCATTACAGTCCCCACACTCGCTAATTAAACATGGCTTGACACACAGCAAATTATCAATAATGCACAGCATCGCAAGTTCATCTCTGTTCTGTTTGCTTTTCGGTTGATTAGCCAAGAGGAGAGAGCTCGCAGCGAATGTTGCATTAATTAACACTAAGCACTGAAATCCGATTCGTTCGAGTCAAATGAACTCAATTGATAATGCCAGTACACCATGTGGCCAAATCTAGTAATTAGTGTAATGCATTGACGCTCTTTATGCCTCAAATAACACTAGAAAACGAGGGGTTATTGTGTATTTTTTAGAATTACTAAAATCCTTAAGGTAAATAACTAGTAAATTTGCCACTAACACCTAACTAGTGTACAAAAGTTTCTCATAATTTTTCCGAACAACCAATCAATTTCGAAATGTGTGAACCTCCAATTATCCGCTTTTCTGTGTGAAAATATAAATTTCTTTAGATAGCAAGGAGAAGGGCCCGTAATTGCATTGTATTTGTATAACAGCTTTGACCGCAGCAGCTTGGCTGGGGAAAGTAGCAACAAAAACCACAACAAGTTGTTGCTTAGGCCTGCGGCGGACTAAACAATTTTCCAAACTAATACCCCGCTGGGAGAAACCTGAGCTAAAGCCGCCACACACACACATGTCGGAAAAGCGATGGAAAAGCAACGAACGAATCGAAACGTAACGAAGCGAAGCAAAAAGCCGAAATCCCAAAAATCCCTTGATTTATTTCTAATACTTACACACACACACATGAAAAGGAATATCCTGGTAAATAGAGCAAGTGAAAAGTTCTCCCCGCCCAACCAAAAAAAAGAGAAGAAAAAAAGCAATAATGCAACAACAACTGGGGAAAACTTTAGCATTTCCCTGAGGAACTAAACTGTGCCACCGACGGCGGTTTGTTTGCTTCCTTTCAACTCCGCATCCTGCGGGCAGTCCCTTTCCCCCGTTAATTCCGCACTTCGCCTGCTCCTTCGAAGGGCCTCCAGAACCACTCAAGGATATTTCGGCAAAAGGAGCGACCATGCAAAGTGAAGCTAAACGAAAGTGCCTCAATTTAAGTTGTAAGCTGATTTGCTAGAGCGTAATATGGCCACAGCATATACGCCCACAAGTCTTTATATATATATCTATACATACCTATTTGTGTATGTATCTGTTTATATGTCCTGAAAACACATATGCCAGGATATGTGCTGCTCTGCCCTCGCACATATGTGTGTGTGGTGTGCTGGTGCTGGTGCTGGTGCTGCCCCCGCTCATTGAAGTAGAAAAACTTTCTGGCTGGAGTAGCAACAGAAATGCTGAAAATTAAGGCGAAACTTTGGCTTGTATTCCCTTTTTTGTCGATGCCATTAACTGGGGTCTCATACATTTCTAATGAACTTGGATGAGTTGGCAAATTAAAGGGAATGTTTATATTTTCACTTCAGGTTCATTTCCAAAGGCTAACGTGATAAGAGGAGTTAAGGTAATGCTTTTAAATAATAAAACTTAGCTTACAGATTAGTATATTTCGTGCTTGGAATATAATTAGACTGAAAAGAAACTTCACAAGGAATTTAATAATCATGAAGAAAATATAAATTAAAAATTAGTAATCAAATCATTTAATAAATAGATTTTTCTTTAATATCTAATATTAAGTTCACTGAAGTAATTAATTAAATAATTATATATGTTTGCTATAATGCTTTGTTTTCGAGTAATTGAATATAAGCAAAGGAAGCTTTACCTTATAATATTTTCTTTAGACTAAAAGTGTCAATAAAAACTCATTAACTCATTAACTCATCAATTTTATAATGTCTAGTACCAAGAAAATAGATCTACCTCCACCAGATCTTACCAAAACGTTTAATCAAATTCAAAACTTACTTTATGGACTATTCCTCGGTGGAACTACCAGTCTGAGCTTCTGAACTCTAAACTCAATGAAACCTTAGGGAGGGAAGACCTCTACTCCATCATAAATCCATATAGACTTCCTATTTCTTATAGACACCCCGGATAAACGGAGTGAAGGCCCCTTGTCTTTGAGCTGGCTGTTTTGGTCTGATTTCAACACAAATCCCTTTGGTGCTAAAGCAATTTATGCGGTTTCCAGCCATCCGGCTATGGGACCTGGGATGTGGCATGTGGGCTGTGGGACGTGGCTAAAAACTACACACACTCTCCGGCAAAAAACATACCGATACCACCGACACAGACATCCAGCGATCCGGACATTCAACAAACTCAAGATGTGCGCTCCGAATGCGAGAATAGTTTCTCCGTGAAGGCAGAGGCGAAGGGGATTGGGTTGGGATTAGGGATGGCAAGCCCACATGCACTTGGCTGGGCTTTGGTTATGGCTGGTTGGTTATGGTTAGATTGGTTGCCCCGCCGGTCCTGCATAAGTGCAATTTTATGTTTGGCCCCCAAAAGTTGCCTCCAAAGCGAAGTAGTTGATAAATGGCGCCCACCGCCCACCGCGCCGGCGGAGAATCTTTGGAAATCCGCACCCAAAATCCAATCCCTTCCCAACCCAAACACAATTCACAGCAGCAGCAGCAGCAGGGCGAGGGAAGGAGCATAAAAAAATGCAAATTTCTGTGCATAAATCTAAAAATGTTTATATATAAATATGGTCGCTGTTTTTTATGCTTGTCCCATATCGGTGGAGGGAGTTTGCCAGCAAGGGCAGGTTGTAAGGAAGGAAGGGCTGGCCGGAAAAACCACATGCCACGCCTAACGAGCCGCCTACCTTGGTGAGTGCTACATGGCCGCAGATAAACCGTCCGAAAGTAATGCCAAAACCCCAAAACATTTCGTGTCATAAATTTTACGACATAAGCGCGAAAGGCAAAGCAACACAAAGGAAAACTGCCAGAAAAACCACAACAGAAGGGAATAGAAAAAAGTATTTTCAGCTCTGGTCGAAAATTCTATACTCTGAAAACCACAAAGAGGACTTGGGTATAAAGAAAAAATAATCAAAATATAATGGAAAGAAAAAATATTTGAAACACAATTAAATTTTTTAGAAAAAGTGAATTTTTTTAGGAATTGGAGTCCCTATATTCCATTTATTATATTTGTTTGCACTTTCATAATATTTTATAAAATATTTAAAGAAAGTTCCAAGACCTACATAAGTCCCTTATAAAAGCTTCCTTACCAAATCAAAGTAACCATTACCCTTAGAGCATGTATGCCCATTACAATAAATATTGATTTACAATTTTTTGTGCTTAGAACATTAATTTAGCCAAAGGCAGGGCTGTAGTCTGAAAAAGTAACACAAAGACAAGAAAACCCTGGCTAAAGTCTGCTTAAATCTAAGCAAACAGGAAATAATAAGAAAATTCCAATCAATACGCTGTAGGGCCCTAATAAACATATAATTATCTCACGCTTTTATCCGAAATTCCACAACAAATTTGATTAAATTTTAAGATCCGCTCCTGATTAGAGCCTCCTACACAGCCAAGGGCAATACAATGATATTTAACTGTTTTAGGGGCAGTTCGTTGAGCTATAAATTAATTCAAGTGCCTGGAAATATTTTTGATAACATAAAATCAAGCCAAGCGAAGCCAGAGAGTCCCTTTTCATGTTGTTATTCTCGACGAGGCCCGAAAATTTAAACGGCCCGGCCATTAAACGAAACGAGTTGGATGTAGTTTAATGACTCCATTTTTTGAAAGGAGATTGGTTTGGTGGGTGGGTGGTTGCTTGGTTGGTTTTGCCGACGTTTCCCAATATTCGGCCGCACTTTAGCCAATTCTATTTGTCTTCTGCTCGAAGATTTAATTAAAAAAGTCCAAAGCATGCAAACGAAGTTTTTAAGGGAAGGCAAAATTTTGCTGGCATTAGCCAGAACTTGCCTGGAAACTGGAAACCGACAGCCACAAAGGATACGGTGCGATGCGATGCGCCAAAGGAAGCGCCAGGAACTTGGCAAACTTCGGTGGAGCATCTCGTTATCATCGCCCATCATCAGCGTCAGATACAATAATAACAGTGGCAACAAAGAGCAAGCCACTCGTCTTCGATTCCTTCGTTAGCAATACTTTTAAAGTAAATTGCGGCAGACCCGGACCCGGACCCGGACCCAGACCCGAAACCCTGCTGGGGGAGGGTTTTCCGATCCGGATCCGGGAAAGTGCGGCTCCCCTGCACACGTTACGGCACTCTGCCCTCGCTCCATGCTTCGTTTGGTTTTGATTTTTCACCGCTTGTCATGGCTATGCTGGCTGGCTCTTCCGGAGCTTGGGAAACTAATTGCATGCAAATATTGACAAAAGCAAAAGTAAATATAATTTCATTGTTTACTCATAAATACGCATTATTTGGAAAATGAAAATAGAAAAGCTCCACCGTCTTCCGGGGGCAGCAAAAAATAAGATGAGGAAAAAACTAATTTAAGACTTTCGGAAGTTTGGGGTAACTAGGAAAAATTAATTATTACATTGAAAAAACACTGGAAATTAATATATTATATTTTTTATTCTGAGTTATAACTTTACTTCTTTGCATTTGGTGAAGTAAATCATTATTATATATTTTCATTCTATGAAAAAATATTCAGTTAGTAGAAATTGTGTAAAACAAAAAATCTATATAGTATTTATAATACTTATTATTATAAAGTCTTTATTCAGGGCACTTAAAATGCCTACTTTAAGTCACTTATTAAACATAAAATATTAGGTGATACCTTGTCCTTGTCCAAATGAATGCCATAGAAATATTTCTGAACAAACATCCAAAATTCAAAACTTTCCACAGGATATCTCAGATTAAATACACGAAAAATCTTAAAGCTTATATCGAATGCAGTGAGGAAATCGGGAGCTGAATATCTTATATCGTCGAAATGCACAGAGAATTTGGTGCAATCCATATTTCCGCCAATCGCAACTATTACGGGTTTCAGAGTCTCGCCACTGTTGTAAAGGGAAGTTTTTAACACTTCCAATTCCTGCTGTGCTTTACCGTAAGACCTAGCTTGAATCATGAATGATTTTTGGGAGTCCTTCACCGTAGCCTTGACATTTGTTTTGCGCATTGAATGTAGCAAAACATGAAGTAATAAAGCCAAAATTTCATCGGAACCTGAAATCATGAAGGAGATATTTAATTTATGACAGAGCGTAACTTTTATTCGGTTTACAAACCTTCAGTCTTGGCGTTTACTTCCTCCAAGTAACTAAGATTGATAGAGTCATTTAGTTTTTGATTCAATATGGGCGTAATTTTCTCTCTAAATGTCTCCCACTTCGTCATCAAAGACGGGCATTCGGGATATAACATCATAAAGTCTATCTCCACCTAATACAAAATGGGTAATAAAGATATTTTCCTCAATATCATCAAGGTATGCATACCAACAAATGTCCCAGCAAATCGGAATATAAATTCCAGTGACTTAAAAGCCAAGAAATTGAAATTCTGCGACCATCCGTGTTAACTATATCGTCCCTTCGCAATTTATAGCACAACCGCCATTTTTCCTCGACTTCAGCCCAAGGATGTGTATTACATTTTAGCCATTCCTTGGCCCGTTCAGCTGTTAAAAATTTCTGTATTAAAAATTACAATCATTTTTCCAAACTATTTACCTTTTTCTTTTGAAACTTTGTTTTCGGTGCTGTCCGCATCTTTAGCAGAAGAAGAACTGGATGATTCAAATATATATTCACCGCATTTCTTGAGCTTTTTCAGTGTGTTGTAATACTTATCATAGAGTCTTCCACTAGGCCGTAGTCCAACACAATTGTAATAGATTTTCTAAATGCCACTATTTGATTAATAAAATATATAAGCAATACATAGAGATTGTATATACCTTGTCGTCTTTAAATTCCCTTTCTATTTCATTGGAAATTCTATCAAAATCACCCTTGCCTGGTTTCATCTTATTTTTAACCATAAATGTCACAATAGCTTCAATTAAGATTTTTCTCGATGTATCATTCATGCTTTGATTTTCTTTCAGTGCTCGTTTGACATAGTCGCCAGCAGGATGGTCGCTTAGCGCAAGATACAGGTCCTAAATTATACATTTTAAAAAATATATAAATTACCAAAATAATTTTCTAGTAAGACTTATGGTAAAACACTTACAATATCATTGGCATTTTGGTTTCTCAATGAACTGTTTAAAGTTGACGAATTGTTTAAAGTTGATGTACTCAGTTGTGTGACCTCAAAATAATTTTCGTCTAAATCTTGTCCCAGTTTGACGGTACAATTATCCAGGTTATTAAAGCCCTTAAAAAATATATAAATATAATTAAATAATGAAATCTTAAGGAACTAATTTTCTTACTTGTTTGCGTTTCCACTCCTGTAAATGAAATCGAAATTCAATCTTATCTCCCAATTTTGAATGGCGAAAGAGATCTGTCAGGTCGACTTCGATTAAGAATTGCAGTCTTCTCAAGGTGATAGCCTCAGCTGAAAAATATATAATAAATAAAAATATTGTTTAAGATTAGTAAATATTAGTACGTATTAAAACGAATATATGCTTAAATATTTTAACAATTTTTTCTTCTGTTTTATGTGTATTAATTTTGTATAGGCTTTCACTGCATTTATTGGTGCTGTTGAACGCACCCAGTTTTTCCCACTACCACAGGCACTCGAGTAAGCTAGAGAGAGATAAAAGAGCAAGCAACAACAAAGAGCAGTAAGCCACAGTAAGAGTACTGCCAGAGCGCAGGTGGAGAGAGGCAAAGAGCGAGAGATATAACCAGCTGAACAAATACGAACTGAGCACATAAATTGCTCGCTCAATATTTGTGCGAGAGGGAATGAACAACAACTGGTTCTCTTTTGTTTAAATAATAACATAATGTTCGCTAAAACCTTAATTATTGCAATATGTATAAAAAATATATTGTAACTCCTAATTACCCACTAAGACTGGAAGTATATGGCCAAGTCCCCAGCTGTTGAGCAACTCGTTTAGTTCCACGTCGGACATCTTGCTCTCGCAAATGCTGAACACTGACTAACTGCACACAGAAACGAGCTGTCGGTAAATTCAACCAACTTTATTTTTCGGCGAACAGCAAAAACAAACAAATGCGAGAGAGACACGTTGTACAAACGTCACAAAAATACTGCAGTCGGTGTTGTAAAATTCAGCCACAGTTGTTGGTAAACTAGAGCTGATTAAGCATCGATATAATAATCGATACATCGATGTTTCTCGAACTGTGGCGTACCTAGAGACGGTTGCCCTAAGAAGTTATAAGTTTAAATTAAAAACGGGTTAATTTAAAACTAAATTTCTTTACTGTGCATGCTGAATAATTAATAATGTAATTAATGTAATAAATTATAAAAACATGCAAGCTTGCATTTGCTATATGTATATAATAAATGTTAACCTTTATAGTATTAATTAACACAATTATATTTAAACAAAAATTCTAAGAAAATGTGTTTAATTTCACAATTAATTGCCGAAAACAGCGACAAGGCAATCTTTACGGTTGTTTGGATTTTTTAGCCATGCCATTAAACATCGTGAAAAATACCTTCAAGGATCCCGATTTTCTAGGATTGCCTAGGGTAGATTTTGGCACTCGCTCTAATCGGGTTTAAACATTCGACAAAAACGTTGTTGCCTAATTAGCATCATTATTTTTGATGGGGTCACGCAGGCAACAGGGGAGCTCTGAACCCGTTGCGATACCTTTTACCGGGAACGGGACCGGGAGCAATCGGGACGGCGTCGAGTCGAGTCTGATAAATGGGCAAAATGCTTAGCAAAGGTAATTAATGGGTAAGTGCAGGACGGGGATGGGGCCTTCAGGCGATAATTAATGTGCCTGCTAAGCACGAACATGAGTCCTCCAATCGGCCCGTTGAGAAGTGCTTCCGGAGTTGATAAAAATTGATGCCAATTAAAAGTTGGCAATCTGCGAAGCTGTCAAAATGGGTCAAGTTTTCAAGCTCGAGACCCCGCCCCCCGAAAAACCGCTCCTCATCTTTGTTGTGTTGGCTTTGTGAGCAAAACTTTGGCCAAGAACAAGAGCAGCATTAAATTGCCCACAAAAGAACTCTTAATGTTTAAAACCCTCGAGCTGGGACTGAAAAACAACAATTTACGCCCCACAACTTGCTCGAGTGTTGCGCTTAATCGTCAAAAACACTTCTTATCGAAAAGCATTTCGCAACCAAACCCCAACCCCAAACCCCCCTAAAAACAGTGCGGAGTGAACTTTACTCATAAATTATTACACAGAATTAGTTGCAAGGCGCCCAAGGAGTCCCCCAAGAAACATCTTCAATGACTTAAAAAATTTAAAGCTTGAAGGGAAAATGAAATATGGCTGCCGGAGTCAAGACAAAAAGCTAAATAATCACAGACATGTCGGATAATAAATGATTAACGTGCTACCCAGGCACCGAGGGTGGGTTTGGAAAGGAAGACAACCCATTTGAGGTCATTTGTATACATTGCTCAGAGATTTCAGGGATATTGCTGGTTTAATGTTGACCATTTCAATGACTCAAATTGATATTGATGGGCTAAACCCATTAGGGTCATGTTCCTAATAAAAAACGAGCCCTTGCGGCAAATGCAAAGTATCAATCATAATGGTTACCCTAAGCTGAGTTAAAATTATAATTAAAAAAAAATAAAAAAAACAATGTACAAAGTTCTACTCCTTATAAAGTAGGCCGCATCCAATTCTCAAACACAAAACTCAATTTCAAACGATTTTTAAAATACTTTCAACTGAAATGCATTAATATTAACATGGGTAAACGCGAGAGATTAAAAAGGCCTTCCGCCGAGGATGAGCGAAATGAACGAATTATGAAATTCATTCAGGAGAACCGACCACACCTGCTCCTGAAAAGAAGACAACTAAAGTCTTGAAGAAACCACCGACTGGGACGAGACTACATCTGGCTAAAACTACTTCAGATGCCAAGAAGACGGACAACCCACCATGTTTGAGTACAACACCCACAATGGATCCGAGGTTGGCAGCCGGTGGGTAAACCAAATGGAATATCGTTTCTTTTATATTTACTTCCAATTTTCCAGGCGAGAATAATCCGGCTGCACGAAAACAGCCGGGAAAACTGCCTCGGACAGACAGCGAATGCCAGTTTCAGGCTCCTGGTGTGCATTTTCTTAAAGCACGAAACACTAATTTGACCGAACAAGTTCTGGTTTTTAAACCTTCAAAGCCCATTCGCAAGGAGCTAAAGAACAAGTGTAACTTTTTTCCCAAATATGTGCACCCTTCGCCCCTTAAGGATCAAACCACCCAGACGCTTTATAGGTAAGAAAGCTTCTTGAGGTCGGACTCCTGTGATTCAGTGGATATATGTGGTTTACTTTCTAGGGAGACCTCGGCTCAAACTTTGGCCTATTTACCAGAGGTTTGGCGCTTTGAAGGAAATACGCGAGAGCTGTTCACCCTGCCCTCAGTGTTGCCTGGCGATAAGCCACCAGGGCTGTATGAGGTCGAGGTCCTGGAGCGTTCTCGCAGGCGGTGGTCCTTTTGGAGGCCTTGAAGGCCAACCGAAAGCGGCTAAAACTCGATGAAAAGAAGCTGGTGGTGCAGAAGTACAAGCCCGTGATGGAGGCCTTCGAGTGGGAGCACTGGATCGAGCGGGAGGAGGCCATCCAGCAGTGCCAGATGATGCGCCTCCAGATCGTGATCAAGATGTTTGACAAGCGCGAGAGGGAGATGCACGCCGCCTCCAAGACGCGAATCGAGCAGGCCTGCGAGCGCATTGAGATGCGGCGCCAGAAGGGTTTGCGCAAGAACGAGATCGAATTCCAGCGGGGAATACGTCGCCTGAATAACCAGGTGCTGAGCAAGCAACCAAAGTGGAAGAAGGAGACTCCCATGGAAGCCCTGGGCTTGCCCTGCTCCGAGTTCTACGGCCCGCACATGAGGTACGGCGTGGATCCAGCTCGTCGCCACTTCGTCTCGCAAACCGGACAGCGTGCCTTCGACGCGCGAATCGACAAACTAGAGCAGCAAGTGAACCTTCGAGGTCTCAAGTGTCCTTTCAGAAAACTCAAGGAGTGGTCCCAGCCAAAGCAATATTCGATGGAGGCTGAGAAGAACATTACCAACGAGGACTTTCTGCACGGCCTTTACAAGGGTCTAAGATCCTTAAGAGAGGTCGTTGAATTCACTCCCAACCCGCCCGAGTGTCTCAAGAAAAAGTTCCGCCGAGAATTTAAAAACAGCCGGATGTCTATGTATTTTCCTATGCAGTTTTCCGATCTCTACGACAAGAACGAGGATAAGCCACAGACAGCTGCACGGCCGAGCCTATCACGGTTTCATAAGACTTTTGCCCCGGACCTGAAGCATATACAGGCGGAGAATAATCACGAGGACCTCCAGTATCTGCTTAGCAGCTACGAGGGCAGTGCGATTGGCGGCATAATGCAGTTCCTCTGGGAGGAAACAGCGAGGTTGAAGCAGCTGCGGAAATTCCACTTCCTCAGCTTGCTGGCGGAGACGGAGCGCTGGGACCGTGAGGCAGAGGAGGCGGGATTGAGGCAGAAGGAGAATGACCTTCGACTCTTGTACGAGGAGATATTCCAGCAGACGATTCATGTAAACCACGAAGTCACCGATCAGTATATCAGATCAATTCTGACGGACGATGTGGACAGCATCGCCGGCATGCAGGCCGCCGAGGTGGTCACCGGGATGGCCAAGCAGATCGATGTGGACATTGAGCGCTGGCTGGAGAGCTTCAAGCTGATCCAGAACTCCCCTCAACTACATTCCTCTAAGGCTAATGCTGCGCGACATGGTCTCCCCGGATCTGAATGCAGTGCTCCGGCGCCACGAAAGTAACCTGATTGCCCAGTACATAGTGGAGGATGTGATCTTCGGCAGGGTGTGGCAGGAACTCGAGCCCTTCGATGTTGCCACTACCCTGACCAGCGACCTAATCGATCGCCTCATCGACAACGATCTGTACCTGTTCTCCACGGACAGCGAGTGCGAGAGTCCGTGCAAGACTTCCTGGTACGAAGCCCAGGCCATAATCAGGAAGCTCATCCGCCAGTCGGTGCCCGGCAGGCGCTGGAAGGAAGAGACCGAGCGTATAGTCTATGAGAACTACAACGACTTGCTGGATGACGTTTTTGCTGAGATCATTTTCAACGCGGAGAATCCAAAACCCATGGAACCCATCCAACTCCAAAACATTTATTCATACAACAACCTCAAAGAGGCTCGTTGCATACGGGAAAGGGAGTTCATAGTTGAAGATCCTTCGTCTTTACATCTATTTACCCCTCAAGCGAGTTTGGATTTTGGTACTCAAGTGTTAAATCTAATTATGAAAAGAAAGAGCTCAGTCGAAGAACCAATCAAGGAACATAAACAAAGTCAGGAAGAAAGATTTGTCGTTATGGAGACCTTTAGTCCGCCTGCGCTGGAGCGTCAAGAAAATTTCGTACTTTTTCCAGAAGAAAGTTTATCTGCAAGCGAAGAAGATGAGGTCCAAACCGATAAAGCTAGTTTATTTGGATTATATTCCTCGTCATTGAAAAGACAGAATTAGCAGAGTCGGAGTACTAGAACTTGCAATTTTATACAAAATAATGACCTTTATATTTTTGAAATACATAAATTTATTAAACACATATTTGGGAGCTTTTTAATATTTATTTAGCCTGATAACTGTTGCTATTATTCCTGCTCAGGTTATAGAATATTACAGAATTCAATTGGGGGAACGAGAGCAATGACTTTCTTGGTTTTTGTTGCTTGAATCGAGGTGCCTATCGATTGGCCCAACAAACAAAGTGAGTGCTCCCTAGCAGCGGGACGGTTGCCTGGCGAAGAAGAAGTACGGCCTGGACTGACTACTAACCCAATGCTTCACACAACCTGAAATACCTTGAGCCCGAGTGGCAGACAGCTAGCTCAATAGTTAACCCAGTAAGCCACTTACATAACAGCAGAAAACAAACCGGCAGCAATATGTTCAAACTCTAATCAGACTCAACAAAACAGCTAGGAACACCAACATAAATCCCTTATACTAAAAATTAAAGGGAGATCGCCTTAAAATGCCATCGTCCAGAGACAAGCAGTTGCGAAGGGAGCGAATCCTTCAGTTTATCCGCGAAAACCGAGATGGTACGCCACCTGCAGGCCTCCAGTCTCCGAGGCAGGAGGAAACCTCCTTGCGGCAGAAGAAACGCGTCACATTCATCCATGGCAAGCAGCAGCGGAGTCTGGGGGATGTGGTGAAGGCCAAGGAAAAGGAGAAGCTCATGGGACAGGGCCTGACTTCGTGCTTAATAACAAAATCCTCAGACACCAGAGTGCCAGCGGGAGGTGAGTCTTCCTCAGGGTCTGACATCCTTAGATCCTCAAAGGAATTTATTTTCCAGGTGCTAATATTCCAGCAGAGGCACGCTCGGAAAGAAAGCTGTCCCGCAGAGGCAGCGATTGTCTGGCGTATCCGTGTTTGAACATGAGGCCACCGGATAACCGAATAAGAGGAGGTAAGTCCTTATAAAAATGATCAACTTAAGGAGCTTCAAGATCCTGTTTTCCAGGCGAAAACGATCCAGCCGCTCGCAGTGTAGGGAGACTGCCGCGAACGGACAGCGAGTGCCGGTTCCATTCGCCGGGACTCCAATTCCTTAAAACCCAGCACCCGGAGCTTGCGTCCCAGGAGGTCAAGCTGAATCCCTCGAAGCCCATTCGAAAGGAGTTGAAGAACAAGTGTGATTTCTTTCCCAGATACGCGGACAATCGACCCTTCAAGGACCAGACCACACAGACACTTTACAGGTATGACCAAAGTAGATCCTCTCGAGGAGGAACTCACAAATAACCCCTTTTTCGCAGGGAATCCTCGGCTCAGACGTTGGCCTACTTACCGGAAATCATAAACAAGGAAAAGGCCGAGACCCTTGAGCTGTTTTCTTTGGCCAAGATACTTCCCGGCGATAAGGCACCAGGAATGAAGGAAGTAGAGATCTTGGAGCGTGCCAGGAAGCGCTGGCTCTTCAATGAGGCCATGAAGATGAACTTTAAGCAGCTCCTCACCGAGGCCAGGAATGTGGCCATAAAAACCGAGTTAAAGGACATACTGGAGGCCTTCGAGTGGGAGCACTGGATCGAGCGGGAGGAGGCCATACAGGAGTGCCAGATGATGAGGCTCCAGATCGTGATCAAGATGTTCGACAAGCGGGAGAAGGAGATGCATGCCGCCTCCAAGATTAGGATCGAGCAGGCCTGCGAGCGCATCGAGAAGCGGCGGGAGGCGGGTCTGCGCAAGAACGAGATCGAGTTCCAGCGGGGAATGCGTCGCATCAATATCCGGCTGGCCAAGACGCCACGCAAGTGGGAGAAGCAGAGCCCCATGCACGCCCTGGGCTCCCCGTGCTCCGAGTTCTACGGCCCGATGCTGAGGCACGGCGTCGATCCGGCCCGTCGAAGCTTTGAGTCGCAAACCGGACGCCGGGCATTCGACATGAGGATCGACGACTTGGAGAAGCGGGTGAACATGAAGAATGTGCAGTGTCCCTTCAGCAAGCTGAAGGAGTGGTCCAAGCCCAAGGAGTATGTCAGGGAGTACGAGCAAAACTTCTGCAACGACGGCAACCTGCAGAAGCTCTACGAGTCCCTGAAGACCCTGAGAACGCAGGCGGACCTCGTCAAGGAATCTCCGACCTGTCTGAAGAAACGAATCAAGTTGAAGGAGCGCTTGGAAAGCGCCTCCTCTAGCGAGCACCTGCTCAATGCCCATAGGAAGTACTCGCGCTATTCGACACTTATACCCGAAAGACCACGTGAGAGGTACAAGGTCACAGACCCCAATGCACCGACCAAGCCGAGGTCGGTCTCAAAGGGGCACGAGGATCTGGAGCATCTAATTCACACCTACGAGGGCACCTACATTGGCTCCATCATGCAGTTCCTTGCCGACGAAATGCTGCGGCTCAAGGAGCAGCGCAAGCTTCACTTCTTCTGCATCCTGGCCCAAAGGGAGCGCTGGCGGCGGGAGGCCGGCGAGGCGGGACTCAGGCAGAAGGAGAACGCCATGAGGATGCTGTACGAGGAGATATTCCAGCACTCCAACTCCGGGCACCATGAGGTCTCGCAGGAGTACATCAACACCGTGTTGACGAAGGACATAGACCAAGTAATGGAGAACGAGGCTGCGGAGACTGTCGAGGAGATGGCGAGGGAGATTGATCGGGACATAGACCGGTGGCTTGAGAGCTTGAAGTCGATCCAAAATCCCCTTAACTATACCCCTCTGCGGCTAATGTTGCGGGACATGATCTGCCCGGACTTCAACGCCATGCTGCAGCACCACGAGAAGACCCTGATTGCCAAGTACATAGTGGAGGATGTGATCCTCGAAAGGATGTGGGACGAACTCGAGCCGTTCGACATAGTCGGCACCCTGACCAGCGATTTTATCGATCGCCTCATCGACAACGATCTGTACTTGTTCTCCTCGGACAGCGAGAGCGAATACCCACAGAAGACCTCCTGGTACGAGGCCCAGGCCATAATCAGGAAGCTCATCCGCCAGGCGACTCCCGGCAAACGCTGGCAGGAGGAAACGGAGAGGATAGTGACTGAAACCTATAACAATCTGTTTGACGACATCTTCGCCGATATCCTTCAGAAGTTAGAGAATCCTCCGCCAGTTGTCTCCTCCGAACTCCTTATGGTGGGTCCGAGTACGTCCATGTTTAACTTGGCCACAACCCGTCCAAAGAACATTGCAAAGCAGTCGATGTCTGGTACTGAATCACTGCAAAACAGCAAGTTCATGGGTGTCCACATACTGAGTCTTATTAAAAAGCTCAAGGAAGACAAGGTGACCAAAGATCTCAGAACCGATGAGATGCTACATGATACAGTACCTTCCGATTTATTTGATACTTTCATTAAGAGCCAGCTGCTCTACAAGAAAGACACTGCCTTTTCATCTGCAAAGCTGAAAGCACCGGAGGTAGACCTATTTAGCGTGACAAGTACTGTAGATATTCCCGCACAGGGTGAAGATCTGACGGCTATGCACGGATCTTCACACTTTAAGCTGTTGCAGCTTGCTCAGCCGGGTTCATCCAAGTCGGATTCACAGACCGAAGATGCAGCAGATGCAGAAGAAGCAACAGATGTAGAACCAACAGATGTGGAACCAGGAGATGTAGATCCAGGACCTGTAGAACCATCAGACGTAGAGCCAACAAGTGTAGAACCCACAGATGGAAAGGCACATAAAGAAATTGTTATATTTGATGCCACGGAAAGTGAGTCAGTGAGAACCGTTGGCGATGAGCCAAGCCTGTCTGGCGAAGGAGAATCAGACCTTGAAAGTTCGAAACAAGTTCAACTCTTTTCCAAACACGAATCTACAATCTTTAGTTTTCGATAATTCTATCTAGATATTTTTAACACGCCATTCTCTTTACCTTGGAATAAAGCAAATATAATACAGGAAATATACCCAAAAACAATGCTCCTCTTTCTGTGTTTTCTTTTGCTCAGACTTAACGTTTATTTTAGCCTTGAAATAAATTTAAGAAAATATTCTTTCTAGATATTTTTAACACACCATTCTCTTTGCCTTGGAATGAAGCAAATATAACACAAGAAATATAGGTGAGGTTAACCTAACCTAACATATGCTAACAAGAAATATACCCAAAAACAATGCTCCTTTTTATTCTAATTTTCTTTTGCTCAGACTTTGCGTTTATTTTAGCCTCGAAGTAAATTTTAAAAAATATAGTCAAATCAATTAAATTAGAAACTTAGCTGGCACAGCAGGGCCGTGCCGCGAATAATCCAATGGGAGGTCGGCGTATTGGGGTTGCAGAGCAGCAGCATGGCCACCACAAAGTTGGTACTGTGTCCAGTCGTGGATAGGACGCCTCGTCGCTCGGCTGTCTTGTACATGGGACACAAGTAGTTGTGGCGCTCGGGCAGGTCCACCCGCTTGAGTGGCTTTAGCCAGATCAGCGGCATTGTATCGAACAGTTCCCTGGGCCGGGACTCGGCCAGATACCTGCCGGTTCGATCCCAACGAGCGCCCTCCAAAAAGATGCCGTACACATAGACCCCGTCCACCGGTGCCGAAACACCCTTCATTTGGCTCTCCTCCAGCTGCAGGACCTCGTAGTCGAAGGCCAGCAGATCTATGGATATGACGTACTTTCGAGCGTAGTTCTGCTGGGCACCCGTGAGGAAGGCTTGGGTAAAGAAGAACCCAGATAGCCAGAAGGTCGAGGGAGCTCCGTGATCATACCAGTGCTGTGGGAATATTAAGTTGTTAGGAGTCTTTACTGAATTATTAGAATTATTTGGCTCACCTGCAGGAACTCAAGGCGTCGCAGAAAATCGGTAACATAGCTGCCCAAGGGCTTTAGGCTGGGATATGATTTTCCCGCCCACATGGCAGGTATCTTGGCTATCAGCACAGACTTGTAGACGGCTTCCACTGCGGCAGACATTACAACCAATCCTGTGGGTGGATATAAGTAAGGATATTATTAAATTATATTTATTGTAAAGTTGTATTTAAATATATTTAATATATAACATAGAACAGTGGTGCTCACAACCCTAACTCGCGAGTCAGCACACACACAGTATGCACGGAATGTAAGCAACGCACTAGTGGGATCCAGACAAATAACAATTTTTGTAGTCTTCATTTTTTCTGTATGCAATATTAGTTCAACTTTGTTCTATTTGTTACTCACACTAATGCAATTCTATACCCCAAAACTATACTATTATTACATGAATTCCGTACTTTTGAGTATTTTAAATGTCTTAATAGCTTATTAATTTAATACTAGAAAAATCACTAACGCGACAAACAAAATACCACTAAATTCGAGCTAACGCCATATGTTATTCAATTATCGATGTAGGTTCGTATAAAAATAATACCAGAAAATACACAATTGAAACTACAGAGTATAAAAAGTATTCTACGAATTTATACATTATTATTATTATTAAGTACTAATTCTGTACTAAACTCGTAATACTGATTGAAGTATATTTTAAGACAACGCATAGTAAATTAAAACTCTTGGTATTTTTGGGTGTAACTTAAATGCGTCCCCTAAAACCTAATAGAAATACCTACCGTGTGGATAGGTCTTAATTTACTAAACTTATCTCAGTAGCCTGGCCGAAATTCAAAAACAATTAATTAAGTCATGAGACTCATTAGTAAATACAATATCCACTGCAAACACTAAACACAAAACACTTAACACTACAAAACAATCGTTACAAAAGCTAAAAAAAAAATTACACCTTATTTAACTACACATAGTTACATAATGTCATTATATAAACGACCAAAGAAAGATCTGGAAAGACGGTCAAGTAGTGTGAACACCTCAATTTTGCTCCCGCCTCCAAAGAGCCAGGAAAACAACAAACGCGTCTCCTTCTGCAGCCCGCGAGGCAAGGAGTCAACTAGGAAGACCGGAAACCAACTGGGACAGGAACTGCTTTCATCATGTTTGACCACCAGCACGCCCGACCTACGTGTGTCGGGGGGTAGGTCTTTTTGAGGGAAACCCTGAAATACTCCATTGACAGCCTTGAACTTCCAGGAGCCAACAATCCCGCCGAACGAAATGTCGGAAAGCTGCCACGCACCGACAGTGAATGTCAGTTCAACGCCCCAGGATTGGCGTTTCTTAAGGAGCAGGACACGAGTGTCACCACAAAGGAGGTCAAGATGAGTCCCAGCATAGTAATGAAGAAGGAATTAAAGCACAAGTGCGATTTCTTCCCGAAATACGTGGACCCGAGGCCCTTTAAGGATCAAAATACCCAGACGCTTTATAGGTAAGCTAAGTTTGCTAGAACTTATTCCCACTCCTCATGCCTCCCTTAGGGAATCCTCTGCACAGACCCTGCCCTACTTGCCGGAGGTTTCTGACCAAGAAATAGCAAAAACCCTGGAGCTGTTTAGAGTCCCATCTGCATTGCCCGGTGATCAGCCACCTGGACTCGACGAAGTTGAAATCCTGGATCGGGCCAGGAAACGATGGTCCTTCAAGGATGCCCTGAAGGCAAACCTTAAAAGGCTTAATTACAGCGCCAGAAAAGTAGCCATAACCAGCAAATATAAAACCATTCTCGAGGCATTCGAGTGGGAGCAGTGGATCCAGCGGGAGGAGTACATCCAGGAGTGTCAGATGATGCGGCTGGAAATTGTGATCAAGATGTTTGACAAGCGGGAGCGGGAGATGCACGCCGCCTCGAAGACGCGGATTGAGACCGCCTGCGAGCGCATCGAGCAGCGTCGCCAGGCGGGATTGCGAAAGAACGAGATCGAGTTCCAGCGGGGAATGCGTCGCCTGGAGATCCAAGTCTCCAATACCCCGCGCAGGTGGGTGAAGCAGAGCCCTTTGTGCTCCCTAGGAACCCATTGCTCCGAGTTCTACGCTCCGCCGATGAGGCACGGCGTCGATCCGGCACGTCGAAGCTTTGAGTCAAAGCTCGGGCGCAAGGCCTTCGACATGCGGATCGACGACCTGGAGAAGCGCATCAATATGAACAATCTGAAGTGTCCGTTCCGGAAGCTGAAGGACTGGTCCAAGCCCAAGCAGTATGTCCGGGAGTACGAGCAGAACTTCTGCAGCGATGCCAACCTGCAGAAGCTCTTCGAGAGCCTGAAGGCGCTAAGTAAAACGGCCACCAAGGAGAAGGAGAAACCAAAGTGTCTGAGAAAGCGAAGGCTGCCTTTGACGGAAAGAGCGGCATCCCAACTGGTCCTGACCACTCTCGCGGATCTATACGAGACCGAATATGACCGCCGAAGGGCTGAAGAAGTCCAGGAATTTAAGAAGGGGCCCGTTTCCTACGAAACTACCATTCTTCCAAGCTGGCTGATTCAGCGGATGAAGGACGACAGGAAGGTGCAGGACATGGAGAATATGCTGAACATATACGAGGGCTCCTACATTGGCTGGGTGATGCAGTTCCTCTCGGAGGAGATGCATCGCCTCACCGAGCAGCGCAAGCTCCACTTCTTCTCGGTCCTGGCGCAGAAGGAGCGCTGGCGCCGCGAGGCAGCCGAGGCGGGACTGAGGCAGAAGGAGAACGAGATGAGGCTGATGTACGAGGAGATGTTCCAGCAGTGCAACGTGGTCAACAATCAGATATCCGAAGAGTACATCCGCAGCATATTTCACCAAGGATATGCACAATGTGGCGGAGGGCGAGGCTACCGAGTCCGTCAAGCACCTGGCCAGGCAAATCGATAAGGACATCGAGCGGTGGCTGGAGAGCTTCAAGCTGATCCAGAACCCCCTTACATTCGGGCCTCTACGGCACATGCTCTGCGACATGGTCAGCCCCGATCTAAATGCCGCCCTGGAATCCCACGAGAGCTTCTTGATCACCCAGTATATAATCGAGGATGTGATCTTTCCAGAGATGTGGACCGCACTGGATCCGATCGATATAGGCACTACTCTGACCAGCGATCTAATTGCTCGCCTAATCGACGACGATCTCTATCTCTTCTCCTCGGACAGCGAGAGCGATAGCCCGCAGAAGACCTCCTGGTACGAGGCCCAGGCCATAATAAGGAAGCTCATCCGCCAGGCGGTGCCAGGCCAACGCTGGAAGGACGAAGCGGAGAGGATTGTGTCGGAGAATTACAACGACCTCTTCGACGAGTTGTTCGCCGGTATCTTCAATCCTCCGCCCATCTCTCCCAGCGATTTAATCCACCTTCGCAACACCATATCGCAGACTGGCATTCGAATGTCCGACGATATTCGGGCACGTGAAAATGTTGACTACGAGGCCATTGAAGATCGTCCATCGGTACGAGGATCGCAATTCATGCGCATGCAGTTGTTGTCCTTGATTAAGAAACTCAAAACCGACCATGTCACAAGGGACCTGGTGAACCTGGATGAGTACAGTGTCGGCGAAGATGATCAGCACTCATACGAAGACGATTCGTTCCTAGGATCGACTCGGTATAATCCCTTAAAAAAAAACCGCCTCAAAAGGACGAGGATGTATTCAGCATGCGAAGCACCCTGAATGTAAATGAAGAGATCAATTTGAGTCTGCTCAAAGGCAGGGGCTATCGAGTAATGCTGCCTTCGGGCGAAGAAAGGAATTCGATTGGCGAGGAAGCCACTTGTAACATTGACTCGGACTTCATTAGAAGTCTAATGTCACCCAACTTAAATGAAATGGAAGAAGCAGAGGATAATGTGTCTACTCCAGGAAAAAAATCACCCTTAAAGTCGCCCAGGCTCCAGACGATTGAGAAGAAGCTGGCTATGAAGGATAACGTGCCCACTCCAGGATCTACCTACTCACCAATCTTTAAGCCGTCCAGGCACCAATTGGCTGAAGAAGCACTGGCTAATATTGTGCCTACTCCAGGATCTACCCATTCAATCTTAAAGCCATCCAAGCACCAATCGACTGAAGAAGAATCTCAGGTGGAGCCAATCGAACATAGTGAGGTAAACCGTATTGAGTTTGAACCTTCTACGGAATTCCTAACCGAAATTAGTGCCACTGTGCTGGCAGAAAACGATTCACCTGAGCCTGAGGTGTACAAACGAATCGGATCCTCGGTGCTGAAGTCTTTCAGCTCCAGCGCCAAGGCAACAGAGAAAAGAAATAGTGAAGCGTTTCAACCACTACGGAAGAGCCTACAAGATGACTCGGACCGAGTCTTCGGGTATCATCCTTCAACATCTAAGGACACCCTTAGGTCTAACACTGGGTCTCACCGTGAATGAATATTGTACAATATCAGTAAAAATTAAAGTAAATTAAAACTTAAAAATATCTTTTTTATATAACCTACAGGCAATATGGCTTTCCTAAAAACATAATATTTTTAGTGCATCCAGAGCATATAAAATGGGCAAAGTAATAGACTTTTTTTTGGGATGGATGCACTATGGCGCGCAAAAAACCTATGAAGGTAACGTCTAGACTACAGTTAAGTATTAAATAAACTTGTTCATTATATATTCCATTAGCAGCAAATAAATCCCACAGATTTACAAGCAATAAGTATAAATATTGGCTTACCCTTTATACCCTTCCGCAAGGTGATGAGACTGGTTCGGATCGTGTTGAGCAAGACATTAAAGCGCACCATCTCCTGCACCAGGACAGTGTTCATGCTCTGATGGTACAGGGTGGGATACTTGAGCAGGGCCGCGTCCCGATCGAAGAGCTTGGGCAGCTTCTCCAGGATATCGGTGGCCACATTGGTCACAACCTCCTCGGGCGTCAAGGCCTTGGCCCCACCGCTATCGTCGGACGTGGCACTCGTGTCCTTCAAGGGAATTTGGTGCATAGCAAGGAAGGGGGGACAGGTGGGATAAGTGGGAAGGAAAAGGTTTTGGGGAAAGCTTCTACTAAGCGTTTCTACATAGACCCTTTGGGTTTTCTCCAATCTCTGAAGCGCAGCGTGTGTTAAATGGGGGAAATATTAGAATAAATTTGTAAGGAGCTCTGTGGATGAGCTTAAGAGTTATTAGCCGGCACTTACGCGTCGCTCATAGATGTCCTTTTTGAGTATAAGAGTTAATAAATTTAAGAGTTAATAGATGTAATAGCTAGGAGGTATATATATGTAGTTGTCTTACCCAACGGTCCTTTTATGGTAAGCAAGTAAATGTAAAAGCAGTTAAAGCCCAGATGAAAAATAGACTTACTTAAAAATACTAGGCTTAGAAATATTTTAAAATAAAATAAAGTATCCTCAAACAGGACTCACCTGTGTGAGCAGCGTGTGTGAGAGCAACATGTCCGTCTCCTTTTGGTCCCTCATGATATCCGCATTGGCATGGAACCCAAAGATGGCCGGCGACGAGATCTGCGGCAGTTCTCGCGTGTAGTTCAGATACAGATCCACCTCCTTGAAGACGGGCACATAGTACAGACCGGAGTCGTCGAGGAAGTGCGGCTTCTCCAGGTCGATAATTGCCGGACAATAATAATGATTCAGAATGGTTTTCAATGTGCGCCGATCCCAGTCGTCCGTCACTCGCCCGCCGTAATTGCATTCGCCCGTCAAGTACTTCAGGGCATCGTAGTTAACCGTCTCGTACTGGTTGAGGAACATCCTCAGCTGCATCAGGGATATACGGAGATCGGTTTCGTTGAACTCGTAGGGTATGTTCCAGCCGATGGGCCCGAAGTATCGCCTCTCCTGGATCACCGCATGGAAGAAGCACAGCGAGTAGATGAGCTGCTTGAAGATCCGGGGCTGAGTGCAGGACTCGTACCACTCCGGATCACTGATCGGATCGCTGATCATCGAGCGGAGGATGTTGGAGCGCAGGCCCTTGGGCGGTTCGTTGGTCATCTTGATGCCATTCTGCAGCACCACCACCGGGAAGTGGTCCGCCGGGTAGGAGGTGAGCCACAGCCGGAAGTCCGGATGCGTGGAGTCCGGCAGGAGGTTCTCGCAGACCTTCTCCAGCGAAGGCATGAAACTGGCCGCCAAATGGCAATTCTGGAGCAGCACCCAGTTGCCCATCTTGACGCCCTCATCGATCATCTTCATGGCAATGGGGCCCTGGCCCTGGCCCAGGGAGAGCGAGAACAAACGATTGGTGCCGAAGCCCTGATCCTCGGCAAACTTCAAAAGCGTAGCCGTGGGATCCGGAGCCGGGGGTCAGGATAAATATCAACGGAACACAGCAGTGCGAGTCGGAGAAGGAGGCCATCAAATCGAACTGCGGCGGATCCACAAACCTAGCGCCCAGCTCTCCGGAAACAAAGTTAAGCACCGCCGGCACCAGCTTATCCGGTCGGAAGACCCGGAGAAGCAGCAACTTCTGGAATATGGAAAGACGTTTTGCCCAAGCGGCCGGTATATCCTCATTGTCGTGCGGCGTCCTCGAGTCAAAGTATGTCTTCCACTGGGCTGAGTGGTCGCCAAAGTCCTCGCGTAAGCCCTTGAAATTGGGCAAATTAGTCAGGCGACAAAGCTCGTCCCAATTCTGGACGCCCAGCCAGCTGGTGGGATTCTTGTGGGGATTCTCCAGGCCAATGCCGCCCGTCAATAGGAACATCCATTCGGCGTTGTCAATCTTATTGTCATGCTTCATCAGGTTGATGTTCAAGATGAGCGAAAACAGCAGCTTATCCTGTGTTCAAAGGTCAAAACATTTCGTTACACTCAAAATAAAGTTTAAAGGATTTTAAACAAAATTTAATTAGAAATTTAGGTTCTAAGAAAAAATTGTCTTAACTAGGGAAGACAATATTTCCAACGAAATATAATTAGGTAATTGGAAAAATATTTGTTTTTAACAAAGAAGATAAATATCATATAACAATTAATATATATAGTAAAATTAATTGTAGAAGTTGTTATGTATAAATATTTTATTTATCATTCTTTGAATATATATCGTTACTTTTAGAGATGAACATTCTAAATATTTCGTTAATCTCTTCGAAAGAAAAATTAATACATTTAATTGAAGTTTAGCTCAAGAGTTATTAACTCAATAATTTCAACGAAATATAAATAGGAAATTGATAAAGTATTTGTTTTTAAGAAAGAGATAGTCACAAGTTAAATAATACATAACATGTAATATATATTAATGAATAAATAGTGAAATTAATTGTAGACCTTTTAACTTATTTTTTGTAACTAGTAAATATTTTATTTATAATTTTCCCAAACTATCTGAATACTTTTACAGATGAATATTCCAAATATTTCATCAAACTTCTTGGAAAAAAAGAGCAATGCCTAATATAACTTAAAAAACTTGGAAATTATTATATTTCTACTTCTATTTAACTATTATTTCCTCTAGTGCACAAACGCATATAGGGATAAAAAGTAAAGGGATGTGGCTGTCGGGCCAGATTGAGGGTCAGGGCTCAGAGGCTCATTCTCGCATTTAATGGGTTCCAGGAACAAGCTGTTCTGATAGCAATTCCCTGGATTTTTTTTCCTGTTGCACACAAGAAAATTAAAAGCGAGGGATCAAAGGTTCAGGAACGCTTTGCCACAGGGAGCAGAGCCGAGGAGGGGACAGTGAAGGGCCAGAGCATAATTGACTAGAAAAAAAATAAACAGGATAAAGCCAGCTTGGGATTATAATTTCCCTTTTTTTTTTTTGTAGGTACATCCTTTTGAAAGTAATATAATTCAAGCAGCGGCACAGAGAAACAAAAAATGGAGGCAAGCTAATCAGTGGCGGAAATTTCAAAGAACTGGCTAAAGAATTATAATTTAAACGGAAATTAAATAGAAATATACAACTAAGGAGAAAATGATGGGGTTTTCACACAATAAAGAAAATATTTCTTTTAAGATATATCTTCAATTTCCACAGTGGACTTCCACCAACCGCTTCAACTTAACTGCTCGTTGAAGTGAAATCAAAGCAGAAATGCTGAAATATTATTTAAAAGCCGTCGCGGAGTCGAGTCCAGTCAAGCTTCAAGCTCGATGCTCAGCCACAAAGCAAATGGAACGCAAAGGAGCATGCTTCAAATGTCACATTATCAGATTATGCGCAATTACGGCACTAACGACGGCCAAAGGAGCTTGGATACTGACCAGCGAACCGGCGTTTGGCTATAATTGGGTTTACTCAATGGGCACTCACACGCTCGAAGAGGCTGCGACAGATGTTGACGTACAGGCTGAAGGTGAAGTGATTCCGCAGGTCCAGCAGCCGAGCGGCTATGTCGTCCACCTTTTCCGTGTTATCAATGGACGACATGTAGAGGTTGACAAACCAAACCAGGCTGTACTGGTACATGGGATCAATGTTGGCCAGCTCCACTAAGGTAAGAGAGTTAATTAACTAACTAAATACAAAAGTGTTTCTAATGGAAATGCAATTAAATAGCTTAAAACTTAAATTTAAATACAAATTCAAACAGAATCCCCTACCTATGGTAAAGAACAATATGGTTGAGTGCTCGGCTATGGGCACATAACTCAGTCGAGCGATATCTATCTGCTTTTCGGTGGCCTCGGTGATGACCTGCTTCTCATTGATATCATTGGCCAAGGCCTTGGCCGAACTCAATATCTGGACGGCCGTCTCATCCTCTAGAATATTTTCAGCGGACGACAGAACTTCCAGTATCTGATCCTCGGTCTCCTTTAACATGCGCTTATTCTCCGCTCCCTGGACAATCAGGTTGTTCTTCTCAGCCTCCAAATCGGGACGCTCTCGAGCCACCGTTATGCCCAGCAATTGATCCTGCAAGCCCTGAGTGGTGATCATGAAATTCAACAAGGTTACCTTGACAGCCACCTCGGGCAGGTAATGCGGGTTTCGCAATTTTGTGGTCATATAGAATCTGTAGTTGATAGGAATTAATAAACTCACAATATAATATCTAGAGCTCCCTACCTAAAACTATGATTATACTCAATCACCGAATCGCCCAACTTGATGCAGAGGGCTCCGCCCTGTTTAAAGAGCTGCTTCAGCAGCACCGACTCCAAAATGGGATCCAGCTCCTCGCCAATGTTTTCCAGCAGGACGGGCAACCCGAATTGTATGGCATTCTCCATGACCCGCGTGTAATCGGCCTGATTGAGACGAATCACGCAGAGCTTGTTGTTCTTCTCATAGTTTTTGATCCATTTGTTTGCCTGGCCCTGCGGATCAATCATCAGGGGCCAACGACGAGCATTTCTGTGTCACACAATAAAGTTTGAATTAATGCAGAGATTCCGCTTTTAAATATTCGTATATATTTAAAGTGATATAATAAATGCAAGCAATTTGTCAACATCCTACAAACAATGGCTGGCCGCCACAACAGCCAAGCGAGCTCATCATCAGGAGTTTGTTGAAGTTGGAATATTAAAAAAGAGAAAATACCGCATAAATACACATTCAATATTTACGTCAATAATTTATAAGCGTAAATAATGCCATAGAAATATCCTCTGTATATATGTTTGTGCGTTTGTGCTTTGCGGGTTTCTGGAATGAGCGCTAAAACCTCTGGCTTCAAATATGCGCCAATACATCATGCAAACGTTAAGCCACAGCCCAGAACTATATCATAAAAGCCCTGAAGTCAGGGGCACAGGGTTCAAGGGGATATGTATAATATTTATAAAAAAAGTCAAATTATTGGTATAATAACTTATCTTAAATGCAATTTCGACTGACCCAATCTCCAAAGAAGTTATAATAGAAAACTAGAAGCAGATCTAGCAAATCTATCCGAATGTTAATAAGTATTTACTTAATAATACTACTTTAAGACTCTTCCAAAATATTATAATATTATTAAAAATTTTTTGAATTCAGAAAAACATTCAAATGAATTTCTAAGTCTTTAAAATTTTTCTACAATTATTATACCTAAGAAACAGTTAAACTCCCATGAGACTTAAATATAATCACTAAGATGCCGAGCGTCTATACATTTGAATTGCAGTATGCAAGCTAATTTTCTGCTGGCGATGAAGACTCTAATATCGACCATATTAAACCCCCTCAGTGTAAGCCCCTGATTTTCGCTATATAAATGTAAAAATACATATTTATATAGGATATGTGAATACATCGATTGCGGTTGTAGTGTGTGTATATATGTTGAGCTGTTGCGATAACTCACGCTGCCACGGTGGCGGAAAAATTGGGAATGGAAATCGGGAGAGGGGAATTGGGAGCGACAAAAAATACGAAATGGGAGCGGGAAAAAACAACAATAAGTTGCAGCAGCAGAAGCAGCAGCAGCAGCAACACATGACAAATTCACACCGAATACAAATTGCTCGTGCGAATGAATGAACATTTTTGTAAATTGAAAACTTGATGAATGAAAAATATTTGATGGAAAAACAAAAGAGCAATGTGCCGCCGCGCCTTCGCCGTTGTCCCATTAAAAAAAAAAAAACCATAAAGGAAAGCCCCAACAATTTTTAAACAAGGAATTCCAGTTGAAAACCCCATGCGATGTGCCAGGACACGGAGTACAATAGAAGCCCTACAAGGGCGGGCCCTAGGTAGGCAGTTGCCATGTGAAAAATGGTTAAAGTTCAAAGCGCATCACCGGGGACGAATGAGCAGATAGGATTGGGAAGGATAGAACTGTTTGTTGTCACAAAATAAAAACGAAAAGGAAAATTATATCCCTGGCACATAGTTGTGAACACAAATAAAAATGCAATGGTTGCCGAATCTGTTGAATGGAGTTTGGGGATTTCCCGTTTGCTGCAGACGGAAAATAAAAGAAAATAAAATCATCAATTTTCACATGAAGAGCGCTTGCCATAAACATATATATTTTTATTCAGCTGGCAAGGATTTATATTTTGTAGTAAAGGTGATTTCAAATAGAATTCGCTGGAAGTAATTCAATTCAATAAAGCTTTTATTTGTTTATTTATTATATTGGTAAAGGGAATTGCCTCTAATAAAAACCTAATGCTCTTAAAAGGGAAACTCTTTAAAGCTTTAAATTAAATAAACATTGAAAAAATCATTGTATCAATGGATTTGTTTCACATCCTTTTAACTTAAATAAGAAAAGCTTTAGCTTCAAAAATCTGTAGGCCACGAGTATCTTTTATAAATTTAAATAAAGCAAACTTCAGACTTAATAAATAAGAAATCTGCAAAACCGTGTATTTATTTTAATACATTGAACAAAATTCCTCAATTAAAAATGAAATATAATGCTTCAGTTCCTCTCTTTTTCTTCTTGTTTAATATAAAATATCCCCTGCCCAAAAGCCGTTTGCCAAATACTTTAAATTCAAACCCTCGACACAGGACGACCCACAACGAAGGTCTACAAATTGTTTCCCTTTTTCAAATTAACATTATTTAATCAAAGGCATGTCGGCGGGCTGGCGGGCTGACTAGCTGTTGTGACCCTAAAAACCTGCTGCCCGAAATGGAAATGAAAGGCATCAACAACATCTATGTACACCTGACACCCAATAGAAATATATAAGGCCATAGGATTTTACGAGGCCGAGAAGGTCACCATATGTGCTACGTGTCACCCGAAATATTAAGCAAATGAATGTTAATAGTAAGGACAACATCGCCCTGCTGCCAGTATTTGGCAAACACAAATACAAATTCATCCATAGAGGCAGGACAGGATAGACAAAGGCCCTAAACTAGAGAGTAATCCCCAAGGATGTGCAATCGTCTATCGCTGTCGCATCGCATCGCATCGGTTAGCTACCCTTACTCTATGTAAAAATTAAACCTAATCCGCTCTGGGCGCACATTAATCAATTGCTTATACAGGGCAACTCTGGAGTTTTCCTGCCCGCATCCTCGCCCTGCTCCTTATCCTTGCCCAAATTCGAGGGCCTGGGCCCCTCAGGTATTTTCGGGCATGCTCCAAATTACTTTGAACACTTTCGTGGAAAGCAGCCAGGAATTTCCTTTATTAAATCGAGGTGGAGTGGCGGAATGAAGTGGCATGTGGCCCAGGAACCCTGGCCCTGGCCCTGGCTCTGGCTCTCTGACCTCCGAGAAACCCACCAGATGCGTAATACACGCATCAAACATGAAAACTCTGCCTGCCAGCCTCCCTCTCCATGCCAAGCAGCCTCTTACACGGAGGAAAAATAATTCATTTGTGGATAATAAATAATAATAATGATAATATTAAAAGATTGGACTTAAAACTAACATTTACATTCGTTTCTATAAATTTTCCTTATTTTCATCAATTTTCAGGCATAAGAACTAAAATATTAAAATATTAAAGTGAACTTTAAAATTTACAAACCCTTCAAGGCTTCATTAACAGTTTTTCATTTGCAATATTTTCTCCTAGTGCCTTTCCTCATCTCATTTTCCAATGCCCCTGTATACCTTTGACTGTTACAGCAGCCACCACCGTGTTGGCGTGTCCTGGCAACGAGTCCTCCTGGCCACATGCGGGTACGCGCTGCTTAATGCGCGCATGCATCCCTCCTCCGTCCACCGCCCCCTTTCCGCCTAAACACCTACCCCCGGCCACTGTTCCCCCTTCCCAATCCCTGTTTCAGGTCGCGGATCCCGTGCAGCATCCGGTGCCGTTCTCATACTCACGCCGCCAGCACGAGGCGTATCTTTAATTTTCCTAATACGCGTGAATTCTAACGTTTTATGTTTTGTAATTAGAAAACGAAGAAACACAACAGAGCGGGAGAAACGATGCCGTGGCTTCGGTGGATTCCGTGCCGCTGACAGGCGGCCAGGCAGGGCCATAATTACCGTGTCAGGTTGTTTAATTGATGTGAGAGGGCTGGCCTAGCGATCACCACGGGGGATTAGGCTGCTGGGGCAGGCACTGCCAGATGCTGTCATAACTTGTGGTTAATACTTTTATACTTGGTTAAAACTGCAGCCATAAATCTTCAAGCTTAAGCCTTGTAACTAAATGGTAATATCACGAGAATTCTATTAGCAATCTGTTGTTACTAATTAATTGTCAGCTCAATGTTGATAAGATATGAATATGTTGTGACAAAGGAATACTCCTTTAAAAGAGTCTCTCCTCTAAAGCTTAGTACTCAGATACGCGAAAAGTGTTCCTAAGCATTGAGTCAAAACGAGAATAGTCACCCTTTCTACTAAGCTTAATTGAAATTCCTTTTATTTGTGCACCCAAAAAAATCGTCATAAAAACTATACTATTGTTACATGAATTCGATACTTTTGAGTATTAAAAAGGTCTTAAATAGATGCCTATTAATTTGATACTACGAAAGTATAAAAACTTTACTAATCCTGCACCAAGACATAAGAAAAATCACTAACCCGACAAACAGAAAAGCACTAAATTCCAGCCAACGCGATATGTTATCGAATGTTCCATGCAGGTTCCTACAAAAATTATACTAAAAAATACAAAATTGACACTCAAGAGTATAAAAACTATACTATTGAGTATACAATTGATATTAAAAAGTATTAAGTCTATACTAAACTCGTTATACTGCTTGAGTACATTTTAGAGACAACGCGTAGAAGGGTTAAACTCTTGTTTTCTTTTTTGAGTGTGGTTATGAGCTTTCCTGTAACTGAAATTCCTTTTATTTGTACTCACTTCATCATAATAGCGCTCTCAATGGAGAAGGCATCTGTGGGCAGGCCGCAAATATTCCAGAAACGTATCTCCACCGGCTCACCAAGGACAACGGCCAGTTGGAAGTCGGCTGAGCAGGTCACGCCATAGTCCAGGCACTTGGTTACCCACTTTCGGATCTGACTCAATCGGAAATCGATTGTGAAGGGGCCCAGGTAGGCGACGACGCCCGATGAAATTAGCACGTCTCCGGTGACACTCTTGAAGCTGGCCTGCAGCATTTTGGCCGTTTCCGACCAACGCGTCCTCTCGCCACCCAGGCCAGAGATGAGTTCCTGGGCACGTTGCAGCTTCTTGGTACAGGCCTCGTGCTCGGCCAGCAAAATACTAAGAAAATGGGAAATTAGTTCGTAATTTTCGCATAACATATTTTTCGAAATCAAGGACCCAAGGCATGTGATTATAGGATAGGAAAATCCAGAGAAAACCCCACTCACCCATATTGGCGCAGCTGCTCGTCGAGTATTTTCTGAATTGCGGCCAGATTGGCCTCCACTCTGGCCAGCTGGGCCAGCTTCTCGTTGAGCGTCTTCATGGCCGCGTTATAAGTGGCCTCGGCCTCTGCCAGGGCAATCTTCTTGGGCGCCACCACCTTGGCCACCACATCGTACTTGGACAGAGCAATAACCCACCGGCACAGGCCCTCGCAGGCCGTGGAGGCCGTCTTAATCTTATCCGGATCAAACGCCTCATTGTTGAGAATGCGCTGCGCCAACTTTTTCATCACCTCTGGAGGAATATTATCCTTGTCGAAGTTGAGCAGGCTGTCCAGGAACTTCATGTCGCTCAGCACACGCTTCGACGGTCCCCAGTAATCCTCAACGGTTCCCACGCCACTGGGATTAGGCACCTTATCGGGCTTAACATCTTTGAGGATGCACACCGCCTCCATGACAATCCTCACCCCGATGGGTGGACTCTTCATGGTCTTCACCACCGCAATATCCGCTGTGGTCAGGGTGTTCAAGGCGGCCAATGCGGATTCCAAAATGGGTAGCGCCTCGCCCAGCTTAGCGTCGCACTCGTCCTTGATCTCTTGGGCCACGGCCGCCTGTTCCTTGGCCGCACTCTCGTCCTGCTTGACAATCTCGCGCTGCTCCTCGGCCAACTTGCTGTCGGCCGTCACCTTGGCCACCTGCTCGGCCACGATCTCGGAGGCCTCCTTCAGCTTCGGCTCCAGGGCAATCAGCTGCTCCTGCATCACAGCCACCTGCTGGGCGGCAATGTCCAGCTGGGAAATACCCGTCAAGTAGCGATTTCGATTCGTGGTGATGTTGCTGGAAGAGAATGAGAGAATTTGTTAATTTATTTAATAAAATGATGCACTTACTTTCTCTTTTGGCTCAGCAGCGCCTTGAAGGTCTGGATCAGCTCCAGGTACGATGTGGGCGTCACATAGTTGTATCGATGCAGCCTCGAGAAGAACTTCTCGGACAGAGCCTGGGTGGATGTGTGGAACTCCATGCACATGTCAATGGCCGTGCGACGCTCCAGAGCGGTCAGATCCTCGGTGGCCAGGAATCTGGTTGAGACGGCTAGAAGGGCATCCTCCGGCCAAGGCTGGAACCAATCGATGGTGCAACAGTTGACAATGGAAGGGAATTTACGGATGCGATTTCGCAAAGCATCCCCAATAGGGGACATGGCCAAGACAATGTGGAGCTGATCCTTGCTGGTCTGTTGGGGGATGAGTTGTTATCGATTAGTAGGGGAAATAAAATAAATATTAAATAAAAGATATCAGGATCAGTATGGTGACCCCACCGTGACGAAGAAGTTAAAGAGCGCCACTGGACTGCCATCCGTTTGGACGGCCTTGTCCCGCTGCTTGTCGATCTGGGCCATCTTCTCCACCACCTCGATCTTCTCCTCGTTGGTAAAGAGATTTGGCACCTCGCCGGAGTTGAGCAGATTGTTAATGTCCTCCAGGAAGGACTCGTCCTTGATCTGTAAGAGTCTAGAAGAGTTAGCGAGACCAAGAACCGTCCACTGTCCAGGACACAGTCCAATTGCCAATTAGAGCGGTTCCCCACCTGAACGTCCGTAAAGAGGAACACGCCATGCATCTCGGATGCCCCAATTTTGCGTAGGATCGCCTTGATGTCCTCGTGATACTCGTACGGCCCATACAATCGCGTGATTTCCACTTGGAACAGCTCATAGTCGCAGATATGCGAAGCCAATCGAGTCAGGCTCTGGCGCCCGGAGCCTCCGACCCCGATGAGCAGAGCATGACTCCTCGGCTGCTTTATGATGCGGCATATGCGCGATAAATGCTCGATGGCGAAGCGGAAAAGCACCAGATTCATGGGCTTCTTCGACATGTTGTTGTACTCCACCAGATAGGCCTCCACCACCCGGCGCAACTCCTCCAGATCCTGCACCTCCAAGTAGTTCTTGGTGTCTGCCTTCGGGTTGGTAAAGTCACAGTAGATCAGCCGCCGAAAGTCGGACTCCTGCAGTGATTTATCCTTTTCCACGAACGCGGCAAAAGCCGGTTGGGATCGGTGTTAAAGGAGTTCTTCACCGTGCTGCAGAGGTTCTCAAACAGCCAGGTGCGATCCGCATCCTCTACCAGACGATCCCCATACACGCGCAACACCTCGTGCACCCACAGTCGCCGCATCGAGTTCACATCCTCGGTGGCCTCGGGCACCGACAGCAGGACACCCTGGATCACCCTCGAGAAGTCGCGCAGATTGAACAGATAGTGGGACTTGGCCGGGGTGGGGAGCAGGTTCAGTTTGGCGTCGTTGTAAATGGTCAGAGTGGCGCCCACGATCTCGTCAATGCAAGGATCAAACTCCTTGGAAAAGCCCCTGTTATTGTGTTTTAGTATTGAGTCGAGGTAAATACATATATCATGGAAAAAGTATTTTTATAGGAGGGATATCTTCGAAGAACGAAGCTTATAAGAGCCTTGCAAAATATCAATAGATGTTAAATCGAGTTAATAAAGAATTAATTTAATCATTTTATAAGAAAATATACACCCAAAAAAACATCGTGATAAAAACTATACTATTGTTTCATGAATTCTATACTCTTGAGTATTAAAAAATTTTATAATAAGATGCTTATTAATTTTATACTCCGAAAGTATAAATTTTATTCAAATCTGCACCAAGTCTTGAGAAAAATTACTAACGCGACAAACAGAAAAGCACTTAATTCCAGCTAACGCGATATGTTATCGAATTATCGAAGTGTAACGGACAAACGGAAGGATCGAATATTCTGCTGAACCCAAAAAAAAATACTTTATATCTCCTGCAAGGCTACAGAAAACATACCTCGTGTCCAGATGCCACAGCACAATCTTGCTGAAGATAGTGTTCATGATATCATTGTTGAAGTCATCTATAGAAACCACATTGAAGAAGCGCTGGAAGCGAGGTGTAACCGTATTCCCTGTAGAAGGTGGTCCCATGGCCACTATCATCTGCAGATCGATCAGCTTCATCGGCACAATGTTCTTGCGATCATACCACATCATGTGGTCGAGCATCATGCGCAGCAGCTCGATGGGAGGCTGGGCGCCGTAGTTCTCCTTCAGCGGCATCGACACATCATCCACGAAGATCACAAAACTACTGTTGAGGGGAGGACCGAAGACACCCTTGCGCCGCTTGTCCAGCTTGGACATGATAATGTCCTGAGTCTGATTGGCCGAGGTCTGGGCAGAGAAACTGATCAGGAGCGGCTTGAAGATGGTCAGATCCATCTTCTTAAGCATGTAATCGATGATGTAGACACTCTTGCCGGTACCAGTGGGTCCAACCAACATGATCGGCTTGCCATGCCGCACTAGGAGATCCAAAACGGCTCCAATTCGGACACTTTCGTTGGTCTGGATTATGATCTGGTTCACGGGTATATCGCGAGGAATCGGAGGAGCGGAGTTAACGTCGTCCTGCCAGGGCTTCCACTTGCCCTTGCCCTCCTTAATGTACCTGTAATCGAACACTGATCCCTGCTTCGGTATGGGGAAAATAAATGGCTTGGCCAGGGTCTCCACATAAAGATCCTCTGTAACTCCATACATATCGTAGAGATTTTGCGGAAAGGTCTTTTCCATAAGCGCCCTGAATACGATGTTAAACTTCTCCCTGCTGTCCGCATCCAGGGAGCCGCCGATAGACCAAACACAAGAGAACAGGAATATGCCCTCCGTCTGGGCCCTAAAGTCCAAATCGGATAAGTTAGCCACATACTTCTCGTCCTTGAAGTCGTCAATGAAGCACTCGAAGAAGTTCATCAGGCTGACCATGAGATTGGCATCCGACGTGGGTGCAATCTCCTTCAGACTTTTGCGGACAATATACAAGAGAATGGGACAGAATCGCATGATCAACATCGATATCAGTTGCTTGCTGACCGTGTGAAAGGCTGCGGGTAGCGTGTTCTTCCAAGAGGTCACCAGCGGCTCCCAGCCCAGGGAACTCGGCTCCAAATAGATCATGCCACACCTGGAGACAGTGGCTGGCGACGCCACCTCCAAGTCCATGGGCTCGAACACCAAGTTCGTGGTATTCGACAGCTGAATAATCTCGCCCGACATCAGGCACAGCTTCTTGTTGTCATCCAGCACGGTGTTCATGTTCTCAATCCAAATGGCGTCCACGGGCCCATCGAAGATCAGCCACTTACGATCCGGTGTATCGGAGACGGCAAAGATGCGATAGTTGACGGCCAGGATGCCATCGCTCCACTCGTGGGACACAGCATCGAACTGGCCATAGAGCTGACCCATGGTAATGGCCTTCGGGTTGATGATTGTATAAATAGCTCTGTTCTCGGATCCATCCTAGAGAAAGTGCGGAAGTACCGAATTGATGAATGTGCATAAAGTGGAAACAGTGTATGTTGAAGTTCTGAATTAGTTAATGTTCATAGAGTTGAAACAGTATATTTTGAGCTAAGAAAAAACAGTGTATATATATAAAGTTATCGATTGTGTATCGTTCTATAAGTACTGTTATACCTAAGTACTGTTATACTTTGATCTTTTCCTTTTTTATCTAGGATCTCCAAAGAATAAAACGTGTCTCTGCAACTTTTTACTTGGGAAATATAATTAAATTAACAAAACTAAACCTAAAACTAATAAAGGAAGGATACCAGAAACATGCTTGCTTCAAAGAGTGGAAAACACTGCGTATTACTCTGATTTTCTTAGAATAATATCATCAATAGAGAAAATTCATTTAAATGGAAAATGTTGAATCGAATTTTATTTGACAATGAATTCCATTTGATACTTACCGTTTTCTCCATGCACTCCAGGGCTTCTGCCAGGATGCGGTAGGTGGTTGACTTGCCTCCAAAGGGATATCCAACCAACATAAGACCATGGCGCACCACTATCATCTCGTAAAGCTGCTGTACCTTCTCCAGGACAAACGGAGTGCACTGCTTATTCTGTTTCTCACAGGCCAACTGCGTACAGTGATTGAACAGGACATAGTCAGCCTCCGGGAGAACAGTACCCGGAAACAGATCGGAGGTAATGCCCTGGAACAGGGGTATGTCCTGGTTGAGGAACTTGGGCAAATTCACATCCTTGATGGAGCGCAACACCAGTATATCCTCGTTCTCATCCCGATAGCGCAGCTTCAGAGCGCCCGCCGCCTTCAGCACCGATTTCACAGCTCTCATGCCGTAATCGTAGTGGCACTGGGTGCTCAGCTGCTCCGAGCACAGGCGATAGGTGGCCACGATCTTGACGGACAGCGGCTTGGCGGTGAGGAAGCCATACGAGTACAACTCAATCTCGGAGATGAGAGCGTAATCCGGCACCATCATGGCCACGGACCGGAAGAGGGCCTGGGAAGGTAAAAAATATATTGAAAATATATTTATATACTTTCTAATTATTAGGAAATTTACCTTAAGATTATCGGGCAACTCGGAACGTCCTGCATAGCCGGGATTCATGGTGATGAACACGGCACAAGTGGGATCCAGTGTCAGGGTAGTGCCCTCGAACATCAACGTGGGACTGCCCGAGTTGATGCCCCGCTGAATGGTCAGGATCTGCTGGGCCACCACAGACAGCACCTCCAGATCAATGCGGTTGAACTCGTCGAAGCAGGACCAAGCTCCGCAAGATGCCAATCCCTTAAAGAACTTGCCCAGAGCCAGGTAGTCCAAGCCATCCGAGCAATTGAACACCACACACTGCTTGGCCACCGCCTTGGCCAGATCCTTGGTGGTCTCCGTCTTGCCAGTGCCAGCAGGACCCTCTGGAGCCCCGCCCAAATGCAGATTCAGGGCGGCGAACAGTGTGCGATAGCAGCGATCCGTCAGCGGGGTGACCACCAGTCGCGGGGTGTTGCCCAGGTACTCGTAGCCATACGGCAGGGAGCAGTTGATCATGCGCGTGTCCAGGTTGTTGTCCTCCCAGTAGTAGCGCAGCTGGCACAGCCACTGGAAGTCCTGCAGGTCGTCCACACCGTTCTCCACAATCTCGGCCAGGACATCACGGGCATGGACATCCAGCACCACCAAGGCACCCAGAGTAATACGATTCTGGGTGTTGAGATCGCCACGCACCAAGTCCACAATCCTGTTGATCTGCCCGATGCATTTCTGCAGGTACTTGGCCAAGTTCTCCTTGGGTTCCGAGCTCTCGAAGCACTCCGTGATCTCCAGGGTCCAGTAGGTGAGCGAGATGGACTGAACGGTCTGCCCCGGCCAGGTGAGCACCCAGACATGTCGCACCATCTTCATGTAGCTGTAGAAGGCCTCCGATATCTTGTGGTGCAAGCTCTTCTTCATGTTGATCTCCAGCTCCAGCAGCCACTTCTCCACCTGGCCACGGGCCTTGGATGTTGAGATGGCGTCCACCAGAGCCACTTCCTCGCGCTCCGAGGATCTCATAGCAGTCACATCCAATTCCTCGGTGAAGTTGAGCGTGGATATGCCCTCGAAGCACTTCTTCAAGTGCGGCTGGACACGTGTAGGGTCCTTGGTCTCCGACAGAATCTCCAGCAGTTCGTCGTTCGAGAGGAAGAAGAAGCGCGGGAAGTACAGGCGCTTCTTCTCCAGATAGGCGTTTAGACCCTTCTGGATAACCTCCAGCAGGGTGTAGGCCTTCTTCAGCTTGTCGTTCATTTTGTCGATTTGGACCACGACCATTACTTTCGGATCGGAGGCCACCTGTTTCATGAGTTCTTTCCAGATCTGTGTTTAAAGAATATATATTTTAATCATGAATAAAGGAGTCTTCAAGCAATCTTAAAGCCTAAACCCACCTTATCCACCGCACTGAATCGACGCCCCTCCTCGGGCATCTGCTGCTGAATGTCCGGGCTGCTGAAGATGGGCTCCAGGTACATCCAGGTGGCCTGCACGCGCAGCCACTCGTCCAGGATCTCCTGCAGCAGCATGAGCTTGGCCTCCCACTTGCTGCAAAAGGACAACAAAGGTTAGCCATGTGTGACTTGCGGCCTGCCAGTGACATTGACGGCCTAACAAAAGGTGAGAAGCAACTGGATGGGCTAACATAAATCCTTGGTGGCCCAGAAGCACAGACATATTTTAATTGATTTCAATAGCTTAGAGGAAAGGCTTTTGGCTCTCTATTAAATATTTTGTTAAGAAAGCATCACAAGTAAAATAAGTATGTAAACTCCTTGTTTGAGATGAATGCACTATAGCGCACAAAAAAAAAAACACAGGATGCCATAGCAAAAGATGGAAGGGTACTTAATAACTTAAATATTAACATTAGCTTATAGCCTAAAGCTCTTGTTCAGAGCAGACCGCCAGCGCCTAGTGAGGTGCGCATAGGTGTACCATTGCACCTGCGGCGCTCTTACACGCTCTCTTTTTCGGCTATTCTTTGCCTTCCTTATCTCGCTACATCTGTCGCGTTATCTATTCAGCGAAACTACATTTGTAAACACATGAACATGAAAACATATATATATATTGAAGCTTAGCTTGCCGGGCAGTCAGTCAGCTCCGAACTTTGCTAATAAAACACATAATAATATTAGATAAACCGTGCGTTTTAATTAATGTACAATTAAAGGGTGGCATTTTAGTTGTCTTCCCCATAAACAGCTCTTAAAGTCATAATTTAATTGATTTTAAGAGCTTACAAGAGCACACAAAAATTCGATAGAGGAGGATGTGGAAGAATACAGCTCTAAGCAACTTAATAATTAACATTAGCTTAGAGCCCAAAGCTCTCAAAATGTCCATCAATCTACTTACAGAATCTCCGCCTCAAATGGCTTGATGTAGGGTGAGCTCTTCATCGTCTGCGTCTTGATGATTTGGTCGTCCAACAGTATTTGGATGTCATCCACGGCAGCCAGCTTGTATGTGCCAGAGTCCCTGCGGGAGACATTTCAATTACACCCACATCCCACGTATCCCCTGGACTACTACCCACCTGTATGGCGAAATGGAGAACTCCACGCCCTCCCATTCGTTGACCATCTTGGCCATGGCTCGCTCCAGATTGTTCTCCTTGGTGGCGCTCTCTGAAATGGCCTCGAACTTGGGCACATACTCGTCCAGCTGGTACTCGATGATCTTCTCCAGCGTCAGCTCCGGCGACACCTTGATGGGGAAGCCAATAATCTCCGATACCAGCTCCCAGTGACGGGCCTTCATGCCCGGATTGCCCAGCGTATTGATGATGGGCATGTGCTCGCGGAAGGCCTCAATCTGGCCCTTGACATCCTGAATCAGCTGCATGGTGGTGGGATGATCGCCCATCTGCTTGTCCAGCTTCTGGATGACGCGATAGAAGTTGGACACGTCGCCATCGATCTCGTCTGGGAAGAAGGAGCCCACTTGCGAGTGCATCCACAGGTCGTACTTGTCCATAAAGTCCTGCCCGGCATCAAAGAGGGTTTTGTATGGCTTCAGCTGATCGTGGGCCTTCTTTCGCATGGGATATTGCGAGAGATCCCAGCCGTAGGAGGTCTCCTCCTCGTTGATCTGATCGATGGTCTCCATGGCCTGCACCAATCGTTGATCCAGCACCCCGGCACGCTTTTGTACCTCGCCAGCTGCTTGATATCGCCCCAGGTGTCGTAGGTCTGCACCTGTTCATAGTAGGTCTGGAGCTCGCGGCGGAAGAGCTCGATGCGCTTCTTCAGCAGCTCCTGGTATTCGATCACCTTCTCCGCAATGATCGCGCGATGTTGCTCGAAGATCGAGGGCAGTTTTAGGTACCACTGGAAGGAGTTGCTGTTGTTCTTGATCTCCAGCGGCGAGTAGAGCGTGTGGTCCATCAGCCACAGGATTTCGCTCATATTCACCTTGAGCCGCGCCTCCATCTCGGGGACCAGGTTCTCCTCCGCATGCACCACATAGGCCTTCAGTTCCATCAGCTCCGCTGTGTCCTTGGGCACCGGTCAAGGCCTTCTTGGCAATGGCGTCGTACTCTTTGCCCAATCGCGAAATCCTCGCCTGCTGATCGGCCACCATCCGGGCCAGCAGATCCAACTGCAGCTGCCTGGCCAGGGTCTCCAGATGCACTATGAACTTGTCGCGGTGAAACTCGTAGAAGCCCATCCGGATCACAGCCCACACCTCCTTGCCGATGCGATCCTCCTTCTCCCTGTACTCGTACACCATTTCCGTGTACTGATCGAAGGTGGCGTCGCTCTCCATGAAGTTGGCCACCCGCTCGGCGTCGCTGCCATTGATCAGATCGATAAAGGGATCAAAGTCCTGCAGCCTCAACTCGGGTCCGATGCGCTGGTCCTCCAGCATGGCGCAGATCCGGTTCTTGGTCTCCTGCACGATGCTATCCGGCACGGTGGGCGTGAGGAAGATCTTTTGGACACAATCAGATCGGTGTAGAGCTTGCTCTCGATGCGCGGCAGCATCTGGATGCTCAGCAGAATCGAGTCAATGACTCGGAGAAGCTCGCTCTGAACCTTGGAGAAGCTGGGTATGAACTGTATGGTATCCTCGTCGGCCAGCATCACAGAGATCTCAAAGCCAGGATTTGAGTGCTGCGAAAGAGGGGAGTTTATCAATTTGTTTAGAAAATATATAGATAAAACTTACTCCGTAGTCGCAAATAAAATCGGCGTAGGCCTTCAGACTTCTAATGCATATATCCTCCAGCTGCTGCGTCATCAAGGCGGCCACGCAGTTGAAGAATCGCTTGACCAGGGTGAAGCGCCGGATGTCTGGCAACTGGCCACGCTTGCTGGCCTTCAGCAGAGAGGAGTGAATCTCGCCATACCAGCTCTCTTCCAGCATGGTCTTGCCTTGGTCAATGTGGGAACCACATAGATACTGTCATGAAAAATAATAAATATAATGAATTAATAAGTATTCCACTTAAATTTCCTTTCTCCTAAACCAAGATCTCGTTGACTTTACAGAATCCCGAATAATTCTTACCACAAATCCAAATAACGTGAATGGCGTCTCGAGTTTAGCCAGCTCCTTGGTATCGATAAAGGACTTATCATTATACTTCATGCTCCACAGCTCCAGGATGCTGGCCACACTTCGGTGTATGCAGAAGAGCGTTTTCATCAGGATGTTGCGATTCTCATCGTAGCTGTCGGAGGAGGAGGAATAAATGGGAGGGGTTGAGCGAGGATGCCTGCTTTTTATGCAAATTATCTCGAGAGAGAGAGAGGACTAAGACTAAGGGAAACTTTTCACTCCAGATATTCTGTCACAGCCCATTAAGCAGTGCAGGGAACCGCAACCGCCCGGGCCACAAGAGCCACATAGAAGCCACCCACCCGACCACCGGAGCCATTGAAGGCCCTTCTTAATGATGCCAAATGCTCGAAGGCAATAAATTAGCAAACCTCACGCGGATGTGGATGCGGCATATCGATAGGCCCAATCGACCCACTTTGTAGCCAAAAATAAAAAAAAATAAACCACAAGGCATACGAGGTGTTGGGGGATGTTGGAATCCTCTAAAAGACGTGACAAGGAGGTGGAAAATTTAAGAGAAACTTTACAAAAAAAATATTTCAAGAACTTAATGAAAAACGAACTAAACTAATAAAAACTAAAACCACACCCAAAGAAAAAAAACAAGAGTTTAATCTTTCTACACGTTGTCTTAAAAATATATTCGAGTATAACGAGTTTAGTATAGATTTAATACTTCATAATATCAAATGTATACTTATGAGTATAGATTTTATACTCATGAGTGTCAGTTGTGTATTTTCTAGTATTATTTTTATACAAACCTACATCGAATACTCGATAACTCATAGCGTCAGCTGAATTTAGTGCTTTTTTGTTTGTCGCGCTAGTAACATTTCTCAATGCTTGGTGCATATTAGTATAAAGTTTATACTTTCGTAGTATCAAAATAATAAGCATCTTATTATGAAATTTTAAATACACAAGAGTATAGAATTCGTGTAACAATAGTTTAGTGTCTATTAAAGTTTGAATTGTTGTAAATCTATTACATTTAATCCAATACTCAGTAGAAAACAGCTTTACTGTTGCCACCGTCTTATAACTCAACAGATTGATGACTTAATCCCACCAGTCCTTGTTGGTTATTGCGTCTATTATTCCATTTTGAGGAATACAATAGACACAGTGTCAGCACTGATAACAATCCGATGATAAAGTCCCAACTTCCCGCCCCCTTGGAGAGGCCTCAGCCAACAAGTTCAATTCATTTTTAAGCATATCCTTTTGGCAATTTATGTCGAGCAGATTTTCCATGCCTCTCCAGCGCCCCGCCCCGCCCAGCTTACTGTTGCTCATCAAATGTCAAACCAATACACAGGAGGACTTAACTTTCTGATACCCCGCCTGGTGGCTGGTGCGGCAGGAGCCTCTTCCACTTTTCCATTTCCCATTTCCGTGGCATTGTAGTTGAAAAAGTGCGGTTAAAAAGTTTTTGGCACGCCGCAAAGCGATTTCTCGCGTTCTCCCCCATCGCAAGAAGCTTTTAATAATGTCGCACGAGGACGACTTTCGTTATTTTCGGTATTTTCCTTATTTTCATTTTCGTTTTCTTCACGCTGCCTTTCCCTCGCCAACTCGGGCAACTTTGTCAGCGGCGGAGCGCGGAGCTCAAGTTATTTTCATAAGATTTTGCTCGCTCCGCCGACTCAAAGGGCAATTCATTCCATAAAAATCGGATTGGGCTCTTAATCCACAATGAGAAGCCGGCACTCGCTCGCTCGCGTGAATTTGCACATACTCGCACTCGTATGTATGTTGGGGGTGTGAGCCAAGGGGGTGGCTCAAGTGCTTGGGTGGGCGTAATTGCATGTCAATTGCACGCTTTTGCCAAATGAGGAGCCCCGCGGCAGGAGCGGGAGCCGGAATCCGGGGAAGTTACAACACTCGCATTCAATTATGGCAACTTTCCTTTTCCCGCTTTTAGCCGTTCGGCAAAGCGGGTATAATTTATTTTAATTAAAAAATTTTCATTTCGCATGTATGCGGGATGCGCGCTCTAACATTAATTTTGTAATCCTTTGTGTGGGATTGTGGGTAACTTTTTGAAAAAGAAAAAGTGTGCGCATTATACTAGTTAAGTTAGTAAAGCTTTTATAATATTTGGTTATTTTTCCAACATATTAAGGAGGACTGTCTTTACTAGGAAGAAATTATAGGAAGCCCATAGACTACTCGCCACACTATTGCATACTTTTTTGCAGCATGGAATATACTAAAGAGAAACATTAACAATGCCCTGGCTCTGCTTTTCTGATATCTCAAAGGTACACATTACTATTGATCTATTTAAATATTAGTCCAGACTTTAGAGTAACTTTCCCTTAGAAACTCACCGATAACGCCAAAAATTTGTCATGGCCTGAACCTCTTTGCGCTCGGCGGTATCGAATTTGCCACCAGTTCCCTCCTTGGTCAATCGATCCAGGACCGTATATCGCAGAACGAAGTCCACGACGGCCTTCTTCATGGCAAACACATAATCCGACCGCACTTCGGCAATATTATCATTTAGGGCGGTCTGCCATTTGTAGAGTAATGGTGGAACAAGGTCTGTGACTCTAAAAAAAAATATGATAAAATTAATATTAATCAATCATAAACGTTGTTAATGGTTGAAAAATAAGAGATAATTTGGTCTAAAAACAATAATAAAATTGATTGAAAGTCGAAATTTACACAGAAATTGCTGTAGATTTAGAATCGTTTCCAAAGGTGCCCAAAAGCATGCTAAGAAATATTAAAGGTAGCATTCTTAGCATACCTCTGGACCCAACTTTAATTGACTTGAAATCTCTACCGAGGCACTCCTATTTTTATTTTAAATCCTAGCAAATATGAAACCTTTATCTCGGAATCATCAAAGGTGTATCAATCCACCTACCTCTTAAGGATCTTATTGCTCAACGGAGACACATGAATGGTGTCAATGCCGTGCTTTATGTAGTAGTAATAGCGCAGAATTTCGCGCTCTTCCTGGTCGGGAAAGGGCGCCGTACCCTGAGCGGCCAGCTCGGGATCCTGGTCGTCGTCCATGTGCAGTATGAGCTCGACCAGCTTGCGCCGGAAATGTTCTCGCTCCAGCCGCATGGTCATGTAGTTGGCCTTGGCCGCGCTGTCACGTTTCTGCTTCCGCTTCGCAGCCGCCTGCTTCTTGGGACAGAGGAGGCTGTCGGGCAGGTCCGATTGCATCTTCCCGTCCAGCAGGGAGCTGGCGCACTCCGGCATGTTCAGCTCGTACCACAGGCGGCGCGACTTGTAACCGGGATTGGCCTTGGACTGCAAGATGCTCTGCAGCACGTCGGGCTTGGGCCTGGTGTAGAGCATCTTGGACTTGTCGCACAGGCGGCGGGCACCGCATATTGACGTAAAGCTGGGGATCTTGATCTCCCTATTCGGATTCTGTCTGCCCTGCATGGTGAAGCCTGTTCGAATAGGGATTGAATTTCAGTGCAGATTGTAAATGTAGAATTCTACAAATAAAACTAAACTTCAAAAGTAAGTTTTAGTGGTATTGGTATTTCGAATTGCCTTAGAAAATAAAGTTAAATGTTTCACCAACAATATAACGGTTTTAAAAACACGAAAGACAGATTTTTAAAAATTTCAAAGTATTCCACCTGCGACGCAAGGTTGTGGTCTCCACTAAACACCGACCTATCGATAGCAATCGCAGGTATCGATAACGCCGCAAAGACAGCTGTTTGCCACACGCGCCCGACCCGGCTTTTTTACCATCCCTGTCGTTGGAATTGTGCAACCCGGAAAATTGTCAAAATTTTTTTGTGGCCTTCGTTATATCGTTGGAAAACCACATAAGTTTACTCACCGGCTTAGTCGTCTTCCCGGCGAGGCTCGACACAACAAGCGGTTTTGATTAATACGCGCCGCAACGCGTTTAATTGGACCGACTTGTTCCGAACATACGAAGGAGTTGAAAACAAATGAAAATCACACACGTTTTCCGTTTGTTTAGAATGAATTGATTTTCCTGGCCAGACAGACACATAACGACAGGTCCGGAAAAACAAACAGCGGAGCGTTGCCCTTGGTAGCAGGCAAGGAGCAACAAGTCCACATACACAAACCTTCCACCATTCGGTTTAGTTAGTTTTTTATACAAAGTTTCGACAATCTCTCGGTTTGGTTTGAATACAAAATGTTGCTACAAAGGTTCTGCATGCGTGCAATGCACACTAGCCGGCAGCTCTATGCTGGAGCCACCGGCGGAGCGGGTCTGGAGAAGAGCGCACTGGCGGCATTGCGCAAGAAGACTGGCTACACCTTTGCCAATTGCAAGAAGGCCCTGGAAATGCACAGCAACGATGTCAGCTTGGTAAGCATTAGCGAGTTCTTGTTCCTTATCGACTTACTCTAATCCACAATATTCCTTGCAGGCTGAGAAATGGCTGCATGAGCAGGCCCAATCCCTTGGCTGGTCCAAGGCCACCAAGGTGGCGGATCGGGCTACAGCCCAGGGTCTAATTGGAGTCCTCATTCGCGGCAATCGCGGTGCCATGGTGGAGCTTAACTGCGAGACGGACTTTGTGGCCAGAAACGACACCTTCAAGCGGTTCGTGGACCATGTCGCCCGCATCTGCTTGCACTACACCGATTTGACAGAGTTTGATGGGGATCTGTGGAAGGTGAGAAGAATATAGGTTGTTTTAAATATAAGATAATAATTCCTTATCCCTTTCCAGCTTGGTTTCGATGCGGAAGCCCTGAGAAATCTGCGCACGGAAGAGGGCCGCACTTTGGGCGACCACCTGGCCCTTCTGATTGGAGCTCTTGGTGAGAATGCCAGCATTCGGCGAGCACTGTGCTTCAAGGTCAACAACGATCTGAAACTGGTGGGCTACGCCCATCCCGCACCCGCCAATGTGGGCTCCACCGAGGACACCACCCAGGTGGGCAAGTACGGAGCAATCGTGGCCTATCGCAGCGAACACAAGCTGCTGAACTATGAGTTCCACAAGAGCATTTGCCAGCAAATAGTGGGCCTGAAGCCAAAGAAGATCGGGGAGTATGACAAGGACAAGCCGGCGGAGAACAAGGATGACGAGACGTGCCTGATCCACCAGGAGTATCTGCTGGATGCGGACAAGACGGTGGGAGAGGTGTTGCAGGAGCAATCCACCGAGGTCATTGACTACCATCGCTTCGAGTGTGGCGAGCAGACGGAACGCAACCTGGAGGAGATCATCCGCTCGCAGCACCAGAGTAGCAATTAACTAGCCCCTAAGTGCAGACTGTAGCCCCACTAAATTGTTATTCGCACCAGCCGAAGATTGTTAAGCCCGAACTCTGTGTCCAGAGTTCTGGTCAAAATTTGCATGTGAAATAAGTACAACAACCACGACGACGATCGGAGCGGCTTGTTATTTGAATACTCCATGAGTCATGGCGAAAAATTGGGGTGAAAAGTGCCTGCTATTCGCTGCGTGCGCCTGCGCAGAACGGGAAGCACGCTTGAGCGGCTTCCGGCGGGGACCAGGGAACGAGGGAAAGGGAGAATGGCCAACAGAATGAACTGTTTATGAACGTGTTTTGGGTTCTGCAGCTGGCAATTACCCGCACGTCATGCGATACCCCAAAAGAAAGAGGGAATTAAAGATTCTTGTGGGGGCAAAAGGCAAAGCGGGTACCCAAATACCGGGTGAAGGTTCTCTCTCTCTATCTGCACTTCTTCCAGTTCAATGAGCTCAGCGAGTCACGTGTAGGGAGTTTAAATAGAAGGAAAATTAGTTTCCTTTTCTAAAAGAAAACGAATTTCATAATTTATCAATTGGGTGATTCTCTTTTCCAAAAGGAAATCTGCTCGGTTAGGTTTAAAATACCATTCAAAGTAGGCTCTGCCTTATCCCAGTCTTAAATGTCACTGTCAAACCCTAAACCCAGCCATCAAAAGCAAATCCCTTCAAAAGTAAATTACCTCCAGTGCCCAGAATGGACTACGTTGATATTGAATCCTTCCGGTCCAAGTACAGCGACCTAACCGTGACAGCCGTGCCCAGCACCTCCAAGAGGAACGATGAGCAACAGCAAGCCATCGAGCAGGGAGGAGGCTAAGCCGCAGGAACCGCGAGTAGAGATTACCAGAATCCCAGGAGGAGTAGCCGCCGCCCCACCACCTATAAATCAGGTGATGGTTACGCGCAACAGGACGCAGCAGAGCGCAGCTGCCTTGGCCTACGCCAACGAGTACAAGGAGGTGATGGCCAAACTGGAGTACACCAAGTACATGCAGGCTCAGCTCCAACTGATGATCCTGGCGAATGGAACAAGCAGTGGCGGAGGAGCTGGATTTAATGGCAGCCTGTTCGGGATGATGCCCACAAGTACGATTATTAGTAACAAATCGGCCTTTCCTATCAATTCCTTTGTACATATTCTCCAGCTGTCGATGAAAACTCCAATATTGTGGACAAGTACTCCGATCTGCTAAATGTCCTGGCCGAAATGCAACCCAATTTAGCGCCTACAATGATAGGAGTGCGAAGCCGCAAGGATCGTCTGCTCCGGGATATTGCCCAAGCCAGGGTAATGGTGAGGGAGTGCATTCTGCTCCTGGAGAGCGATCAGCAGGCAGAGAGCGAGCCTACTCAGTCCCAAAATAGCCCCACCAGCGAGTGACGTCACGCGGAGCTCTGGGTTATTCATCTCCGCATTGTTAACGACACTTCTCCGGGAGGAATGTGTGTGCCATAATAATAAAAAGCGAGAACAACAAAAGTCAGCGGAGAGTTCTAGGAACCCTGCACACATGAAAAGTTCGTATAACTATGACCGCGATGGAGGTGGGATGGGTTTAAAGCGGAGTACCACCATGGCTATGGCAGTGCCTGCAGCGCATTTGTCGGCATTTTGACACTAGTGACCAGCAGAGCGCGAAACTTGGCCATCTTTGGGGGAAAGTTGGGATTCGCACCGGGGGACACCCTGGAAAATTAATTTTTTTTATAAATTCACTTTAGTCAAGCTACTGCTCACATACCATCCACTGATCGGCATATACCTTCCACAGTCCTTTCACAACTGTTGTTGTAACTGTTGATCAGATACATTCCACAATTGTCATATTCTCCATTTGAGTGCTTAAATTGCACTACAAATTCAGGAATCCTGTAATTCTAAACATTTATTAGTCTGATAAAGCACAACTTTCGATGGTTCAAACCATTTTATTGCATTTAAGTTTTTTCCCATGCATGTTGCACGGCAACTGTCGTTTCACATAGCTTCCACAAGCCATCACATACTTTCCACAGGCGGCATTCCCGGCTAATGCGCTGCAATTACTAAACTTTTTGCCCAATTAGCCACTGTACAAACGCCTTGAAATTGTAAACAAGCAGCAAACAATCGTTTTTCACTGTCCAGCGGTCTAATATACCCGAAACGGCCAGGCCATGGTCAGAGTGGAACTTGAAAGGGTCACATTCACTGGAGCCGACGCCGGCAGAGAGTACGCGTGTGTATGTGTTTGTTTGTACCAACGATCGAGGCGCCGCGCTTCAATTGAAGTTTTTCAGTTTATAAAGTTTCAGTCTTAAGCCGACTTTTCACGAGTTAACGCGACAGATCAGGCGACCGGATATTTACATTTACATCCCGAAAAACAGTTCGTTGTGGCGATTCGCTTTTGGCCTTTTGCGCTTCCGCTTTGCGTTAATTCGGGTTAATTTGTTTCGAAAGTGCGCCAAGTGTTTCTCCTTCTCATTTCCGCTGCACTCGAATTTTTCGCAACAAAAACAAACGACTTGCGAAAAAGCAAATTCGCCAAACGCGTTATCACTTTCTGGCGCTCTCTTTTGCCATAACGGTAAATAGGATAGCCAAAGCAAATCGGGAAAAGCGCATGCCAAAAGGTGACAGCAATAAAAACACAACAAATAAGTCGAGTTGGGTGCGAAAAAGTTAATTAAATTGTTTAATTTGGAGTTGCAACGCGCCGGCGCAACAACAATTGCAGCTGCACATGTGTAGATTTGCGCAGCGCGCACAGAGAAAGATATAAATAAATTTGCATTGCAGCCGCCACAAATCGGACCACAAAATGCCGCCGTTTAATTTTATTAAGCAGGTGAGTGCAAACTAAAGAAATTAAGTGTTTCTACACGTTTTATCGCGCCAAGTAGTTAATTAAGCGTTTATGCGGTAAGTGGATTTGGAAATTTATTGCGCATAATTCATTTGCTGTGCCAACTTCGATACCACAATCGATTGGCCAAGAAGTTTCTTAATCGAAAGATAGCGGAAATTTTAGTTTGAATTAATTTGTAATTTTATTGAATTAATGGAATCAAACACATTATTTGATTTTACTATCAGTTTGTGTAAATAAAAGATTATGCAAATAATAATAATTGTGGTTAATTCATTATGTGTGCAACCTTGTATAGCAAAAGCCAACAATTGGCGCAAAAAATTATTTATCGAAATACTATCGAAAATTTGAATTACCTCACGTAGTTCCATAAATTTAATAAAATTAAAATCATTAGTAGGATACCATTATATACTAATCCTTTTGATAGTTCGGAAATAATATAAAGAAAGCTTAAAATCTAAAAATAGTTGTAAAAGTTCTAAAGCTTTATTTCAAATTTAAACGACAAGACCATGTTCCTTTTAAAGGATCTCCTTGTATTTTAGGAATATTAATTATATTCCTAGTTAATTTTAAAGATTATTTGGTTACCTAAAATCATATCCCCTGTAATTGGAGCATCATACCCCTATATTTTTCATAAAGTGATCCAATTTATAGAGATCTTTTGTCTGAAAGAGAAACCAACACTCTCGACCTTGCAACCTCCAATCAATTAACTGAAATATCAGCTAGCTTCCGAAGAAGAACAATGGCTATGACAAACAAATGAATCAGAGTACCCAAAAGATAGCAGCGTTTTGCCGTTGGACCCAATCGAACCTAATGGAGCCACCATCCATCCATCCCAACCCGCCAGCCAGCTCCAATTTACCATATCTGTGGAAGACATGCGGCAGACAAGAGACGTGTCTAATTGGCCAACTCAAAACACAACAGAGAAAATATAATACGGGAAATGGTAAACCAATTTGAGTCCGAAACTAATGAAATGCACAACGAAAATGGATTCATCTAAATCTGAGCCCAGCTGGAGACTCGAAATCAAGCCGAGGCTTCTGGAGATGCCCTAAGATGGCTTCCGGTGATTAAGCGTTAGAAACCAGACCAGCTGGGAGAACTACGCGTAAACACGAACCCCGGGGAACTGGAAAACAAAGCCAAACAAACCATAAAGGTGGGAACAATTTCTACGCAACTTTCGGACCAGCCCATCTCTCAGCCTGCCTTGGCTTTTTTATAGTTTTATGGCTATTTTCCACCACTAATTTTGTCGGATCTCTTAGAGCTGGGCCAAATGCAAATGGGTCAATGGACAGCGTTTCAGAGGCTGGGCTGCCGAGGGAATATGATTATGGCCGAGCATTTTTTTAAGGGCCTACCTAATGAATATACTTGGGCTTTGTGGCTTTTCCTAGTCGCGCGATAATTAAGACGAATGACCCCCAGTTAGAAAGTTATTGCACCACATCTGCGGGCTGGTCCGAGTCTTCAGAGATTATCTCAGCTGAACCCGAACCGAGGCTGTGTTTGCATTTGCATTTTCAGCTGTTTCAGTTTTTGTTTTTAGTATTTAACGCGGGGTTAATTCCATGTTAAATAACAGTTAACCAACCGTTAGGCGGCGATTGTTTATGGCTCCCAAATGCTCAGCTTCCAGCGCAATTGTTGTCCAACCTCATCACATCACGGACGGTCTCCTACCGGCTTGGCTTCCCCCCGTCTAATTTCAATGAAGAAATTATTTTGAACTCTTCGTGTTCACTTCACCCACACTTTGGCTTTGGTTTTTTCAGCTCTTTGGCGTGGGAAGCGCACAATACCAAAAGTGTTATTACTAGTAGCGCAAAAATAAAAATACAAAGAAGAAAACCCGAGAAAAACCACAGAAAATAAAACTGGAAAAAGCATCTGCGGTAGCCACCTTTGGAAAATGTGCAGCGAATCAATTGTAGCGGCGGAAAATCCAATTGCATTTTCAATCCACAAATCGAACGCCTTTCGAAACCATTAAGATTTGTGGTCGCCTATCATGGCTAATTAACCATTTGTTAATGCTAAATCAAAAGCACTGCCAGCCAAAACACCTGTTATCGTTATAGATATTGCTCTGTGTTCATGAAGCGATCGATCATGTTTTGTTTTCCCATAAAAGGCTGGAAAAATAGTCAATTAAAACAGCGAATATCAATTGATCTTTTTTGTTCGCATTTAAGAAGAAGATTTATTTAAAAAGATTTAATTAATTATAGTTACTTACCTTTTGATGTGAGTTTTATAACATAAAGCAGTGGTGCCCACAATCCTGACTCGCGGGTAAGAAGAACTCTTTTCTTAGCCAAAATTCAGCGCCTAAATTGGACTAAAAGAAAATAAAATATTTAATGATCTTAGATTTTTAATAAAGAAATTAATTTAATTAAGATTAAACATACATAAAGCAGCATTTATTGATTTGTCATAACAAAACCACTTTTATGATGACTAGAATACCAAAGCAGCTGAAGACCCAACAAGGAGAACCCCAGCCCATTCCCATGACGGCGGAGAACACCAATGAGTGGAGTCAGCTGGCCGACTCGGTCTGGATCTGGATCGGTTGGCAATTAATGTGGGCTGCGAAGATCCAAGAAGAAGCTGCGTCTGCAGCATGCTTGCCATACTTTACCATCTTCAGCTGTGGCTAATGAAAAGCCTGGAAAAGAGCAAAGATCGGCGATCCGAGGGGAGCACAAATCACCGCTAGAGGGAAGATGGAAAATCGAAATAATAAAAAAAGGCGTCCAAAGCGGTACATTTGCCGGCCCGTTTCCGTTGGCAGTTTTGCGGAAAATGCCACAAGTCAATGTTGCATTGCATTGTGTGTTTTTGCCTTACGTAAATGTCGCGTGTTGCAGCCACAAAATGGTCCTAATGTGTTTGGGGTTCGGGAACCGCAATTGTTTGCTGACTTTTGGTTAAAAAGGAAAAGTCAATTGCCCGGTCGTTTTTCTTTCCTTTCGGCGGCGGGCCGACTTGACGTGTATAATTATCATAAATCGTAGATTGCATTTTTCATCATGCTAAAAGTCGCACATTTTCAGCTGGAAAATGCTTTGCATTTCGCATCTATGCACATTAACATTTACATTGCCAATTGCTTTCATTTTTTATTTGACTTTTTTACTTTGTTGTTTTGTTTCAAGCTTTTCCCCCAGTTCACGCCTCAACCTCAACGGTTGATTGAACTTGTCAGAGTTTTGACTTGAGTTGGGGGCAAAAAAAGAAAAACATGAAACATGGCCAACAATAAAGAGAGTCGGGTCCGATTGTTGGCTATGTTTTTGTTTTTGAAAGGCATCGCATTGTCTTGCCAAGATGCGGATACGTGGATACGCAGATGCCAAGATGCTCGGATAGACAGGCAGGGCACACGGTTCTCTGGGCCAGGCCCATTAGTGTCTTTCACGCTTTGGAACACACACACACAGAGCTGAGCTGACTGGAAAATCATTTCGACTCATTACCGAGTCATACACAAAACATTTTCGCCTTAATTTGGGAGCCGAATTGTTGAGCAAATCGCTGCCAAATTGTTCCCCGAAATATAAATTGACCACTTTCCTCGCTCCGCCAGGGGGGAATCGGAGTCATCCAACTCCTAGAGCAACACCCCGTCGTGGCCCGTCTGGCTGTTAATGATTATGGCAAACGGCCGTCCCCAAACATAAATCATAAATCATAAAAGTGACGACTCAAGCCACTCGAGCGAATCAGTTCGGTTGACAAAGGCCGTAGGAAACCCGAGAGATGCAAAACGATGGAGTATACAGCACCGATGTCTTCCTCCTCTCACTCGGTTACTGTTTGTGCTTGATTGCCCCTGGAGAATGTCAGTGCAGCAAGGTGTGGAGTGGAGTGGAGGAGCGGAGAGAGTGGATTAAGATACCTCGCTGGTCAAGTAGGATATTGAACACTCTGGCGGCGGATGAAATCCCAATCTCAAGCTATTTTTGTTAAGGTTTAAAACATACTTGAATGTAAAACCATTTCTCTTGAGAAACTAAGAACCAGTTTAAGGCCTTACTAATCAGAAATTAGAGCCCAAACCTATGGATCAGAGAAAAGTAGGTCACTATTTTTACTAGTTCTTTGATTATAAAGATCAGCCTTAATTAGTATTAAGTGTTTTATTTTAGAAAGATTTAATGTTAATAAAATGTTAATAGATTAGGAAAACCTCTTCATAATGCTGAAGAACCAATATACAAAATTTTCAGCTTAAGTTCTGGATTCTTAATTCCTAAATTAAGTAACAAATATACTAAAATAAGAGAATTATACAGAATGTCTCAAAGAAATAGGTTCATCAGTTCCTTGAGAGTTAAGAGAGTTCCATAAGAAAAAATTCTTAATTAAAATCAAAGAATGTTAAATATGAACTAAAATTATAATTAAATTCAAATCTATATTTTCTACTAACTCAATAAGAAATTTAATATTTAAATAAATTATAAACGACAAGAACTCGTTGACTTACCAAGCTAAAAGACCCCAAAAAGCCACTTGAACTGCAAATGTTTACCCGCTGCGAGCTAATAGAAAGAATTAGCAAAACACCCGGCAAGAATTTGCCAAGACTAAGACCCTTCTTTGTTGGCACTTACTTCCTCTTGGCCTTTTGCCCGCCGCCAGGTTCCGTTGGCTTAGACCGACTCCAGACTTAAGCCAAGAAGAAACCGCAACAAAACGCGCTGCGCTTTCTGCTTTTCGCTGGGAAAGAGAGACAGAGTGAGCGAGAGACGACGACCCGACAAACTAACTGATAATTTTCATTCACATCTGAGTCACAGTCAGCGCTTCCCACTTGCTCCGTAGCTTGGAGCTCGAAGTTCGCAGAGCTCGGATCTCTTGGCCCGATGCTGGCCTGGCCATAAACTTGGAGCGCCGCTTGGCAAGGCGACCAGTCTGCAGTTGGCTTTCTGATGGCAAAGACGCGTAGTCGCTGGTAGCACCTCCAATACTCGTATCTGATCCAGTTCAGTCGGGGAAAAGTCGAGCCGCGAGTCGGGAAACCGAGTCCAGACAAACATCGGACCGTTCCGAATCGAAGCCAGCCCAGCCTTTGGCTTCACTTTCATTTCGGCCATATTTCGGTTGAGTTTTTTTGGGACATTTAACGCCCATTCTAAATTTGCAAATTATCTCCATGATCGCTGTGTTTGTGCCTGGAAAACCCACATCAATCGCTCAGGAGTGTGTGTGTATGTGTAGAGTGATTTCCCAGTGACATTCGCTTTTCAAAACGCGCTTGGAAAAACTCGCAAGGATTTCACTTTGAGTCGCAACTCTCTTGCCGGCTTCAATTTGAAAACTATCAAAACTAGTTCAAGGCTGCCACAGCAGCTTCAGATCCAGATCCAGAGACCGATACAGAGACACATCCGCGGGTTGAGCCTCGCTCTCGAGAGCCTCTTCCATGCCCGACATGGAGCTATCGCTGTCACCAAAAGAAACGGTAATTACAGGCTTTTTCATTATGCATACACCAACCGCCATCGGCTAAAGACATGTTTCTGGACCTCTTACAGTCACCTCAGTATCTCTTGAGATTCCTTGGCGTTGACAAGTTTATTAAGCCAATTATCCCAGCTGTTAATTACGAGCTGACCATTATTTGTATATCCATTTGACTTGTGCTTGAAATGAGCAAGTTTGATTTTTTTTTCTAAGATTTTCTTGGGAGCTGTTAACCTTTTTTATTATCAAATATTGGCTTTTAAAATGTATGCTTTTCTCCGGTTTCTTAGTCATTGGTTTTCTCATACTCATCTTCTGTATCTTTCTCCCATCTTCAGGCTAGACAAGTTTATTTATCCAGTTTTTTGCTGTTAATTATGAGCTGACAATTATTCGTATGTTTATTGCAGTATTTTTCGTTTCTGATTATTATGATGGAGTTTGATTAGATTTTTCTGTGAGAGTAGTTAAAAAATTAAGCTAAAAAAAGGAAATTACTAAGGAAAAAATAATTTGATTGCTAGAAATGTCATTCTCGAAATTATCATAGAAATTTAGTGATATTTGCCTTAGATTTTAAAAGGTAATGTTTGTATTATTATTGTATGAAATATTTATTTTATATTATTCTCTTCTAAATACAATTTGGGTTGTTCCATTTTTATTGGTATCACCAGAGTAGTTAGAAAATAAAACTATAAATAGGAAATTACAAAGAAAGAAATATTTTTATTGCTAGAAATTTCATTCTCGAAATATTCGTTTAAATGTCAAAATCAAATTATATAGTTTTCAGTTAGCTTTTGATTGCTTTTTATGACTTTAACAATTTGAATCTGAAATTTTCGATTATTATGCCCATTCCATTGAAAGCTTTAAATGGAAATGGCTTCTGTTTTCCCTAATTTTAAATTATTGAAAACTTTCTTTTGTGGTTTTTCTGTTCAATTTACTTTTACTTTTTGTAATCAACTCAATGCTCCAAATTTTAAACCAACGTCCAAAGCAATCGATGGCAAAACAATTAAAGTGTTAGGCTTCATCCATCAGACTAATAGCTCCGCTCAAAGAAAGTAAAAATAAACAACAATAGACGCCGCTCTTTGTTTTCGCGCCAAGCTTCACTTAAGATGGATATCTAAATTTATTTTTGACATTCTATTCAGAACATATCAGCGAACAGCTTTCGCTGAGACATCAATCTCTAATTGGCGGCTGTGAAAGTCAAGTTCCCAAAACAAAGGCTCTCAGACAAAGTTATTAATTTTCGATATATGCAAGAGGAAACTTACTTGTACCAGTTTTATTTTGTGTTATTTTCTTTTGTTGAACCAATTGGCGGCCGTGACAAATGTAGTTTGGCTGTCAACAGCCATCAATCAATCAATCATAAAGCCAGATAGCTGGAAAACCTGGTTAACCCAGCCCCAGCTAAAGTGATCCGAGTTATTTCGCCATTTGTAGGCGACAATTAAAATGTTTTCATACATCACATTTTATGCATTGCTTATTTATGAGCATAACACACAGGGAGAGATACAAAGAGTCTGCAATTATAGTTGTAATTTCCATGAAATGTCGTTTCGGGGGAGTAACTAAAAGTCACTGCCAAGCGGAGCGTGAACTTGTTTTTGGTCACTGAGCACGGTGGCGACTGTGTAATCATCTCACAGGCTGCTCTCCCAAATGAAATGCCAGAGAGTCAAAGCCTTAATTAGCCGCCGGCAGCAGCCTAATGACCCCAAACCGTTAGCCAAGATCGAGATGAAGATGCATATGTTAGTGCAGCCACTCAGCCACTTTCCACCTTGCTGCGCGTTCCATAAATAAATAAATAGAAAAAACTCAATGTGTTCGACAGCAAAAACAGGCTGTGGTTACGGCGACTAGATGTGGTTCACGCCCGCCTCGTCGGAGCTTTGGTTTTCACTATCACTTGCAGATGCAGAGCACTTTTCCGGACTGGTTTCGGGAAAATTGAATTTTTTCTTCTTTCTGCCTTGTGGGACTTTTGCTGAAAACTGTCTCGTGTCAGCAACAATTGGCTCTTCGGCCATTTGAAAGGTGTTTAATGTCGTGGTAAATGCTGTTCGAAGCTTCAGCAACGGGCATTGTCACCTTGCGGTGAAAACACGAGCTCAGAATGGTAATTGCAGATGAAATTTCATTTAATAAACAGAAAAACAAAACCTGATTTATGCGATTGGTTCCAGTTGCGCAGCGCCTACGTGCCTGCGCAGTGAACTCTTAGATTCGAGGCTAGGAAATGGGAGAAGTTGGGAAATTAAGTGCTGGTTTTTATTGCGAAAGATAGCAAAAAACTATAACGAATTGAATCTCCCTTCTAAAACTCCCAACTCATATATCTTTATTTTATAAACCCCTTCCAGGAGGTCCGTCCCAACACCATTCCGGATCTTAAAGTGGACGCCACATTTCGAAAGGTCGCCAAAAATGCTATAACCTTTGCTTTGTGGAAAATCGATGAGGATCGCCTGGAGGCTGTTGCCCGATCGCAGTATGGAACCTTCTATGATAATTGCGCGTACATCGTCTACGCAGCTAGCTTGCCGGGTCATTATGCCAACCACGAGACCATCGTAGGTAGCTTCATTAGTCTGGTTAACTACATAATCAATGAATATTCCTCCTACCCAAATAGACACGCGAACAGAAGGCGAATGTGGCGCTGGAGCGATATATTCACTACTGGTTGGGCGGGAATGTCAGCGAACAGAACCGCTCGAATGTGGTGCATAAAATCCAGGAGCTGGACTCTTACCTGGGGAATGTGGCCGCCATTTATAGGGAGACCCAGAGTCATGAGAGTGCAAGATTTCTTTCGTACTTTAAAAAGGGTTACGAGTGAGTTTTAATTTTAGTTTTAATAACTAAATTAAACCCTATATTTATCCCTTCAGCATCCGTTCGGGCTCCCTTATTGCCGCCCCTCTGCGGCCACGCCTCTTTCAGCTACACTCCCGCAAATGGCTGAGATCCATTGAGCATGCCACCATTGATTGGTCGCACTTCAACTCGGATTATGTAATGGTTCTGCAAACGGAAGGCCTGATCTTCGTGTGGATCGGTCGCTCCAGTTCGGGCATCGAGCGCAGGAGCGCCCTGTCGTGGGTCCAAAAGCACTCGAATGGATCTCCCATCACCGTGGTGGACGATGGCTACGAGCAGGCCATGTCCCAGGAGAATAAGGAGCTGTGGAACTCTCTGCTGCCACTCAAGAAGCGCATGGTCTGCCAGGCCAGCCAGTTGGTCAGCGAATACACCGACTACAATAGCAACAAGTTCCGGATCTACAAGTGCAATCAGCGAGGGCGCCTGCACCTGGACCAATTGGACGTGGGCATGCCCGCTAAGGATGATCTGAGCGATGCCCATGGCGTGTATCTGCTGGATAACTACGGCCAGAGCGTTTGGTTGTGGGTGGGCGCTCAGGCACCGCAGGCGGATGCCCTTTCGGCCATGGGCAATGGCAGGGCTTTTGTTAAAAAGAAGAAATACCCGGATAACACGCTGGTGGTGCGTGTCCTGGAGGGTCACGAGCCGGTGGAGTTCAAGCGGCTGTTCGCCAACTGGCTGAACGTGTGGCAGGAGAACACGCGAGGTCATAAGCCAGTGTCCACGAAGCTGGGCAAGCTGGATGCCCACTCTCTGTGCGAGCGTCCCAAGATGGCGGCGGACACACAGCTCGTGGACGATGGCAGGGGAGAGCGAGTGCTCTTCCGCATCCTTGGGGATCAGGTGCAGGAGCTAGCCGCCTCGAAGACGGTGGTTTTTACCACCAACGCCAGCTATGTAGTCAAGTACAGTGTGCAGGTGGGTTGGAGCCTTTAATCTAAGTTTGTATTCCGTAAATCGAATCTCTTTTGCTTAGTGCGCCACTGTCTTGCCCGCGGACCTGGCATCGGTGGGCATCAAGTCCATCATCTACCAGTGGAACGGGTCGGAGGCCTCTTCGGAATCGATTGCCCGGGCGGACAAGTTTGCCAAGGCCAGCTTTGAGGCGCTCAAGGACCCGGGGATGTTTGTGCAGCTGTACGAGTTCGATGAGCCACCGCACTTCCTGCAGATCTTCGAGGGCAAGCTGATCATCATGCGGGGACAACGCGGCGAGATGCTCTGCAACGGCAGTGCGAAGGGCAACGTCCTGACGGAGACCTTCCTGCTGAAGGTCTATGGCGATGCCAGCTACAACTCCAAGGCCGTGGAGGAGACGCCCCTCTCCTCGATCAGCTCCAAAGACTGCTATGTGATCAAAACCAGCCATGTGTGGGTTTGGTGCGGTCAAAGCAGCACCGGCGATGCCCGGGAGATGGCCAAGTCGGTGGGCGCTATGCTGGGCGAGAGTTCCCTGGTCCTCGAGGGCAAGGAGAGCAAGGAGTTCTGGCAGTCGGTGGCCATGTACTTCAATCAAACCCTGGTGATCAACGGCAACGGCAACTCCTGCTCCAGCAGCACCACCAGCAGCAGCAGCGGGGCCGGGAGCATGTGCAACGGCAGCTCCAATGGCGGCAACATATCGCCCACGCTCAGCAACAATTGCTACCTGAACACCAGTGTTCCGAGCAAACCGAGACCGCCAGTCCAGTTATTTATGGTCTGGTGGCAGCAGAGTTCGCTGAGGTACGAGGAGATCCTAGGTTTTGAGCAGCAGGATCTCAGTGCGGACTGCACCTACATCCTGGACACGGGCACCCTCACCTACGTGTGGCTGGGATCGCAGGCCCCAACCAGGAGCGTTACACGGCCATCGCCCAGAGCTATGTGCAGAATGCCCCATTTGGACGCAGGTCGGCCACAGCACTGGCGGTGGTCAGGCAGTTTCAAGAGCCGAATGTCTTCAAGGGATTCTTCGAGTCCTGGCAGAACGATTATGGCAAGGTCAGTACACTTATCTTTAAGTGAATTAATTTACTAATAAACAACAAAATTAATTCTGTTTCAGAACTTCTTGTCCTACGAGGAAATGCGAAAGAATCTGGGCACTGCAGTTCCCAGTACCTGCAGCCTTACAAATAATGGCTCTGCCTTGCTCTTAAACAACAGACAGAAGGACTTTGATGGTCACAAAAAGTATCCGCTGATGGTACTCGTCCAGGAGATGGACATGCTGCCGCCAGAAATTAATCCGCTCAAGAGAGAGGTGAGTTCAGCCAAAGGAAATGTGGATTTGTTTTCTAATTTGATTTTTATTTCCATCCCAGGTTCATCTCACCCACGATGATTTTGTCTCTGTTTTTAAAATGTCATTTTACGAATTTGACGAGCTGCCCAAATGGAAGAAAATGGAGCTGAAAAAGCAGTTTAAACTGTTTTGAACAGCCCCACAGCTTGTTGAGTTGCGTGTGGCGAGGGCGCACTGTACATAATCCCTACTTATAATGAATAATATGAAGCAGCCGTTAGCAGTTGAAGCAATTTATGTTAAATATACACACTTTACGTAGATGTAATAAAGCGAAAACATGGATTTTTTACAATTTAACTATGAAAATCGATTGAGCCATCAGGTAGTTTCCACCTCTGAGGAATCTGGTTCATCGCCACTGTCCGAGCCTGGGCGTTAAAGTAAATAAACCAATTATTTAATCAATAATAGGAAAAAAAAAACTCACTGGGAAACAAGAGCCCGAAAATAAACTCAAAAACTCCACCGATGAAATCCCAAAACATATTCGATCCGCTGTGCTCAACGTTTTGTAACTAAATACAATGGCATTTACTGCTCGAGATTGCTTTTGACCCAGACCCCAGAGTAGTCCCTTTAATGAGCCATGACAAAACGCTCCAACAATTTCGGACTTAATTCGAATCAAAACCGATTGCATGATCTGGGTCACTCCAAAAATATGTAGCTACTTATAATGCCTATTGAAAAGCCTTTAAAGGTAAATGTTCATATCAAATTTATTTGCTTTGTTGCATCACGGTCTCCAGATTATTAGTTAGTTGTCGTAGTAATCACCAAAGTACTCCTCATCGGCTTTAGAAATAAGAAAATACTTATAAATTTAATCCTCTTTTGGAATTATCTTATTAAATGAATTAATTAATTACTTATGTCCGAGAAGAATAGATCGTTGAGGAAACTCAAAAATATTTCCGGCAGCTCACACCAGTCCATGATGTTGCTTCGTTTTAACTTTTATAAAGTATTTGGCAAATTGTTTATCGTATTTATAACCTTTTTTTCTGAAGGCCAGATGCTGAATTTAATTTAATTGTTTATTTAATGATGGAATATTATTTGGTGGTTCTATTAAATGCCTCCTAGGTGCTCGAATCATAATCATCATCATCAGGGAGCTGTCAGCTGTTAAAGTAATAATAATGTTCTTTGTTATTCAAAGAGAGGTTCCTTTATAAATTACTTATCCAGTTCGACTTCTCCTAGATCCTCCAACTTACGGCCGAACAGCACATCTCCAATAATTTCAAATATCATTCCAATTATTTCGCAGTCCTCCATGGCTTTTCAAACTTTTACTAACATCCAAAGCCATAAAAACATGGTATTTATATACAAAATAAATGTACCTTTTGAACTTGGAACATTTCCATGGTTAATCGTACGCTATTTAATTAATATCAACCGATTTGGGCTTTAAATATAGTAAATCAGTACACTGGAAATGTTCCAAAGCTTAAAAGATAGTTTTATTCAACTTTTTTGAATTCCTAAAGCGAATATCTACACATATTACAATTTTAATAGACATCATAGCCGTACATGGGTCCCTCCATGTAGGCCTTCTGTTGGTCTGTGGAGTTGCGTCGGATCCGGCGGCCAATGGGCTCCAGATCCGCATAGCACTTGGGAAAAACTCGCTCCACGGCAGCAATAGCCTCTTCTTTGGTGACACTTCTCACAGCCAGAACAGAGGCCAGGGCCTTGGTCTTGACGCAGTTCTGGAGATTGGAAGAAATATAATTATTTAATAATTAAATCGTACGAAATTCGAACCCACCTGATGCGCTTCCTTGACATTGAAAGGTGAGGCATCGCCCTGGAACATGGCACTCAGGAATGAGCAATGCGCCAGGTTCGCCGCCCTGATCTCCGTGCAGGCCAGATGGTCCACATTCCTAAAGTCCATATCGTTGTTGCAATAATCAAACATGTGGATCATCTCGTGGGTGAGCACGCCATGGACCATGCTCTTGTTCTTGGCCATATTCTGACACACCACAATCTGGTTAAGCTTGGGATCGTATCCACCCGTCACCGTGGGATCGCACACCTCACAGGAGATGTGTCGGCGCAGATCAATAGGACAGCCGGAACTCTTCAGGGCTCCCATCATCAGTTTAACCAGAGGTCCATTCTTCACGCACCAATAGACATTCTGCTCGCACTTGAACCGATCGATGTTCTCCTGGCCCTCCATTCCGAACAGCACTTTCGTCCATTTCGGCTTGAAGGTCTCTCCCTTCCGCTCCGGATACAGGTCGTAGCCCCAATCTTTCTGATCAGAGGTGGTCTCTTCGGAGGATTCCCTCGTTTTTTGACTGGCAGGTGCATCATCAGCCTGTGAACTCTGTTTTTTCTGTGATGTGGCAGAGGTGGCTTCTATATCGGCTGCTTTTGTTGCCTCTTTGGCCCAAACTTTAGTCAGAAATTCCATTATTTTATGGGTTTTTGCTCCTCGAATTTCGGTTGAATAACAAACCGGCAGCTGATTGCCGGCAGAGTTGCCACATGGCTGAAGGTGGGCAGTGGCGTAGGCAGAGGGTTATTTTGAATTAATCACCTGCTACAGCTTGTAACGGAAAATCGTTAGTAAAGTAACTACAAATTAATTAGATTATAAAAATATTCAACAAGTACAGATGCGCTTAATCAGAGATCTTGTTACTGAATATTTACAAATTAAATGTGACCTCTTTTATCATAGTAAGAAAAAAAGATAAAAAGAAAATACTCCCCACGTCATAATAAGATTTCTTTTTGGATTTTTTAGGGGAAAATATAGACTCTTTGGGATTTTTTAGGGGAAAAGCTAAATTTTCATCTGGCAACACTGCCACCGGCATTTACGAATCGTAAAAACCATAGCAAATTCCACGTAAGATTTACAGTACAACGCAAGCGACCTAAATTAGCAGATTTACTAGTATTAGCCTTAGTTAGCGCCAAAATGCTGGGCTTGGAAGGCAGCCAAATGGTGCTAGTACCACTTGTTGTGGCCCTGTTGATCCTGAACGCAAGTTCTGCCACCCAGGCTCCACGTCCCCTCGGCGTTTCTCTGGCCAAGGTTTCTTTGTATCAGCCGCGGGCGGACAAAAGCTGGACCTGCTTGGATGGCAGCCGGAGCATACCCTTCGCCCAGGTGAACGACGACTACTGCGACTGTGCGGACGGCAGCGATGAGCCGGGCACAGCCGCCTGTCCACAGGGCCAGTTCCATTGTTTGAACAAGGGCCACCAGTCCGTGGACATACCCAGTTCGAGGGTGCAGGACGGCATCTGTGATTGCTGCGATGGCAGCGACGAGTCACAGGCGATTGGCTGCCCCAATACGTGTCTGGAACTGGGTGCCGCTGCTGCCGTTCAGCGCAGGAACGAAGCTGAGCTCCACAAGCGAGGAGCGGAGCGGCGCCAGGAGATGATCACCAAGGGTAAGCAGATGCGCGAAGAGCGAGAGGCACGCCGCCAGGAGCTGAATCACCGGCACAAGGAGCAGGAACTCCTGCGCGCCGAGAAGGAGCAGCTCAAGCAGAACGCCGAGGCTCTGGAAACGGAGGCCGTTGAAATCTTTAAGGAGCAGCAACGGGATTTGGATGCGGAGACCGCTCAGGCAGAGCAAGAGCCGCAACAGATGCGCCAGGAGGCCTCCCTCAGCTTCGTTCGCTACGACACCAACAAGGATGGCTTCGTCGAGGTCACCGAACTGATGGTGGATATGAATTTGGACAGCGACCGCAACGGCGTGGTCACCGTCGAGGAGGCCAAGTACTTCCTGGACGAGCGGGATCGCGTGGATCTGGATGCATTCATTACGCTCGCCTGGCCACGGATAAAGCCTCTGAAAATGCTAGCCGAGGGTTTGTTCCAGCCGCCGGTGGAGGCTCCAAAAGTTGAAGCCCAGCCGACGGAGGCCACCACCGAAGGTGTCCAGCCCACGCCGCCCATAATAAGCGAAGGTGAATAAGGTTTTCACTATTAAACATTTTAGGGCTTTTAATATCCAATCCTTTCCAGAGCAAGCTGAGTTGGCAGGCGGCGAGGACATCGAAGCCGACGAAGAAGGCGAAGAGGATCAGTATGAAGACGAAGAAGCCGATGTGGGCGTGGGCGAGGCCTCTCCCGATATTGAGGAGGCCACGCCACCAGTTTACGACCCGGAGACTCAGCGTCTGGTCCAACAAGCCAACGAGGCGCGAAATGCCTTGGAAGAAGTGGAGCGCAGCATTCGCGAGATCGATCAAGGAGATCAAGGAGATTGACGAGCAGGAGGGCAAGGACTATGGCCCCAGCGAGGAGTGGGCGGTGCTCGATGGCCAGTGCTACACCTTCGAGGATCGGGAGTATGTCTACACACTCTGTCCCTTCGACCGCACCTCGCAGAAGCCCAAAAATGGCGGTTCCGAAACCACGCTGGGTCGCTGGGATCAGTGGATCGGCAAGCCGAAGAAGTATTCGCAGCAAAGGTACGCCAACGGGGCGGCCTGTTGGAATGGCCCCCAGCGATCGGCCATCATCAACATCCGGTGCGCCTTGGAGCCCAAGATCACCGCAGTTAGCGAGCCAAACCGTTGCGAATATTACTTTGAATTCGAGACGCCCGCTGCCTGCGATAGCGAAGCTTTCCAAGCGGAATCGGAAAGCCTGCACGACGAACTCTGAAAATATGAATCATCGAAGACAGTAGAAGTGTGTGCTTGGCACACGAGATTCAGAGATTTGGGGATTGTATTTTAGTTGTAAACGAAAACAAACACTTTACTTTTGTCGACATCATTCCCAAGCTGAAGCAGGAAGGAAAATCATCAAGAATTGTAGCAAATTAATTGAAGTCTATGCATTTAAGCAAAAAGTAAATCAAGTTTCATTCTGAATAAAGTGTAAACACACCTAGTATTTTTAAAAACCTAGTTTGCACGCACTTACATATGTTGGAAAACGAGGACTGCTTGAAAGGAAAATAGTTAACTAATTTTCCTAAACTCATTCCGAACATAAATACATCAAGAATTGTATGGAATTTCAGTACAACTTATAGAAAATTCTATTTCATTCTGTGTTAGCTTTAAACATTCAGTAGTTTTGCAAAAACTGAGCACAAAAAAGAGGAAATTGAGGAATAATTTTATTTCTGGTAGCTTTTCCCTTCAATATAAAGTATCAGTCATCGAAAAGAAAATCTCATTTTGATAAAAACATAAAAATTTCCTATTTTTAAACAAGAACTGTTAAGATAATGGGACTGTTTTACATTTATAAATGGAGATCTGCTTACATTTATTCAGGATCTGCATTTAAACAACAAAACCACAAGGCAAAATTATTGAAAAGTCAAATTCCTTTGCAAAACTGCCTGTAAAATAAAATTAATTATCATAGATGTTTAATGGCGTAATATTCCCCAAAAAACAGTAAACAAACCCCTTTCGTTTTCAATAAAGTGTAAACATTTAGTACGTTTTAAAAATAATTATATATATATATTAGGTTAATTCTATGCCTCGGTGACAGCCAGCTTGATGTCCTCCAGATACCCATCCACCTGTTGCTCCAGGGCGAGGATATGGCCGGTATTGCAGTTCTCCGCCCCCACAAAGGTGAGGATTAGCGGCAGCTTGTTCATCTGCACCACCTGGTAGTTGGAGTACATGGAGATGATGGTCTTGTTCCTGCCCAGTCCGAGCTTGCTCGCCTGATCGCAGGCCGTGGTAAATGTGGGTATAAACGAGGGCATCAGCGCAAAATCGATGTTCTTTTCCTGGCTGACCCGTAGGAGGGGCACTCCGTCGCGATCCGTTATCTGAATCACGTACAGGCCGCTGACCCTTGATAGGAAAATAAGAGAAAAGCTTAATCACGGCGGATAACTCGTTCCGGAAAAATGTGTATATACTTTTGCAGCAGGCCATTGAAATACTTCTTGATGTCGTCCGACATGGAGAATGTGGCAAATGTGTTAGAACAACCAAGGGACTTAAAACAATAAAATTAAGTCTTTTCTCCGCATTCACAATTATTTACACAAAACAAACTGAGCAACAGCTGATTCAAACTATCGATAACCTGGCAGGGGCGTAGTTTGAGGCTTTGATAAGCGGGGACACAAAATGTAATAATTAATTTTAATTTTATTAAAATTGTTTAACTTTAACTTGTGATCTAAGTCAACTAATAACTACATTTTACCTTTAATTAATAACTTATAATTTTAGAAAAAATTAATAACAATAGGGAATATTTATTTTTCGTTAGGACCAATATTTCTTAATATTTTGACAATTTTAACTAATTATCCATACTAGTAAACAAGTAAAACTTTTATTTATTTTTAGTCAAATAGTGTGTTGGTAAAATAAAAAATTCAATTTTTTTTTTTAATGAAAAACATTTTTAAAAAATTATTTAAATGTTGTGTGATTATATGGCATATTAATTAATAAACTAAACAATTTTTTAAAAAGTTTCCAGTTTTGCACCAAATGAACCCAACCCCTCCTATAAACACTTTTAACTACACCCCTCTGGAGTTATCGGTTTTCGGCAGCCGCTTTTGGTTGCGTGGAAAAAACAATTTGTTTGTAAAAAGTAGCAAAATATAACAGCAATACACATTATAAATATTATTTATTTAAAAATATAGCTAGTTTACAGCATCTTTTACCATGGTAACCGGTGATCCGAGTGTGACAAAGCCCCAAATCCAAGCACGGCTGCTCCGGATGATGACGACTACACCGCTGCCATGTCGCACCTAACAATTGGGCAGCAGATCCAGGAGCTGTCCAAGCAGCTGCAGAACACCACGGAGGAGCTGCATCAGCAGGTGCGGGACAAGCATGGAGCACTGTTGCAGCAGGCCACGCATGCAGGAAGATTCGATGCAGCCCTGAACACGCTGGCAGAGGACGTTCAGCGGGTTAGGGAAACCGGGCACCGCCTGAAAAGCCAGGTGGACACGCAGTACCAGCAGGTGGAGAACCAAACACAAGTGCTGGGACGCCTCCATGATGTGAGTCACCTTCTGCGCTCGGCTGGAACACTGCTGACCCTCACGGCCAAGTTGAAGGGCACCAAGGATGTGCTGCGACAAGCGGAGCTGCACTTTGAGCTGGGCCAACTGATTGAGGATAAGGACCTGAAGGACATCGAGTTCATCCAGCAGGAGAGGGCATATGTTATCAGCTCGGGTCAGAAGATAAGAAACCTCACGCAGATGCAGTTGGTCACGGGCCTCCAGGAGCGCAATCAAAACCAAGTGGTTAATGCCCTGAAGGTGAGTTAAGTCAGTGTTTTCTTTAGAGTTTCACTCTTTAGTTTCACTCTATATCCCGCTACTTAGATCTTCATGAACTTTAATACCCTGGAGAAATCCCTGGACAACCTGCTTGCCACCTTCATCGCCGACATGGAGCAGTCGCTCAAGGAGTGCTTTGCCGGCAACGACATCTCGGTGTTGAACAAGTCGCCCTCGCACAATGTGAGCAAACCGGCTACCTCGCGGGGACCGGGCAAAACTCCCCAGCTGACCACCACGCAGAACTTCAGGGCCAAGTTCTGGAAGTCCCTGCACTGGCTGCTCTACGACGAACTGTACGAGACCTGCACGCAGATCAAGCTGCTAAAGACGGCCCTGGAGCAGATAAACCAGTTTGGCTATACCTCGGAGTCATCGGATCAGTGCATTCCGCAGCGATTTTGGCAGCAGGTCCAGCAGCTGCTGCGAAAATCCTTCGACGAGTGCCCACAGCACGTCACTCAGACCCTCCAGGAGGGTCTTTCCAAGCTCCTTACCTCGGCTCGTGGCTTGGAGCAGCGCCTGAACGGGGAATTCCAGTTCGACAATGAGCTATTTGCCCCCCTAGAAGTGGGTTATGTCAGCAAGTGTGCGGCCAACCTGAAAGCCTGTTTGGCCGGAGTGGACTTGCCTGGCAACGAGACGGTGGACAACTTTATACGGGTGGCTTCCACTGAACTCAGCGCGGCTTTGATCGATTCCCGTCTCACGAATTCCATTGCGAATGTATTCATAGCTTGTGGCAAGGAATTGTGCACCAAACTGGAGGCACAAATCAAGCTGGGAGCTGATTCCAAGCAGGTGGTGGATCTGCCCAATCTCCAGCAGCAGCAAAACACGCAGTTGGCCAATGTCTTGTATTATTACAAGGACTCTGTGGGTCGCATGTTGGGTGATCTCCAAGTTCAGTTCGAGAAGACGCCTGGAACGGCCAAAGAGCTCATTTCTCGCTCACTGGAGCAGGCGGATCTGCTGATCGGTACCATTCTGCAGCAGATCATGGAGTCGATAATTACAACCATAAGCATCATCATATTGAGTATGCACCGGGAGCCGGGGCTCAACACGGAGAGGTTGTCCACCACGGGTCCCTCGATGTACATGAAGGAGCTACAGGTGGGCTTGATGGATATCTCTTGTACGGATTTTTAGGAATAACCCTTCTTAAAATCTCCCAGGAATTCATCAACCGTTCCTGGTCGCATCACATTGCCCTGTTCGATGACAAACAGATGACCACTAAAGTGTGGCCACGAGCTGGCCAAGCGCTGCATCGAGCTGTTCCTGCACAATCTGTGCATCCTGCGGCCCTTGAGCACGGCGGGCAGGCAGCGTCTCAAGCAGGATTGCCAGCACATGGAGCAGGCCCTGAAAGCCCTTTGCCTTAATCTCGCCGAACTGGGGAAGCCCTCGCGTCTGCTTAGAGCCATGTCACTGCTGATCGTTCAAACGCCACAGGAGCTGGTGAAGCAGACGCTCGGAGAGGACTCTCTGGTGCCCAGTTATATCGTGTTGCTGCTGCTCTTTGGGCATGCCGGCGCCGATCTTCAGTCGCCGCACACCACCGCCAACTGGTCGAACGAGCGCTTGATCGAATGGCTGGATGGTCACACGGCGGAACGGGAAAAGCTGGAGCTGATCTCGGGGGCACTGCAGCGGTATCGGGACAATGCCAGGCGCAAGAATATACAGCAGTACGACGAGATCTATCCCATGATGGTGGAGTATTTTGAGCAGGCCTTAAAGGCTATTCCGTAAAACGTATTCTAAATATGTATAGTTAAATCTAATAACAATAAATTTATTTAATTTGCGGCAGAATTTAATTTTCAAAAATCGTTTGTTATTCGCTCCGGTTCGATATGCTATCGATAGCCCTTTTGGCCCGGGACAGGAAAATCCTGGTATTTTGACAGCTCGGAGCTCCGGTCACACTTCCGCTCACCATTTTGTTTGCTGTCTACGTGAAAAACGCTGTCGCTTCGTTTTCACTAAAAGAAAAGTGTAAACTATTTGCAGACAGAACGTTCTGACTATTTTAAGTTATTGGTTAAGATGGACAACATTGAGCGACTGTACAAATGCTACGAGATTCTGTCCGAGGCGGGCGATAAAATATCCGAGGTAAGCCGCCATGATGCGGAAAGAAACGGTACCCCGCCGAAACGTGCCGGGCAGAAAAGTGTGGAAGAAGGTGCATATTTATTTCATAAATATTGTTTTTGCAGCATGTGGAGGAGTACAAGGAGATTATTAAGGCCGTAAAGGGCTCGTCGAAGGAGAAGCGTCTGGCATCGCAGTTTATTGGAAACTTCTTCAAGCACTTTCCGGATCTGGCTGACACAGCCATCGACGCACAGTTTGATTTATGCGAAGATGACGACACACAGGTGGGTGATTTTGGGTTACCTATTTAATTTTTGTTGTACCTATGCTATAAAAATATAGGTTGCTTTATTCAGGAAACTGGTATAGACATTTCCATCTTTCGGTTGCCAGGCAACGAAAGGAATATCTTTCGGCTTAATGGCTTAGTTTAAAATAATTCGTATCCCATGGTTGCTATAGCAACAATAAAAAGCTACGTCTAGTACATGCTAACATTATATTTCTTCTTATCTCGCTCCAGATTCGCCGCCAAGCCATCAAAGATCTTCCAAAACTATGTCAGGGAAACGCAGATGCCACTATCCGAGTGGGCGACACTCTGGCCCAGCTGCTCATCCTGGACGATCCTACTGAGCTGCAGCAGGTCAACAACTCGCTGCTGAGCATTATCAAGCTGGACACCAAGAGCTCCGTGACCGGAGTCTTCCAACAGATCACCACGGGGGATGAGCCTACTAGGGAGCGTTGCTTCAAGTTCATTGCCACCAAACTGCTCACCATGGGCCCCACAGTTATAACCAAGGAAATCGAGGATTACATTGTGGAGGAGATCAAGAAGGCGCTGCAAGATGTCACCGCCGACGAGTTCCATCTGTGCATGACCATCCTGGGAGCCACTAAGCTGGGCAGCACCATCACCGGACACGCGGAACTTGTTAAACTGGCCACTGAGCAGGCAGAACTAAATAACACGGACACTGACATGATTGCCGTGGACGATGAGGTTGTGGAGAGATTTATTCAGTGCGCCACGGCAGCGGCACCTTACTTTTCTGTAAGTATTAGTTTCATTTTTGCAAATTTGCAAATCTAATCTCTGGCTTTTTATAATAGAAAACAATTAAATCGACGGCCTTTGTGGCTCACGTTTGCGATAAACTGCTGCCCATCAAGACCTGGAACATGATAGCCACTGCAGTGTCGCAAGATCAGATACAGCTCCGATTACTGAAGGTGTTTGCTGAGATCATAACCAACACGGACAAGCTGGAGAATGCCAGCGAACGCATCAATGCAGTCTACAATGTATTACTGGTGAGTTGGTTATCTTTGGGACCTGCTTGCTTATCTAGATAATAATGAATGCGTTTCGCTTGGGTGTTTTTCATAGGAGTACATGCCCTTGCCGAAGCTGAGCGATGAGGATCTGGGTGATGCACCGCCCTCGTTTCAGTTCTCGCACGCCGAGTGCCTGCTGTACGCTCTACACACGCTGGGGAAGTATCATCCAACTAGTTTAAGTTTCGTCGAGGACGCGGAGAAGCTGAAAGACTTTCGTGCTAGATTGCAATATCTAGCCAGGGGAACACAGGGGTAGGTCTATATAGGAATCAGTCGCAAGAAGCATTATTTATTTATTATTTATTTATCTGCCTTGCAGTTATATTAAAAAACTGGAGGAGGCCCTTAAGGGCAAGTCAGCGGAGGAGCTGAAGACGGAGGAGAACCAACTGAAGCAGACGGCACTGAAGACCACATCGAATATCAACGTATTGATCCGCGATCTATTCCACTCGCCGCCCATATTCAAACATGATATTGTACTCTCCTGGATAGTGCCAAAAGCTGTATGATTCTGCGGTTAAATCACTCCAAACTTAACCCATATGTAAGCCATTCCTTTTAAATTTACAGACGAAGCTGGGCAAGCGCCACGCACCCATCACTTTTGGGGACAAGGCCGCTGCCAACGGCAAGGCCAAGGACAAGGACCCGGAGCAGGAGAAAAAGGCGCGGCCATCCAATGACCAGAAGTTCTACTCGCCGCCATCGGGCAAATACTCGAACAAGGTCAACCAGAACTATGGAAACAACAATCGCGCGAGACAGCGCGGCGGTGGTGGTGGCGGAGGCGGAGGCGGGGGCTACAGGAATCGTCGCTTCAACAAATACTAAGTAAAGAGTTTAGAAGAGCGAAGCAGCAGCAGCAAGAACTTCACATGAATTGTTTGTCCTAGTCCGTACACGAAAAACAAAAACACAAAAAGCAACTACCAGAGATTAAGAGTATCCTACTCTGCGTCCAGAATATAGCAAGTAAACAGCCAAACGGATCTGTGCGAATCTACTCTTTCCACTGACTCTGCCTGGTGAGTATGAAAATGGTTTTCCAAGTAACTTTCTCCCCTTCGTGTATTTTCAGAACACTTTCTTCTCCAAACGGAGAGTGAATTCATCTTTCGCATCAAACACTCTCACATTGCTTTTATTATTTTCGTGAAGAATGTCTTTTGCCACAAATTATTGGCGGCAAACTTTTTAAATAATGCCACGGCCCCTACTCATTCTGCCTTTTTTCCCTCAAAAAGGCGCTGGCATTGTTTTAAACTTTAATCACGTCCCAACACTTTCGATTCTGTCAAATGCATAAATTTAAGATTATAACGATAACCAGTTGAACGAACGAACCCTTGCAATATTAATATTCATATAAAATAAAGCTCAAATTCAACGGATAAATATAAATTTCGATTTGCGAACATGCATCGGCGGAACGTTTGCTAAATCGATTCCTTGTTTTAACCACTAATTAGTTTTTATTTTACTTGTAATCGAATCAATAATTGTACCACGTAGATATGCAAATCAGCAATAATCCACACAAAGCATACATTTCTTGAATTCAATAAAGGCAACATTTAGACGACACTTGTAACTGTTGAATTCATTGATGGGGTTTGATTGACTTGTGGGAAGATATTGGTATTCTTTATGAGGCTTTATGGATAAATATGAAGAAGAGAACGTTTAGTACTCAGAATGGAAATTAAACTTGATTTCAAAATTCAAAAGTATGCCTTTGGGGCTAAACTTCTAAAAGTATTTAAATTAATTCCAAAATAGGTCTGAAGTGATACTTTTATCGTTGCGAATGAGCTGAAGAAATAAAGCCTGTGTTGGAGAGGAATATTGATCTTTCAGCGACGAAAGCGACACCAAAGTCCGATAAAATTACAAAGAGGCCGAACGGTCATACATTGGGTTTGCAGTATGCAAGCAATTTTTCTGCTGGCAACGAAAATCGCGCTCTCCCCGCTCGCACAAAGATTCTAATGTCTTTGGTGACACATACTGTGTGTTCAGGATACACAACTTATGATTTCACATTTTTGTTAAAAAATATATTTTGAAAAACATGATAATTTTTGGAAAAATCTAAGACAAAAATAGTCATAACTAAGCTAAAATTGCCCTAATTTTAATATGCAGAGCTGTTCTATGTTAGTTTCTATGAAAATAATAAATCTACATACACAGTTTAAAAATTTAAACAAATAAATTTTGTACCAATTTTGAAAAATCGATCAAATTTTTTTTCCTGATATTTTTCAATATTTTGGTTTTAAATGCTCAAAATTTTAATGACGAATCCGAAAATACACCTCTTTTGGCTATCACTCTCTATTTGGCTATAAGAGGCTGTTAAGAAGACCTTACATTTTCACATTTTTCGATATCGAAAAATGTTTTTTTTTTTTTTTTTAATTTGAGATACAAATAATCATAACTAAGCCAAAACAGCCTTAATTTCAATTCGGAAAGCTGTTCTATGTTGGTTTTATGAAAATAATATATCTGCATACTCAGTTTAAAAATTTAAACAAATAAATGGAAAGTTCGATAACATATTGGTTTTGTTTAATGTATGTATATATTTATTACGTTTAATAAAAATATATATTTATATATATATGTATAGTAGTATAAAGCCTTTTAAACATTAAAAATACAGTTATTTTAGTTTCCAGCCTAAAAGCTAACTCTGTGTGTGTCCTCCTGGCTGGGCTCTCGCGCCAGACTAGATGCTCGGCGGAGGTTGATTGCCCGGCTGCTGGCCTCCGTTGCCGGGATTCGCATTCGAGGCGCCGCCCTGCTGCTGCGCGCCCACCAGCTGGCTGGCAAAGTTCTGGAACAACTGCAGCATGTCGGCCGGCATCGGTGGCGGTGCGCCACCGGGTGGAGCTCCGCCAGCGCCGGGAGCTGCACCGCCACCATTAGGATTGCCCATATTGGCAAACAACTGTCCGATCGTATTCATCACCATTGGATTCTGGGTCATCGACTGCAGCTGCTCGAGATCAATCTCGGCGCTGCTGAAGAGATTACGGACCGTGGGATTGGCCAGCATGGCGTTTAGCCCGTCCGTCAGATGCGACAGCTGCGGCGGCTGGTTTCTGGCGTTCCTGGCCACCTCCAAATTGTTCCTGTAGTCCGGATTGTCCGGCTCCAGCTCGATGGCCTTGCCATACGCCTGCTCCGCCTCCGCGAACTTGCCCATGTTGGAGTAGGCCACGCCCAGGCGGCAGTACGCCTTGCTGTAGTTGGTGTTGTACAGCAGGGCGGACTTGCAATCGGTGACGGCCCGCTCATTGTCGCCCAGGCGGATGTGGGCCGCCGCACGATTGCAGTAGAATATGGGGTTCTTCGGGTCAAAGGCAATGGCCCGGTTGTACTGCAGTAGCGCCTCGTTGTACTTGCACTCCTTCATCAGGCGGTTGCCCTCGTTCTTGATGGAGTCGGCCAGGGCCAGGGATTCCGGATTGCGCTCGATGTACAGCGACTGGAAGAGCTCGAACATGTCGATGTTCTTGGGGGCAAGAACACCGCCGCTCCCGCTGGCGGTTGCATCACCGCCCGGCGCGCCCGCAGTGGTGCTCTGTGTGGTGGCCTCCACCTGCTCGGAGTCCTGTGCCTGGTCCACATCATCGCCCACGTCGAAGGCCGCCTGCAGGCACTGGATGGCCACCTCGATGCTCTCGCTCTGGTCCGGCGACATCACGTCAACCTGCTTCTTCAGGTAGTCGATGAAGCTGCGCACAAAGCTCTGCTGCACTGCGTCCGGCATTTTCTAATATTCTATTTCCGAATGCGACAAAGTAAAAAGTAAATGTGATTAGGCGAAATCTGAATGTATATCGTGCTTCCAGACTTTCCGATCATAATCCTAAATTTCACAGAAAAATGAGCGCATTTTCTCCCCCACCGCAAAGGGTCACACTTAAAAAAATAGCAAAATTAGTGTATCGATAGAGCTATCGATACTTTTATGATACCGATCTTATCTTAAACGATATTTTTTAAATCCTGTATATTTTTAACAAAAACTGCTTTGCTTGTTGATAATTATAATAAGAAATACTTTAACAAGGACTATAGATATGCCTGAGGTTCATATCCTATAGATTATTGTTTCTTGTTCTGCAATAATCAACAAAAATTATACATAGTTCGGGGGGGAGTCCCCTTTATCAATCAAGGGAAATTGACTCAGTTTAACTGACTCATCATAATTCATACGACAAATGTCACCGGGGACAGTCAGAACTGCAGGAACAGCATGCACAGCTACATATACATATATGTAAGAGAGATAAGAATGCCTAGCATCTGACAAATATTTTTGAAACAATGAAATTCGCTATTATGATTATTTGTGCATTTTATATTGTTAGCAAAATATTTTCTCCTTCGGGGAGTCCCCTTGTGTTACTGTTATCAGTATTAGTGAATTATGAATTATAATTGTTCCACATATTCTGACATATTTTTGCTTTATTTAACTCAAAATACGCCTTGAGGAACTTCTGTGTGTTGTCATCATGGGCGTCGGTGGGGACGGCCTTTTCTGCCGGGGCGCTCGGTGACGGCTCGTTGTCCTTCTCCAGATCCACATCCGGCTTCCCTTCGTCCATTTGTTTGTTCAAGTTCTTCTTCTCGGCGTCCGACATTTCACCTTGCCTTTAGAACGTTATTGGAACAACTGAACTTGCCTTTGCTTTGAAAATCGACTGAGCTTGGCCTGTGTAGTATATCGATTAGATTAGGACTGCGAATAATATTAATACGCATATTTATTTTCAGACATCGGTTATTTTTTAACCTTAATTTTTTACACCAAGAACAAAATGTATTTTTTATTTAATTTTAATTTTTTAAATTGTTTTTTCCATTATTTTTGAACCGTTAAGAAATAAAAATAGTCTTTTTGATTCTCAGAATGTTTTTTATTACATTAACATATTAATTTCAATATATAAGAAAATTATAATAATATATTTAGGTGACACTGAAAAACGATTTAGCAAAATATTTTCAGCATGGCATGATTAAATTATATAAAGTGCACCTGATCTGGATAAGATAAAATAAGATAGATAAGATAGGGGAACCCCCATGCAATACTCAATGATGCTCTTATCAGCCTGTGTCACCGACCAGCTATTATGAATTGAAAATATTCCACATTTGCTGCGCAATTCTGGCTTGGTCTATCTGAAACATGGCCTCGAGAAGTTTTTTTTGTTGGTCCTTTTGGGCTTGGGTGGCGCTGACAGGTCCTGTCGAAGGCTCGATTGGGAGCGGCTGCACATCGCCTTTTAGATTAAAAAGTAAATTTGATTAGTTATATTTTTTATTCACTTTGGTGTCTGAATACCTATGCTCTTGGCATAAACACTGGTTAATGCAAGGATTAGTAGGAAACAGTAAATGATCTTCATTGTAAAGCTTTGAAAATTAACTGATCTTGGCCTGGTCCAAGACTGGGATTTATACCGAAAGCAGTAATCGATTGATATTAATTTGCATTATATATCGAGTACACCAGGGCTAAAGTATTCGATTTTCAGATAAGAACGATTTTTTTTAACGTTTTTTCAACTAGGAATGAAAAAAAAGGAATAAACTAGGAGAAATACCACAACTCTAAGCAGTGAGCAGCAATAAGATTTATATGTAATTTCCGCACAAACATTGTTGGATATGAGAATCTTTAAAAAGTGATCAAATAATTTCTTTCTGTGCAGAAAGATATTTCAATTAACGGTATCGGTATTAATGGCGCCATCTACTGGCTGAAGCAATTTTTTTAGTATATTTTTAACTTACGTCTTGACGTAATAGAAAGGAACAGAACCCTTTTTTCATCCCACGGAAAATGTTTGATTTCATTTATAGCAATTTATATAGATTTATATAGATTTTTCATCGTTCTTGATATCACTCTAGCTCGACGCGCTTCTTACGTTAAAATCGTTACGTTTGCGACCACTTACGGTGTGACCATTTGCAGTGAAGGCGAAAATCCGCCTCACTTTTCGGCGAATTCCGGCAATAATCAGAAAACGAAAGGCGAGCTCATTGTTTTGTTGTATTGTTGTTGTTGCTGCCAGATTCCGTCACAAACATTGCAAGAATCGGACGTGATTCCGTTAAATTTTTGTTTTTGCACTTGCTTGGAAATTCCGCCTCCGTCGGAAACTGAAACCGTTTAGGGCCAAAGCATTCCTCAATTGTGCAACGAAAGAACACTCACGAAAAAAGCGGAGGGGAAAGCGCCCGGGGAAATGGGCAGTAACTCCCACGAAAGTGGAAATTGTGTGATGTCATTTTGACTGTGTTGTTTGCTGCTGCTGCTACTGCTGCCTTCGAGTTAATTGAAACAACTTCCTGTGCTGCTGCTGATTTTCTGCCAACTGTTTTTTAGCGCCACTGTGTGCGTGTGGGAGTGAATTCGAGTGCAACACGCGCTGTGCTGGTATTTGCATATGGATATTGCCAGTTGTGCTGAATTATTCGCCGTTAAAAGCACACGGATAATTGGCCATTAAGTGCCACACACATTTGCTTCGCTTTTATTTTTTGCGGGAGCAGAAGAGGAAGCAGAGAACCCACTCGCACACACACACACATTGAAAAGAGAAAAGGTGAAACGCACGCATACCGACAAAGCACACCGCGAGTGGAGTTGAGTGGGGTTTCACACCCAACAACAAGAAAAGAAAAAAACTCACTCGGAGTCCGGCGGTATAAACAAAACACAATAGAAACTTTTATCGGATTTTTATCGATTTCCCTCCAAAAAAACAAAAAAGAAGAAACGAAGCTAGGCATAGCTCAAATCCACGATTCCGCCCAGGAAAACAACAGGAACAACGAGAGCTACACACCTGCCACGCCCACGGGCAGCTGTACCGTCCACTCGCCTCCGGAATCCCAATCCCCAATTCCCCGCCAGGTCATCCATCATCATGTCCACTCCCAGTGCCCCGGATAATGGCTCATCGGCCGGCCAAAGCCAGACCCTGCAGGATCTGCACATGGAGGTGGAGCGGCTGACGCGAGAACTCGACCAGGTCTCCTCTGCCAGCGCCCAGTCCGCCCAATATGGCCTGTCCCTGCTGGAGGAGAAGTCCGCCCTGCAGCACAAGTGCGAGGAGCTAGAGACGCTCTACGACAACACACGCCACGAACTGGACATCACACAGGAGGTGAGTTGACGGCATTAATTCGAATTTTTTCCATTTCAAATTGGGCCTTTTACGAAATCCCCATAAATTCGATAAATCACACGAGCAGGGTTTCGACGGTTAAAATTACTCTTTAGTTATATTAGAAGGTTTCGCTTTTGAATGGCTTTTAAAGGGTTTTCCTTCATTAAAAATATTTATTCACTGTTAGTTTTTTCTATAAAAATTAAGTATAAAAATGCTTATATAAGTAGCCAGTAGAAAAATATCTATCCCCAGTTACTATAGGGAGTTCCGTTAATAAAATTCAATTTCTAAAGTTTTTTTTTCCACTTCCACATATTTTTTGGGGGCCTTATTCTAGTTGAGGGCATTATCACTAAAAAGTTCAAATAGTTAATGGTTCTTTGCTATAAATCTGTTACATTTTGTTTTCATTCATGAGAAACACAATTTTTTCGAAAACAACATTCCACAAAAAGGATTTTTTTTATTGTTTCAATTTGTATTCTTTAACTATTGCAGAAACTTGGTTTTCGTGCATTTCAGTCCCAGTTCTTTGCTTGAATTGATTAGCTTATTCCATTTCCAACTGGACTTTACTGTGGTTACGTTTCTGATCCGATTCCAAGCAGTCGCCGCTTATCTGCTGCTCGCCCAACTAGCACACACACACAGACCATCAGCAGCACCATTACCTGTGAGCACACACAAAGAAAACCTTTCCACAATCGCCGTCAATTTGTCTTGCTGGCAAATTAACTCGCTCACCTGTTGGCCGGCCAGTCGCTCGCTCTCTTCCGCTCTCTCTCTCTTTATTGTGTCTCTGCCTCTGTCTGTGTTTGGTCTAGCAGAAATAATTGCGATCAACCCAGTGATCATGAAATCGACCATATGGTCACGTGCTGGTGTTATATACACAGAGAAACTTTGCTAAGTTGACCAGCTGCTCAGTTCAAAATGATGGCTCCTCCTCCTAATAAAGATTAAATAACTACATTGGCAAAAGTCTATTGAATTATCTTTTTAGGTATTGCGAAAAATAAATAACAGAGCTAGGTTTTGAATTATAGAAGTTCCACTGTATTTGAATAGTAATCGGGGCTTGCGGTACTCTAAGCCGGCTCAGTGAGCGCACTTACTCTGTACTCCCCTGTCTCCCCAATCTCTTTGTTCTCTTTTTCCCCATATTTTTCCTTTATTTCTCAAAACGGATCAATCTCGCTCAATTTGCCCAAACTCCGGGTCTAAGTCTAAGCCTACACGGTCAATCCATTTTTGTCATTTCACGTTGCACCTGCTGCTAGCTGCTGCTTCCTCTTCCCATTCAACCAACCTTCCTTTCCAATTAGTCCTCGCCATCGGAAGGCATTTCCGTTGGAATTTCCACCGGCACCGGATTACAGGACTCCAACTGCATTGCCAGACGAAAGGGAAAAGTTTCGTCCTTTTTTTGCGCCAGTAAAAATCAAATGGGGGAAACAAACAATAATCATTCTGCCGTCTATTATCATTCCTCTGCTGTCTGTTTTGTTTTTATTTTTTCTTTTCTTTTTTTGCTTTCCAACTTTATTTTGGCATTGTTATTCTGGTAATTAAAGCGGTTGCTAAAACAAAAAGTTGGTTTAGGCCTGATTGGTGCTTCAGGGGAGAGAGTGGAAAAAATAGTTAATAAAGCAAGTTGCTGGAAATGTTTTAACATTTTTCTTTGAGTAAATAGAATGGAAAAATAAAAACATATGTACATATGTACATAGGTGCTGAGATCTGCTTTAATATGAGAAATACACATTAAGTTATTTAAGGCTTTGTTTTTAATAAAATTGTATTTTTCATTCCTTCATTTTGTTGAAAATGCACCTTTTTTCCTTTACATAATGGCGAACATAAGTTGAGCTATCGATTCTTGGGAAAATAATCGATAAGGTTCGTTTTTTCTTCTCCTTAATAATATATCGTGACCAATTGTCACCAATAGCCGGAACCAAGGTCACTATTTTTTAACAACTTTAACTGTTTGTCAGCTGGGTGGGACAAACATCAAATTCAATAATTTTCATTTGTTTCGTCACCTTAAATAGTTAAAACAAGTAGTGGACAGGCCTCTTAAAAGTTATAAAAGTCAAAAATATAGTTTCGATACAAATTCGCCAAAATCTTAAGCTTTCGATAGTATCGATAACGACTGGAAGTATCGCATACAGGTGACTTATCGAGTTGTCATGGTTGACAAAATTAGCACTTTATTTCTCGTCTTTTCCATTCAAGTCAAAGTATTTAGTTATCGAAACAAGTGTATTTTGAAGTAATGGACGAGGATCTGAGTCTGGACGAGATCATTGAGCAGCGAAGGAAGCGCAATCCGTACTTTGCCAAGCGCAATACACGCGATATGTCCAACAAGCCAAGAAACTTCACTGATTCCCGCAATGGGAGCCACCAGAAGACACAGGCCAAGAGACACGATGCTCGCAACACCCTTAACCAGAAGAAGTGGCGACAGTCGTCGTTGCCGCCGTCACGGGCAAGTACCCCACCGAGCATTAGTTGGAGGCCTGCGCCGCTGCAGAACTTTGGCCAGAGACGGTTTGTGCGCACCATGGTAACCGGGAAGGCGCCCTGGGACGACGAAGGCGAGACATTGGAATTCTTCCAGTCCCTACACCGCCCCAACAACTCAGAATCTAGAAACCAAATGGGCTATGTAGACCTTGACAATATGCGGAACTCGAGGAAGAGGAAGAGGAGATCGCTCGCACAATTCAAGTGGACAGCAACAGGAAGAAACCACTGCCACCCACCGTCATCTTGGACACGGATGATGAGAAACGGACCAGTCCAATGCTTCGCCCTCTCCTCCGAGAAAAAAGAAGACACGAAAAGTCATTGATGGTGGGCAGCGCAAAAAAGTGGCATCCACTATTACTGCCAATAAGCCGATTTGTCTCGTTTCCCACGAGATCGACGCCAACGAAAAGAGTGACCAGTCCTCGTCGATGACACAGCTGGGCTTTCGTGTGCTGGTCAGCAATCTGGATCCACATGTCACCACATCTGACATTCACGAGGTCTTCTCGAGGATCGGGCCTATGTACGAGGCTAAAGTGCTTCGACCCGGCACCGGCGAAGTTGTCTACAAGTCCTTGGAGCACGCCAAAAAGGCGGTGAAGAAGTATCACCGCCGCGAGCTGGATGGTCAGCCTATGCATTGTGTCCTCATCAATGCCCAGTCCCCGTCGTCGAGGTGGACATCGATGCCCTGCACTCGGTGCTCTTCGGAAACAAGGAAGAGACCAATAAGTTCAACCGACCTTTGTTCAGTGGCAAAGTTAAAGTTCAAAAATAAAAATTAAAGCGCACCAGCAAATAATGGGGGATTTTTCTTTAATTTTCAAATACTAATTATCTGTTTGATATCCAAAGCCAGTTATAGAAACTAATTATTGAGGTGCCTAGCTCTGGGAAATCAGATTTTTGTGTTCGCAAATAGAAACAGGAAGGGCAAGGATTATTTTATTATCACAAAATAATTCCCACGCAAACTCTACTTAGTGCTACATATTTACGTTAACAATTAACGAATATAATTATGTTTGTCTGAGTTTAAGTTATGTCATAATACCTCTGGCTGAAAGATCTGAAATAAAACAAGCCGAGGGCGTTAACACCGGCACCTGAAACACCTTTTTTTACAGAAATACATTCATGAATCTCTGTGCTCATAGAACAAAAAGCATGCCAATTATTTGTACGACAGGTGGTGCACTCATACCCCGTACTTGATAGTTTCCAGCTTGTTGGATTTGAACTCAACTGAACTTTTACGAGAACACAAAAAGTGCGAGAGCAAAAACAGCCCTCAGCCTGCACAAACACACACTCCCACACCCCCACACAATTGCACGTTTTTAATGGATGCTTAAAATTAAAAATTTTCGCAACGTCGACGACAACGTCACTGCGGGCATTTTTCTGTCCCCCCAACCAACTCGGGAACTCGGCAAACATTGCTGAGCAAAGGGGTACGAACAGGGACAGCAGGGGGACATATTTCCACTTGTAATCAAGATATCAGCCGTGGGCGACCCCACCAAGAAGTGACATAAATCAACAGCGATGGGAGCAAGGCGGAGCAGCGTTTCCGTCTTCGGGCCATGGTGTGAAATTAGCTTACTAAAATTAATCGGATATTTTCCAAAGTGCCCGGAGGCACCAACAAATTTCTCATCCACTCGACATTAATGCAATAGAATTTCGATTATGGTTAGGTCAGGGCTAAGGAGAGCAATTTTACACAATTACTGCATTGGTTATTGAATCTGCGAGAAGGGATTTCTTATTTTATAGTTTTATTACACCAAAGAATTTATTTTTTAAATATTTTATATTTTAAATAGGCAGCAGTATAGTTAACATTTCTATTAAGTATATTTTTGTATTAACTTAAGTCCCGCTTAGATTTATTATTAATTTAGTCTAATTACACTTGGTGCCGGTTTCTGCCCCTACTGTCAAAGTACCTGATAACTATTTATCCGGATTACAAAATCACCAGATAAACTTATCGTAAAGCACATCGGCTTTCTGCCCTCCTTGAATTTATCTGAACGTAAAAGAATTACGTATTTGTGTTAACTACTTTGCTAACTATCGAATATTGCTGTAAGGCACAGAATTGTGCTGTAAGGCGCAAGTACAAGGTTGTTTTGGTTATCGGAAAGTATATCTCTCCTTCAATTGGCTATCGGTTATTAACGTTCATCCTTTAATTGGCTATTAACGTTAATTTTTAAAATCCTGCGAAACTAGGTAATTTTCTTTAAAGTTTCCCTCGAAAACAAAGAGAAGTCAATTAAATATAAACCTAAACCAAAAGCCAATCGAAAACACTAATTAAATCCCAACTATTCAATAGTTTAAGCCACAAGCCAACTAAATAATTGTAAAACTTAGCTGGCATGCTTGAAACCACTAATTAAAAATTAAGCTTCAGATTGCTGCGCAATCCTGGGACTCCTGCAACTGCTAATTTCGGAGCCGTCACTGTAACTGCAAATTGGCAACTGCAAGACCGCAAAACAAATATTTACCCAGTTTTCGGGATGTCAGTCCGGGGTAGGGGATCCGATCCTGCCCTGGCGAACTGTCAGCCACATTTGGCAATTTATTCAGTTAGCTGAATCAGAGTTAGTGCAACAAGAGAAACGAGGGTTTGGGAGGAAAACACGTTGTTGTTCGGACGATTGTAACTGCGGCAATTAAAAGGCCCGAAACAAGGGCCATAAAACGAACGATGGACGCAGTGCCCGACACTTGTACGCCCTATATATGCCATGTCCTGTGGGTTTAAGTTTGGGTGCGGGTGCGGGTGATGGCCATATTTTATGGCATACATCGCATCGCATCGCGCCACCACCAGCAAGGACATTCCGTGCAGTGGCAGGACGGAACATTCCCGTGTCCAGCGTAGTTTTGTGTGCTGCGGGTGCCTGCCGGCCTTGTCGCCTGACTTTGCTACTTTCCGCCCCAAAAAGTTTTTAACACAGAAATTTAATAATTAATTACCTTATTTGTCGTGGCTGCTGGCTGGCAGGCAAACTATTAAAAATGTAAGAAAAGTTGGAAAGTAAAAGGTTTAAAATTTGTAATTGGCTTTGAAAATGTCTATGAATCATTTTAAAGTTGATGTTGACCTCAAATAAGAACTTAATAGTATTTGTTAAATAATATTTTCATAAACTTCCATCTCTTAATATTTTTATGACAAGTTTGAAGGTGAAAATAACTTATTTACCTTCTATTCATTATCCATAAATAATAACAACCAAATAAAATCATTTTTAAAGACATTTCTCGAAATCCCCATTACGTGCACTCCAATATAGACACTTTTCTAATTAAACCCACCTATATAATCATCCATTAATCCTAGTCATTATCTAAATCCCCGAAAAACACTTGGCTTGAATTCCTCCACAATTTACGGTCCTTGTTGTAAGTTCTGCCAAATGTTTATCCTTGCCGAGGCCATGCCAGACAATAACAATTAGAATAACAGCAACGGCAACGTCAAAGCCACAGGATAAAGGATGTAGAGCAGGAATCGGTGCAACAGGGAAAATAAAACCCAACCGACGAGAAGGAAAAAATTATAATGATTTGACACTGATGTTCTGTTCTTTTGGCGCAAATTGCAATTCTACGGCAATCAAACTGGCAGCAGGAGCAGGAGCAGGAGCAACTGCAATAGCAACAGCCGCAATGGGGGCCACGGGCGGGTTAAGTTGGCAAGGGTTAAATGTGGCGCTTGAGCACTGACAAAACATGTTTCCGTTGCCGGCTACGGCTAGGATGCACTTGGAATAAAAAGGGCATTGAATTTGGGAAAGGAATTTAAATGTATTTGTATTTTTATATAAAGTGATACTGTCTATCTTCCGGAATATGCTTTCTGTTTATTTAAATTTAAATTGAAAATCATTTCAAACCGATTTAAAATCAAACCGATTACATTTCGACTCTGCAAAAAGGCTCTCTTTATGGGAAATGATTTACACAGATCTTATTTAGTTTTTCTTGAATTCTTCAAGCCTTTTATTCCAAGTGCAGCCACTGTTTGTCTGGCCCGGCTGTAAGGAAAATGGTTAGGGGGAAAAAGTGTTGTATTTCCCGCCAACTGAAGCCAGCTCCCAGCCCGCCCAGTTTTTCCCCAATGAATTGCAAGCAATGAAAATGTAAAGTACACAGACTTGTGACGATGATGAGCGAAAATCTGGGCAAAGGATGCAGCAAAGGCAGCCAGGAGGAGGATGGCAACTGTTGTGACAATTGCAGTTTTCCAGCAGAGGACTTGGGGGCTCTGGCGATTGTCCTGCATAATGGCGGTGCAATTTATTTGCGTAAACTTTTTGGCCCAGCTCCGCCAAATTGGCCGGGATTGGAATGCTGCCAGGCAGGGTCCTCCTACCACCATTCAACACGTCCTGGGGTGGAGCATCCATTGCATTGCCCTGCATGTGTTCATGGACTATTGGCTGTTAAATGCGCTCGAGATACTTGCACAGAACATGGACACAGATGCATTATGCAACCCATCCGCAGACATTCGCACAGCATTCGCGCAGCTGGAGCAAATCGTTATTATTTCTCTTTTTAGTGCGGGACTCTCTCAAGGATTTCGCATGGCCCGCTGCGTCCATTTCGCATTTCCTGCTGATGTTTGCGAGCGTTTTTTTATAGAGTCTGTCTGTCTGTGTGGCTTATTACATAGTTGAAAAACAGAGTTGATGTTTGTTTTGCATTAGCATATCATTTTGGGATTTTGCAAAGTGAGACAGACAACTTATTTCAGCAGATTAAGCAGCTTTGAGGTCATTTATTTAACATATTTTCAAAATATGGTTTTATTCAAGTCTTCAGATTTAAAGGTATTATTTTTATCAGTATTGGGGGGTTTTCTTTATTTTCAAATGCATAAAAAATTTGCTTACTTTAATCTTAACAATTTCATACTTATTTAAAACCGAAAAAACAATTATTTAAAGGCAAATAAATTAAGTAACCAGATAAAAATAAGTAAATTCCTTTTTTTCTGTTAAATTTTTAACACATCCTCTTCACTTTCTTTTAAAGTCCTTTTCCATATTCACATTCATTGTTAGCACCCTCACGGGTACGGTTAAGTTTAACAAGATTCCCGCCATATCCTTTTAGTGCGAGAAACAAGGGGTATTCCCCCAGCTTTCTTTTGCCCCTGCAGTTGGCATATTTTCCACGGATTCGCATTCGCATTTAGAGCGTAATTTGAGTTCTTTTGTGTCAGCTTCCAAGCTAAAAAAATGTCACCATCAACGCACATTGCGCGCCGGTTTGTTCGCAATTTTCCGGCTGCAGTTTTAGTCGCTTTTCTTTCTGGTCGTCGTTTTTGGCGACATTTTAAATTCAGAGAGAGAAAGAGAGAGTGAGTGAGTGTCAAGCTCGTGCATTGACATGATGGCCACAAATGCGACGGTTCTCCATTTTCCATTTCCCATTTCCCATTCTCTCTGGCTGGCTCTCATTGTTCGTGTGTGGGTTAAAAATTGCAGGGCCTACCACAAGCGTGCACTGAAAGAATCTAGTAATTTATTTATTTATTATAAAATTTATGAGTTCAAATTCGAGATACACTTTTTCAATCTATATTTGCCCGGTGTGTATCTGGTTATTGTTGCATTTGCAGGCTGTTTGACATTTACATTTTCATGCGTTCCATGAGAGTGAAGCTGAAGCTGGGACTGGGTAGGAGGAGTCGTTAACGAACTGGGCGTGGTGTCGCCCTGTGCGCAATCTGTTCAGTCATTCATGGCATACTTTATCAACGTTGGGGAGCAACCAGCCAGGCAGCAACAGACCAAACCCAATCTCTATCGCACTGGACCACCCACTCCTCCCTGACCAGGAGGAAATTGTTATAGTCGCCCCTTGTTTATGTTGTTGTTTTGCCACCTAAGTGCCCCAAAATATACACACAGACCAGAGACACAGTGCACTCCAAAATTCTGCTCATCGCCGCTCATAATGTGGGCAATCTGCTCTATTTTTAGTGGCCGCCTCGGGCAGGAGGAGTTTCATTGCAGTCATCCGGCGAGCTGATGGCTGATGGCAACAGCTGCTGGTGGTGCTGCTGGTCCGGGGAGTACCCCCCATATCTATTCCTACACATAGGAAAATTCTATAAAATGGGGTATATTATTTAGAGGTTTTGTAATAATTTTTATAATATAAGTAAGTTGTCATTGTCGAGGAAAATATAATGTTTCTATTAATAGATTCTAGGGATATTGTAATTAATTATATTCTGATAACAATGTAAATATTTTTTCTCTGTGCCCTAATGCACCGGGCCCCCTTCTCATGCTGCTTAGACCATTTAGACGGGATCTCTCGCATTCTAATCCCAGCCACGGCATGGATTGTGAAACAATCCGGCAGATATTAAGTGAGGGAAGGATGGCGCAGCGCAGGGAGTGGTTGTCATAAAGACTGGCAGGCGGCTGGTGGTTCAGACCCGGTGTCTGGCCTATGCCAAGTACATAGTAGTGGCTGTGGCAGTGGCAGTGCTCTGCTCTTGTCTGCCCTTTGTGAACTGTGCTAATATTTGCTCGAGTTAATTAAAAATCTTTTCTAATTTGCATAAAGTTTATGCCGTCATTTGTTTGCGGCCTGTTGCCCGCTCGATGGCGTCACTAAACAAACGCCGGGCAGTGTGACTAAAATACTTTGATATTATTTCCTTTTGAGGTTTCTGGAAGAAACTTTCAATCAGCATTATAGATCTAGTTATATTATAAGAAAACATCATTGGGTTAATATTATACAAATTATAATGCCTATAATATAATGATTAAAGGTTATAAAAGTTGTAAAGACATAAAAGCACTTCTGGTTTTGGTATTATCCGAGCCAATTTTCCTTCAAGAATGTTACTCAAGATTTCTAATAATTTCTAAAGAAGTTAACTTAAAGAATCTGTTAAACAAGATTTCAATAATATTTACTTTATAGATTTTTTTAAGTTTCTTATCTTTTAGATGTAGATAGATTAATTATATGATTTCAGATTTGATTGATTGTTGAACATTTATAAGACAAGCGTGATTGTGTAAGACCACACGCGGAAAAGCTGGATAAGCAGCTGAAATCTAATGATAATGTCATGCCTTTGGTAATCTCAATAAGCTAAAGGAATGCTTTTATAAACCGCCCTCATAGCCAGAATCTTTGTTTGACAATTATCTCGCACTGGCACGATCCGGGAAGGCCCAACTCTAAACCTTTTTATACTCTCGCTGTGAGTTTTATAATCTGAGAAAATATATAATAAAAATAGAGTCGAAATAACACGATTGTATTTTAATAAATAAGATTAAATTATTTTACAAGATCTCGGCAGTGATTTTTGACTTTTATGGTTTTTAACTTATTTTTCAGAACACCAAGTGTAATAAGCCTTCGACTTCCCAAAGCCAGCTTCCTTTTGTGTCGTTGTCTAGTTGAGTCTCATTTAAGAGGCGCCTTGCAATTTAGTTGCATGAATGTGTGACAGCTTTAGGCAGCTGAAATTCCATCCGAGACTCTTTGGACCCGCCTTGGCCTTTTGTTTGCTTTCTCTTTTAATGCCGCCCCCTCATCCACCCCGTCCGCCTCCGGCTCCTTCCTCTTCTTCGGATTACACTAATTAACGAAATGCACTTGGCTTAAAGGGGAAGCAGGCGAAATGGGGGGCTTTTGAGTTTGTGTTGTGGGTGTGCGATTGTCAAATTGAGATGGCAAAAACAACAAGAACCGCTTGGGCTGACGTCGGCCGACGATAATTATATGGCCAGAAAAAGCGGGGAATGAAAAGGGTTGGAACTCAAAATAGGGTTAAGGAGGCAGTGCTAATTACACGGCTTTTAGAGGAGAACCGCCAAAGGAGGAAAGTTTTTCCTACAACTTGATGCAGTTTCCGTTTTACCAAATCCCTGAAACGTGGTCATTCCATTCCCTGCCACTTGAGAAATTTTTGTTTGGGGCACAGTTTTTATGACGACGATGATGATGATCATCTTCATCCTCAGTAAGGGAACTCGTGAAGCACGTACTCCAAATGGCCGCCATTCAAAATATGCCCAACGAGCGGCGGGCGTTAGGGGTTGAGATTTCAATTAAAGCCTCTACAGGATTAAATATATGAGCCAACACATTCAACCCAGCTCTCTCCACTCCCACTGACTGACTGACCATATGGACGTGGTCGGTCTCGAGCGCCCAGTTAAGGGCTTGGCTCGGCCCCATAAACTTCCCGTATTCGTGTTTACCTTTGCGCTGGTGCTTTTAATCCTGGGCGTGTCCCTGGCCACCGTTAACCTTTATGTGCTCTCTTGCGTCTTTAATGCGATTTCCAACACTGCCAGCCAGTAGGAAAGCCAGTCGCAATTAACAAAATCCAATAATTGCAGACCAGCGAGTCCGGTATCTCCTCCACCTCCACTGCTCTGTCGCTGGCGATGCATTTTTCCCACTGGGCTGAATAATCACCGGCGTATTCAGAGTGATAATCGTTAGTCAAGCTTACTGTGGTGTTGAATTCCTCCTAAAGCTTAGTAAATTGTTAAAATTAAATATATATTTATTTTTGGTCTACAAAGCTGGTAAAAGTTTACTTGTAACTGTTTCTTCTAAAAAAATATTAGAGAAAATGGGTAGAGAAAAATGTAGAATAGCTTACATGTTAAAATCGGAAAGAATTATTTATTAAAAGTAAATATTTAGTATTAAAGGCCTGTTAAAATCTTTTGGGGGGCTGAAGAAATTACTAGGGTTTTGAAATTACTTAACAAACTGTCTAAAAGTATGCAATACAATTTTTGTTGCACCAAATTTAAAGCAAATTAGTTTTTTCTTACGATAACACATTTTGTAGCTTGTTTTTAGAAAGTGTTTTCAAAAGAACGCCGGAGTATGTACCTCTATATCTTTAAATATTATTAAAATAGTTGCTTACTGCTAAAATACGAAAAGTAGCAAGAAATCCTCTTAAATATTCAAGTGAATTCCCTTCGCCTCATATACCTACCCCTTCTCAGAGCAGTTCAGATACGGAATTTAATGAAAAATAAAAGAACCCAGTGAAAGCCAGGGGGCGTCATCAGCATCAGAGCAGGCAGGCAGACAGAAGAGCTCCCGAGTGGCCAACGCCCCTCCCGTGCCTGTGCCACTCCAATCGCAGCCCCCAAATCCTCTCCCTCGACTCTTGTGGGCGACATGCAAATGACTGCAATAAAATCGCTGGCATTCGCGGCGGGCAGGCAGGCAGGCAGGAAACTTTTATGATTACTTTGCTTTGACGCCGCACACTTCTGTCTCACGCCCCATCTGACACGTGCTCCCCTTTTGGATTATTGCAGGCGCTGACCAAGTTCCAGACCTCGCAGAAGGTGACCAACAAGACGGGCATCGAGCAGGAGGACGCCCTGCTGAATGAGTCCGCGGCCAGGGAGACCTCGCTCAATCTGCAGATCTTCGATCTGGAGAACGAGATCAAGCAGCTGCGCCATGAGCTGGAGCGAGTGCGCAACGAGCGCGACAGGATGCTGCAGGAGAACTCGGACTTTGGCCGGGACAAGAGCGATAACGAGGCGGAGCGGCTGCGTCTCAAGTCCGAGCTGAAGGACCTCAAGTTCCGCGAGACGCGAATGCTCAGCGAGTACTCGGAGCTGGAGGAGGAAAACATATCGCTGCAAAAGCAGGTCTCCAACCTGCGCAGCTCGCAGGTGAGTCTGAAAATAAAATCCATTCAAAATAAATTATTAAAAGTAATATTCTTGCCATTTCCCAGGTGGAATTTGAAGGTGCCAAACATGAGATTCGTCGCCTCACCGAGGAGGTTGAGATACTGAATCAACAGGTCGATGAGCTGGGGAATCTCAAGAAGATTGCCGAGAAGCAAATGGAGGAGGCGCTGGAGGCCTTGCAGGGTGAACGCGAGGCCAAGTATGCGCTAAAGAAGGAGCTGGATGGGCACCTGAACCGCGAGTCCATGTACCACATCAGCAACCTGGCCTACAGCATACGCAGCAACATGGAGGACAATGCCAGCAACAACTCGGACGGCGAGGAGGAGAACCTGGCGCTCAAGCGTCTGGAGGCTGACCTTAGCACCGAACTTAAGTCACCCGACGGCACCAAGTGCGATCTCTTCTCGGAGATCCATCTGAACGAGCTGAAGAAGCTGGAGAAGCAGCTGGAGAGCATGGAGAGCGAGAAGACCCATCTGACGGCCAATTTGCGCGAGGCCCAGACGAGCCTGGACAAGTCTCAAAACGAACTGCAGAACTTCATGACCCGTCTGGCTCTGCTCGCAGCCCATGTGGACGCCCTCGTTCACCTCAAGAAGCAGATCGATGCGAAGGAGCAGGGCGCAGGCAGCAAGGAGAGCGAACAGAAAAAGGAGGAACTGGAACAGCAGATGCGTGCTTTGATCTCGCAGTATGCCAACTGGTTCACGCTCTCCGCCAAGGAGATTGACGGCCTCAAGACTGACATTGCCGAGCTGCAGAAGGGCCTCAACTACACGGATGCCACAACCACGCTGCGCAACGAGGTGACCAACCTGAAGAACAAGCTCCTGGCCACAGAACAAAAGTCCCTGGACCTGCAGAGCGATGTGCAGACCCTCACCCACATCTCACAGAATGCTGGCCAAAGCCTGGGCTCAGCTCGCAGTACTTTGGTGGCCTTGAGCGACGATCTGGCCCAGCTGTATCATCTGGTGTGCACCGTCAACGGAGAGACGCCCACGCGTGTCCTGCTGGATCACAAGAGCGATGATATGAGGTAAGGTTTTACAGAAAATTGTTCCTCTTTAAGTATTTACAAACATATTTTCTTTGCAGCTTCGAGAACGATTCCCTGACTGCCATCCAATCGCAGTTCAAATCAGATGTCTTCATTGCCAAGCCACAGATCGTCGAGGATCTCCAGGGCCTGGCGGATTCCGTGGAGATCAAGAAGTATGTGGACACGGTCAGCGATCAGATCAAGCATTTGAAGACGGCTGTGGAGCACACCATCGATATGAACAAACACAAAGTGCGCTCTGAAGGAGGCGATGGTGAGTTGGAGGTTTATTTTGCTGCTTCCAGTCCTTTATCCTCCCTTTTTCAGCCCTGGAGAAGGTCAACACCGAGGAGATGGAGGAGCTGCAAGAGCAGATAGTCAAGCTGAAGAGCCTGCTGTCCGTGAAGCGCGAGCAGATCGGAACCCTGCGCAACGTGCTCAAGTCAAACAAGCAAACCGCCGAGGTGGCTCTCACCAATCTCAAGTCCAAGTACGAGAACGAGAAGATCATCGTCAGCGATACCATGTCGAAGCTGCGTAATGAGCTGCGACTGCTCAAGGAGGATGCAGCCACCTTCTCCAGTAAGTGGGACTTCATTATAATTATAAAATCATTATATTTAACTTGTTATTTAATTTTTTTTTAGGTCTGCGTGCCATGTTCGCCGCACGCTGCGAGGAGTATGTGACTCAGGTGGATGATCTCAATCGCCAGCTTGAGGCTGCCGAAGAGGAGAAGAAGACGCTCAACCAGTTGCTGCGCTTGGCTGTCCAGCAGAAGCTGGCCCTCACCCAGCGTCTCGAGGAGATGGAAATGGACCGGTGGGTGCACTTGGGTCGTTAAAAGTCAGCTGCATCATCCGAAACCACACACTTTCACATCCCCATCGCACCATTTATAGTTTCCCTTCTCATCTCCCCCTTGTTTTATCCAAAACCAAACCCCCCAAGAGACTCCAGCAATCGGTAAGCACCTGCTTAAATGGCTGCCAAATGAGTTGCATGCGCTAACCTGCTGCTGGAATCCGCCTAACTACATAATAAAAACCCGCTGATTGCGCTGATTAATCGCTAGAAATGTAAACGAGTAAAATCGATCAAATTTTGGATGTTTCAAATTGTTATTAAACTAAAAGTGGTTGTGTAAACGCATTTTTAATTGTTTTTAAAAGCTGAAATGAAGCAAAGGACAGCAGAATAAGTTTTAAGTAAATTTTATATTATTAAAATCTGTAAAATGAATGCAAGACCCAATTACCTTTGACAGAAAACTCATGGCACTCCATTATGGACTTAATTTGATCGATAAACTCTTAATAGTTCCTTATCCTCAACTAACAATTCTGTTTCCCCCTTCAAAACAGCGAAATGCGCCACGTTCGTCGCCCGATGCCCGCCCAGCGCGGCACCAGCGGCAAGTCCTCGTTCAGTACGCGTCCTTCGAGCAGGAATCCAGCGAGCGGCAACACCAATCCCTTCTAACATAAGATCAGCGTGCAGCGTAAACTTTTGGCTTTGGTTTATACTTTGCTTAAGTTGTAAATTCGTTGGAGTTCCTGCGGAGAGAGACGGAGATACACATGATATCCTGCAAACGTTGCTACATATATCCAGGCTCTATCCAACTATCCAACTCTACTATAACTATGTTTGTTTGTATTGTATTTGTATTTATTGAAAGTTTAGTTAGATGAAAGGTTTGTGTTAGACAAGGAAGCCGAGGAGAATGGTTATTAACACGGTTAGTTACTTAAACGTCCAATTAATTTAATTAAGCGAAAAGATTAAACGATAACGTAACGAATTGTATTTTTCTATATATTCAAATGACGTAAATGTGCCCTTGATTACGTCTCACGTTTGGTTCGATTTGAGTTTTGTTAACTTTCGCGTTGATTGTTTTCGATTTTCGTTATCAACGCTGTGCGCAAGCGATAAAATTGACAAACTTAAAAACCATAAATAAGTTGATGTTGAACAAGCATGATATTGAAGATATTGGCAACCGAACCACGTATTAATTGGCCTGCCTGCCCCGATAACCGAGAGTATTTTCACAAGGCCCAAACATGCCGTCAATGTACGTAAAGAACTAGGCCCAATAATATGTAACCGATGGTTTTCAGCCATCGAACTAAGAGTAGCAGCCGGGCTACTCGTCTCAAAGACGATTCTGAATGAAGATTTTTGTATTTATTGAGCGGTATTGTCGCCGTCCTCAAATGAAGAAATTGTAGGAAATAATTATTATTTGCAATGAAGAAAGAAAAACTTAGTTTTTTGTGGTTTATTTAGCCTTAATTATGCAGACATACCTTATGATTTGTGCATTATTATTTAATTCAATTAATAAATTGCAAAACAACAAAAATATTAGCCAGTAAATGCTAATTTGTTTTTATTTTCTTATGATTTAAGCAGCAAACAGCCTTAAAACGATGTTTTGTTTAAATAAGAATTAAATAGCTATGATGATTACCAAGCAGCTTAACCAACAAAATACAAAAATAACGAGACAACGCGTTAATGTTTAAATAGAAGATATTATTACGTAGCGAATTGAACACGACACGAGTAGTGACAGCACTTTAATTACTCAGCCCCGAACCCCTCCAAGAAACAGAAACTAACTAACTTTGTTGCTTCTTCTTGTGTTACCGATGTTCTATGTTTTCGTTGTCAAATCGGAAGAGATCGATATTCTATTCTACATGAAATTTTATATATACAAAATCGTATATTGTGTAAATTACCGAGCCATTAAATTGAATTTATATTTAATACACACACTCAACCACAACGTCCATTCATGCATTCACAGATAAACTCCTTGGAGTTGCCTATAGCAATTATTTAACGGAGAACGAACAACTCTAACCAATTGTAAATATATTTATATACATGCATATGGCAGTTAGAAGATACATTATATGGATATGGAGGAAGCGAACAAAACAAATTGCATACATATTTCAAAATGATTTTATTGTAATTTTTACCGTCCCTTTTTGCGAACGAACAACAAATACAAAGTCTATTTACGCAAATCACTGAACCAATAACGAACGAGCAAGAAGCAATTCACTTTAAGTTTCGTGTCCAAGCAAAAGTCCGAGAAATCACATATAACTCATACATCGATATCGATCCAACAAGCCAAAATATTGATAGCCAATATGCATACTACAAACATACAATTATCGTATAAAATAACTTCAATTAGAGACTATTGATAACCGCAGAACAGAAAAGAAACAAAAGTGAAAGATAAAACAAAATAAATAGTTTTCTATTTCCCAAAAATACAAGGCAGAGTCTAAGCTGAGGAAAAGCAATTGAATTTAAGATTTGAAGGATATTTAATGTAAGTTTTACGATAATTTGCCGGCAAACTGCATTAACTTTGCATGTGGTAACTGTGGACATATGAGAAATGCAACAGAGTGTGCATGGGATAAGCCCAGAGAGAGGAACATAAATTATACAAAATACTTATTGCAAAATACGTGAAAAATAAAGAAATTAGCAAATATGAGTTTGATTGAATTCCACACTTAATGGGCGGAGAGGTAAGGGAAAAGAAATAAATTCATAGACTAACCAAAATATTTGGAAAATTGTTTTATTACTTTTTTTTTTAACTTTTAAATATGTTTTTTTTTTATTTAAATAAACATTTGTAGAGAGCTAAACATTAAAATTAATATAAAACAAATTAAATGCTAACGGCTCTGAGACTCACGCAGGTCAGTTTCTGTCATGTAGCACTTCTCATTTAGCCACCACATCGCGACGGTTCAAACCCAACAGTGGGCCATTAAAAAAATATATATTAAGTTGTGTATTTTTTCTTAATTATTCTGTTTTTATTTTTTATTCTACATACTCTACAGCTTTTAAAATATTTTTTACATTTTTTCCAAGCCTTTTACATGCATTTCCACATGGTGCCTGCGCTTAGACCTCGACATACATATGAAACCCACCCCCAGAACCAGTTGCGACTCTTGCGCGCTGCGGCCGTTGTGCTGCTTGTGATTCCCAAGTCCGTATTCCGCGCAAGGTAAGTATAAATAGCGCGACGCCAGTACTCTGCTCGGAAGTGTATTCTGTGATTGTTCTGTGCATCGATCGATATATAGATAGCCATATCTGTTTATCAGATCTGCTCAGTGCCGACCCTCCGTCACACTTTGTTTCCCAGTAATTCTGCCTGGCATTGCTGTGGCAACACGTTCGGTTCGGCTTTCCGCTGCCTTCCGCCGGCAACGACGGGTTGTCCGGCGGTCGACGCACGGTCGTGCGCTTGTCATCCGTCGCCCCCTCCGCCCCGCGGATTCTGGTCTCGGCCGGAACACGTATTGGGCGGGGACGGGCGGCGGTGCCGGTGCTGAAGCCGACGACAGTTGCCCGAGTCAGCCACTTTCAAAATTTCTTGGTTAAGTAACTTTGTAGCTTAGCTTCGGATTTTCGTAATAAAATTTGCTGTTCAGAACACTTCCATGTACGCGGCATTGCCGAGCAATTTGCCCATTCTTTTGCTCCTGTCTATGAAAATCTATTCTTTTTGTTCTATTCTATTCGAATTGTTAGTACGGACGATAAAGGAAGTTAGCCAGTTTTTAATGAAACTCGTTGTTTATAAACACTATGGATAACATTTATTCATTTCCAGAAGGCTATGGCGAATTTAATATATGTTTCTTTATTTTATAAATATTTTGGCCGTAATGACAAAAAGAATCGAATGAAAAATCAAGAGCCTGGTGATACAGGACTCGAAACGCTTTCAACATTTAGGATTTAAAGATTAATAAATCCGTGGATATTATTTCAACTGCCATTTAATTGGGGTTTGTTATTTGCTACACAACTAAGACCGACTAAGAGCTCTCAGTTTACATTCTCTTACCACTGAATATAAGCGTACTCACGTCCTTAGACAATATGTGTATATTGAAAATTAGTAAAAATTTCTTAAGACAAGATGCCAAAATTGCTCATATGTAATAATAATACCTTAAGAGCAGGGAGTTTTATTTGTTCGTTAGTAGTAGTAAAAGTAGTTTAAGGCATAGGCAATACATCTGTAAATTTTATATATTAGCAGGTAACTATAATTCATTTAATAATGGTTTGCCTTTCAATCCGATTTGGCAAATTTGTTAGTCTTCCTATATTGAAGCAACTTTAAAAGAATTTTCTTGTCTAATGTCGGAATGGAACACGATACACAATGAGAGGCTTTCTTCTAAATTCATTATCGAATTATAAATTCACCGGAAAATTCTTATAAAGTCTTTGACTAAAACCAAACACTTCAAAGGTATTTAAAGTATGTTTAAGTGTCAAGAAACTAAATGCCTTTTAGCATTCTTCACACAAAGTTTTATTAAGTCGCAATAAAGGACTAAGTTATAGTTGAAAATTAAATCTTTTTATTTTCTTACCCCATCCGCCCCCCAAAAAATCCGGCAGACCTCAGACCAGGTTATTTCACAACAAATACCCGGAATCGGCCAAGGCCATCGGAGGTTAACTGGCAAATTGCACGCACACCGCACACAACGCCAGAGCTCTGAAGGTATCAAGGATTTTCAGGTCGGCATACTTTGCAGAAATATGAAATAACGACTTTGAGAATCACTTTAATAAATTTAAATTAATAACTCATAATTTATGAATAATATTCTTGACTATCTCCAGGTATAAATATAAAACTTGCTTGCTAGATGATGTTTATAAATAATAATATATAAAAATTTCTTGGAAAGAAATGATTGACATTATTGGTCTTGTATTTTTTCTTTGAAAGTATTCTTTATCAATCTGCCACTCTATATATATTTCGTGACCATACATTATTATAAAGCTTTTCTTTGATTATTGAGAACTTGGTTTATTCAGAAATCATTATAAATTTATATATTCCTTAGAACGGTTAAATTTTAAGTCGTTGTTGACCCAGAAACACGGAAAGCAGGGAGAGACTTTCTGGCTGCGAAAACTTGTGCAAGGTCCTTAAATCAGAGGCGTTGTCTACTCTATATTAAGAGGATATTGTAGGATTTAATGAAATATATGTGAGTAAAATATACGTGATATTGGAAAATAATATTCTAACAAGGTAAGATAATATGTAGACGTCAAAGCAATTAAACATTCATAAAGAAAAGCTTTCATTGGATTGATTGTACATTTATTTAATAAATTCACATCTCATCATGTTCTAAAATGTCTTGTATTAAATTATGAATTTAATTCTCAAAACTATCAAATTTAAATAATTTAAACTTCACCTCCTTTCCTTGTGTTCACAAACTGTGCCACTGAAGCAACCGCATTATTCACCTTCACATTGACCGGGGGCCGCCAGATTGTAGGGTTAGTTGGCCTGCCGCCGTCAAGGACACGTGTCGCAGGAAGTTCAAAGAGCCGACAACCGGAAAAATCAATAATGTCGTATACCCGCTGTACATGTGAACACGAAGGCGATTCCCCGAGCACGTGTCAGCCTATAAGGATGGGTATATCCATCCACATGAAATATTACCCAGCGGTGAGTGGACAAATATCGCGTGATTTTCATGGAAAACCCTCTGCAATTGGTTGCCCAATTCTCGGGAGTGGGTGTTTCTCCATCGTTGTTTGATCGATGTCTGGACTCCATTAACTGGGTGTAATTCATGTTGTTTTTCGTTCGTGCTATCAAAGCATTGTGAGTTGACTTAGGTCCCACTCTAGTCTCCCTCTCTCTCCAATTTTATTTGTTCTTGTGGAATTTCAATACTAACATTTGACATAATTCCTATTTATTTGGGATTAGCTCATGTGCATTCGTGGGGAAGTTTCAAGCGAGGGAAAAATTCGGTCGCTTGCAGAGCCTTGCATGACTTTGGGGGGTTACGATTTCGGATAAAAAGAAACGATAACGATATGTGGGGAATTTCGAACTTTAACATCTCAGTAGGTCTAGGGGAGTTATAGGTCTCATTCTTCGCTGCTTTTAATGCTGGGCTGTTTTATGAGTTGATTTCTTATTAACATTATCAGCAAATATGTATATATATTTTTGTGCTATTATTGGGTAACGCAATAGTTATATACATAGATTTCTTTAGAATAAGGAAGCTATTACTTAATTACCATTCCCTACTTGATTTATTTTATATTTGTCGTTCAATATATAAAATTCGTGGAAAATTAAACTAAATCAAAATCAAATTCATAAATAAAATACTTTAAAAATTCTTATCTCCCTGCTTTACACCTTAATGAGTAATTCCACTATCAACTATTCAATATATTATGCCAATAAATGTAACTACAACCCCTTTAATGACAGTGAATCAGCTACTTATCAAATTCCATGGAAATTGGCATCTCGAATGTCAGGGTTCGTCCGCCCGGAAAGTGAAAGCTGCTCCGGAATTTTGAACACAGAGCAAGTGAGTCACGGCATTGGGGGCCTCTGCCGGAGTGGAAATTAATGTCACAACAAATGCCGGCGCAGGATAATATCCTTTTTCCAGGAATCGTACGCTGATTCAGGCCTGCAAGTCGGTAAGGGGAAAAGCGAGAGCCAAAGTCACAAACACATTCGTAGACACTCAGTGCCTCGTGCATTTTCATTCATAAACGCAGAAAAAGCTTTTCCCAGGCGTCCGCTTGCGAGGATGAGTCACTGAAGAAGCACTGTGAAAAAAAGATAATGATCGACACGTAATACATAATATTTGATTTATAAACCTACTTTAAACAATCAAAGAACCAATTTAATTAATATTATTAAAGGAAAATGTTTATAATACTCTTATATTAAAAAATAGTTAATTTTGTATAAATAATAGAATTATAATCCTATTTATTTCAATAATAGTCTCTTCTTTATTAACCCGAGATAATTTAATATTTTAGAAATATTTTATACAAAACCAAATAGTCGGATACGTAATAAGTCATCTTGGCGGATACGTAATAAGTCAATCTGTTTATTACGTATCCGACTAGTTCAACTTACTCTTAAAAATTAAAATAATAATAATAAAATATTTTATAAAAATATTTTAAATAAGAATAAAACCAGTTTTTTTTTTTAATATTTAAGAAACAAGAATAGTCAGCTTCTCCAATAATGTTTAGTCTTATCTTCAAAAAACGTATAGTGTCTGTATTTTAGGTATAGTTTTGTTGATACTCAAAGGGTAACATTGGGATGACTAAATTTTAAAAATACTTTGATAAGAATTGATGAATAAATCACAAAGAACGGTTGGAAATGCTTTATTTTGTATTCACTGTCATCTGTAATAACATTTAAGCTCCACTCGCGATTGCAAAGGTTAGTCACTTTTGAGGAATTTCCATTACCACAAGATCTAGATTTAGCTACAAATACTTGTTAGTTAGATGTTAGTTAGAGGAAAACTTTGGATAGCCTGGATTGTTTTGGATTTGCTTTTGGCATTCCGCTCGAGCCGCGCTTACGTGACTCAGCACAGCTGCTGCTGCTGCTGAAGAAACAGAAGCTCTCTGGCTCTCTTCGGCTGTCTCTCTTTGAAGCTTAGCTTCGATCTTCGTTGTTATTGCTTCTTGAGTCCGCTTGTGCTTGTGTGTGACAACAACTCCACAAAAGCTCCTGGGGCTCCCGCCACGACTTTTGCGGCATTGAAAGTTTTCGCCTGGCCTGTGTTTTCTCTTCTTCTTGGCGTTTGGCGGGTTAGTCTTCAATTCGCTGGCGTCGTGATCGGTTGTGCGTGTGTATCGTGGTCGTCGTGTCTTCCGTGTTTTTTATCCGCACGTCGTTAGCTCCCCGTGCGTTATTTACCTTTTCTGAAGCTTTTTAAGCTCTCTCCGTCTCAGTCTCCGCCTCGCGCTCCCTGTCTCCGAGTCCGAATCCCAAGGCAGGTTGAAATACCAGAAAACCTGTGCACAGTTTGTAGATAAAAATAAAATGACAAGTAAAAGAGATGCATGAAAACTGTATATGAATTCAATTGAACGGCCGTAGCAAGTTTCACTTGCAAGCCACGAAACGAAAAAGAAGTAAAGAAAAAAAAACAACAACAGAAACGACAGCATGGCGCGTACCTTTATAACGGCAGAAAACCGCGACGCACGTATTGATAATTTCGATTAAAATTGAGCGTTTTACCGATTAGATTACACGGCACATCGACAATTTAACCAGGAGACATCGCAGGCATTACCAAAAAGAAAAAACGACACACAAAAAACGAGAAGCGAAAAAGAGAGGGAGAGCGCGAAAACAAATTACCAAAAATTAAAATCCGCCGCCACTGGGGCGAAAACAAAAACAAAAGCTAAGCGATGATCGCATAAGCATAAAGCCCGGAATTCCCTAGAAGACATCGACGTCATATTAAAGCGCTCTCCCACACCGACACTCTCTCCCAGTCGCTATCGCTCTCCGGCTCTTTCTTCTTCGCTCTGCCCCCAGCCCGCTCTCGCTTTCGTCGGATCTTCGATTTCTTAACTTTTCATTAGTTTCTGTTTCAAACTGTTCTCCCTTGCGCCTCTTGTTTTATTGTTGCTCCCCGATATTATCGCACCCGCTTTTGTGCCCGCGCAAAATATTAAAAAAAAAAAACGTTAAAAAAAAGAAAGAAAGAGAAGAAAACATTATTTATATATATAAATAATAAGCAAACCGGTTTTCTGTGCTTCTCTGTGTGTGTGTGACTTAACATTAAAATGGCATTTTTTCAACTATAAATAAATGGCTTTTGCACTCGTCTAATTTACATAACGGCACAATTTTCCGTCAAAACAATGAAGAAATATGCACAAAAAATTAACAAAATAAATAGCACTCATAAAAAGTGTACTAATTGGTTCGCGTTAAATTTTCAGGTGCCCGCAATTAATACCAACGATCAGTGATCAATGCCTATAACAAGTTTTCAGATCACTTCTTGACTTAGGTGAGTCCCCCAAAAGCCTAGCGTTTACTTATTTATTTATTCTGAACTTTGCGTCGATCTTGATAAATACGAGGGAAAATCCTAATGGGCGGGATCTTTTAGAAGGGTTTTCATAATATTTGAATATGACTTGTAATTAATTAATTAATAAAGGGCTTTTTGTTTAGTTAAATTCGAACTTTTATGGCTATATGCTGTAGGCTTAATTGCACTTGTTCACTTATATTCTAAAATCTTTATATTTCTGTATTTATGCTGTTAGGCTATTAAAGGCATAAAGCCTAGAAATTCTTTTGCTTGACACATCTATGTTTCTATTTTCAAACATAACCATTCTGTATATCAACATTAATGACACATTTGTATTTTTACATACATTATAGTTTTATCACATTCTGATATATTCCCATTTAAAATTGAAGTCATGCAAATTACAATGAATTTATGTGCAGGAAATAAATCGTTTAGCAATAATGGTTCCATACAACATTAAACCGTTTAGAACATAAAACTTCTATAATAATAATAAATAGGATATGCAACCTATTTAAGTTTGTACAATTTTCAACATTATTTTCTAGAAAACTTTTATTAAAAATGTTAGAAAATATCGAAATATTTCCCAAGAACAACTAGTAGCATGATAGTATGATACATTGATTGGATGATCAAACAAGACCTAAACGCATTAGAATATGGGGTTTTTTGCCACTATACAAGTTAAAGATACCCTGGAAGAGATTCTATATTTTCCTTTCTATATATTTCTATCACAGAAATATACAATATTTTCCTGTAGACTCCAATTCAAGTTCCTGTAGAATTCTAAAGGTAGAACTCTGTAATTTAGTGCTATTGTCGCTCCTCTTCATTATTAGCTGCGTGGACTACTTGCAGTGTAAGCCAAAGCTTTTGTGGGCGGCAATTATCCACTTGCGTATTGAATAATCCACTGTGAATGCAAACGATAAACTGAAATAATGGCCAAAACACCTGTGTACATGGCAGCGCAGTCGCAGAGGCCCGCCGCCTGCGTCGCCGACAAACGAAAGTTTCTTACGAGACGCGCACGTGTGTGCGGTGGGATAGTAGTGTTTCCTTTTCTGTATTGGTAAGAGGAAGGGGCGGGAAATGAGGGTGTGGGTTGGTAGATGGGAAAAGCTTTTGCCACAGTGTATTCCGCTTGCATTTGTTTTTATTTTCGCGGGCATTCAAATACGCCGTAGAGGTTTTCATTCGGCTCATTCTAAGATCGACTCTATGCCTCTGCGGTCGTGTGCTCGCGCTTCGATTCAATTATTTTTAATTCGTTCGCTTCGGTTCCATTTCTTTACGCCGCAAAATATTAATAAACAAAATAAACGATAAACATTAACCACAAAGAGCGGTTATTGTGCTTCGCGCGAGTGAGTGTGTGAAGGAAATAAGTTAGTCATGAGTGTTAACTGGTCCTTGGTTTAATTCGCAGGTAATTATGAAGAATAAAGGCTTTTAGCTAATTCGGTGTAATTTTCGAAATAAAAAAAACTGCAGCCCAGCTAAATGCAAACCGGCTGCTGACTCACTTCGCGAGTGAAAAAAAAAATAAAAGCGAAAAGTCGCATTACTTTGAGCAAGTCATCTACGATATATACAAAGCCCGAGTGCTCGAGTGGAGATCTGTGTGCTGACAGAGATCTAAGGCCAAGTCAATAGATGATATTCCGTATATCTAGTGGTAGTTTCCCCATATGCTAAACCCGGAGTCATGATTGATACGATCTGTAGGTGGGTAAGGCCCTCTATGCAAATCATCAATCAATAGGTATTCGCTGTTCCTACGATAAAAGACGAAGCGTGAGCATTATAATTGGGTTGATGGATAAGATATAGCTGTATGCATATACAAAGAGTCACATGCGAACGATAATTTCCAAAACTTAAGCATTTAATTGTGTGGAAAATATAAAAACGGTTTTCTTGATTATAGCTGAGAATTTTGTTATCAATTATAGTACCGGAAAAAGGTGTAGCAGCTGTAATTTAAAGGAAAACCGGTAGAAGCTTTTTCTTATTACTTATAGTAATAATTATACTGTTATGACACTATATTATAAACTTCATTAATTGAGTTTTCATTTTAATACAGTGTCAAAATTAGTGGTTAAAATTAAAGATTCACTTTTTTTAAATGATTCATATTACTAAAATACTAATGGTATCATCTCATTTAGAGTTACCATTTTAATACAGAGTCATAGCCCGTCCGTCTGTCTGTCTGTCAAAACACAAGGTTTCAAAATAACTAGTCTCTCATTTTATCAAAATATGGTCTTATTTTTAGCACGCAGTATATATGTCGGAACGGTCGAAATCGGAATATATGCATAGGAATGTAAATTAATGTAAAACATTTTTAATTTCTCTGTTTTCAACGAATTTCTATAAATTTCGAGATATAGTCATTTTTATAGTTCTAAATTACGGTTTAATTTCATTAAGATCGGACAACTATATCATATAGCTGCCATAGAAGGATCGGTCATTTATATAAAATAAAATTCTACATAAAATGTTTCCACATGTAAAATGTAAAATTTCAATTTCTAATTTTACAATTTTTATACCAGTTGGATCGATTTGTCAGATTATCGGTTATTTATTTTTATTTGAGCTGTAAATTGCTTGACGCCAACGATCGTAAAAAAACATTTGTCTGTCTGGAGGTTTTGCAGAACCCGTTTCTCTCAGGAATTTTTGGTTGCTTCTGCTGCTTTGATGTTGATCTTAATCTTAATTTGTGGTGCTGGCGCCAAAAGAACTTTTTTCTGTGTGCCTTTGCTATTGGAAATTGCATAAAATTAGCATCGTAAATGATCGAAACGAAATGTTGCTATTTTATTTTGTTTATTTACCTTTTTATTTTTTCGCCAAAAGCAGTCATAACTGGCAGATAAGCGACGCCGATCGTTCTTTTTGTTTTTTTATTAATCAGTTTTATGGTTGCCAAAAACTTTTTACGTTCCTTGGGGTTTTTTTTGTTGGTAACTATTTTTATCAAGTGGAATTTCAGCAAAAAAGTTTATTAAACCTTGGACTGGTTATTTTTCTATGCAAAAGTTTGACAAACAGTTTAGCTTTTCTCACCACACCGTCATTGGTTTCTATTTTTACGTTGGTAATCTTATTTTTGGTTATCTTGGAGTATTTGTTCGTTATTTATAAGCCCCACACCTGAGTATTATCAGTCTGGGCGAAGCGCTCTGCAGGTGCTATCTGATGGGCGTAAACGGTAGCGATTTGTTTTTTGTTTCGCCTGCCGAAAAGGCTCACTTATAGTTGGGAATGATATAATCGAAAATCGTGTGCAGAATCGGTGGTTTTTCGTTGTGCGACTCCCGAGTGACATTCTCAATTGGTCAATCGATCGGGATTGTGGGAATTTCCCGCGTTTGATATCCGCAAATAAGGAGATTTGTATCGTCCCGGGTAACTGACCTATTCCCGCTCTGTTCTATACGTTCTCGGAGCGAAAGTCACGTAGTTAGTGAATGATTTTTTGGCCAACAGTGGGTGGCACACGAGCAGCGAATTCCTGGCATTTTTCAATCTATTTTGTTTTGTGACTCATGGCGTTTCGTGGAAATTCGTGGGGCCCAGTCAAAATTGAGATATTTTGTTATTAAAATTTCAGATGGTCCGAATATAATGCATCCATTCATTTTTCGCGTAGGTTTTTACAGTATATATCCTCTGCCCAGCATAGATTCGTATAATTGTATTCTTGCAAACTCATTAGCAAAGCTTTCTGAACTGGCGCCAAATACTCAAGGCGGATTTGAACGCTGACAAGTGTCGTGGATATTGAAACGGAAATACCAATATTCCCCCAAAACCATATGCCTACCGTTTATACATATGTTAGATACCAGAGGGTACACAAATGTACTTGAATAATGTGTTTATATTCACTGCAAAAACAAACAAGCCTCTGTTGATGCATTTTATGGTAATTTTTAGATACCTTTGCATCTTTTGCTTAGATTAAAAGGCGCATTTTGTGCGATTCGGTTTTTTCTCCCAAATGACTCAGTCGTGTAGGGTTCATAAACATATAGAATAGCATTAAATCCGCTATAAACAAGAATTTGTTTAGGTTTGGAATTTTTATATGATTTTTGTTTGGTGTGTTTTATGATTTGATGTTTGGCTCAAGATAAATCATTGGTTATGATGCGAAAACTTAATTAGGTCTATAAGCTCACTTAAGGATAACAAAATAATAAGGAAAATAAATATTAGGTTCTCAAATCTCTTTAATATATCAAAGCTTATTTATATATAGCTATTAATTGTTTGAGAAATCAATAAAACACGTGTGCGATCTCAATAAATTCAATTGTTTATACAATTGCCAGCTAAAGTTTATTGACATCGGTTATTAAGTTTTCATTTTCATTTTCTTGATACGTACATGGGAAATGTCGTTCGTTCATGCATATATATCTTTCATTCCTGAAAAATTGGGACAACTGCCCCTCTCGGGCGAAAGAGAAAATTCCTTGAAAGCAAAAGCAATAAATACATGACACGAACAACAAGGCAGATACCAAAATATACGTTTGTACACAATGTGCAGCAGTGGACACAGGCAAACAATTTAAAAAAAATAAATGTTTAACATATTAAACAAAATAAAAATAGCAGAAAGCTCGCGGACGCCGAAACTTTCGAACGTTTCGCTGGGCGGCAAGCGTGCATAAAGAATTCAGTGTTTTTTTCTCAAAAACATTTTGCTCGGTTCAGTGTTCAGACATTAGGCGAGTACTCAAGACGTTTTGCCGAGTGTGTTTTCGTCGGTTCGGTCCCAACTACAGAAATATTCTGCTCTCTATAATACCTATAGATACGAAAATATATAGAGAGCCGTTTTGTGCATATAGAAACTCAGTTCAAGACCAAAAACGACATCTTTCAGAGGAGGTCACTCTGTGTGTGCGCGGTTATTGAAGCAATCGAATCGAATAAAAATCTCAAAAAAATATATACTTGTCAATATTGTAATTGATTAACCCAAAAGGACCCGAGCAATATCCAAACCAACTCCGGCTTTATCTGTGTGTTGTGAAACGACTTCCCATCAAAGTTTGGCCGTGACAAGTGAAAGGTGATTAATCGTTCAATCTCTCTATGAAGAGATATACGTATGAGTAATATCTAGTAACTAGATCGCATTTGTCTTACACTTGTTGGCTCCTATCCAATTGGCTTTTCATATTTTGCCCAATGCAAATAATTTAATGACGTAATCCTTCCCCAATATTCTGAGTGTTAAGAACATTTTGATCGGTTTCAAACGCAAAATAATCATAATATATATTCTACAATGACAGCACGTGGGTTATCCGTAACTGATTTATTGTGGTGTTAGCTCTTTCAAAGGTTATTGGACTTTGGTGTCCTTTGATTGGTTGTTTCTTTAATTTAAATTATGAACATTGTCCCCTGGCTAGTGTTTCGCATGGAAATGATTTATAGTCCAAAATATTTCTAGTTGACGCACGGAAAACATTTGACAGCTGCGATAACTTTGATCGAGAAATCGAATTCCTCTAAAGAAACACATATGTCTTTGGTATATATGTATTTTTCGATAGAACAACTGTTTAAAAAAATCAGATAAAGTCTTACTAATGGCGTTAGTATTTTTCAGAAGTCAAAGTTAAGAAAAACCATTTTAAATTATCTACATAAGTTCATTCACAGCCATAACCAAATAAAATGTTCTTAATAATTAACATTACTCGCAGTTATCAGCCCAGTTCTTTAAACAATTGCTTAGATAAATATAAACATACAAATAGATATATATGATTAATCAGCTCGTCTCTTAAGCGTTCTAGGAACATCATGTTTCGTAGTAATTATTCTCTGCTATCATTACAACCTAGGAGGTACACGATTCTTCCTTTGGGTCTTTGCTATACACAAATATATAATACCTTTTAGAAAACACAAAATTGGCACACGTTTTCTGGCTTCCGCCTTTATGCCCCTCCAACGATCGGATCGCTTCAGATCGGACCAATGCATGGGCATTAGTTTTGTCAGCCATTGACGTATGTATTACCCACGGCAGACCGATGTCTAGACGGCACGATCAGAGAATAAACTCTGAGGTCATACAGCTACTTAGTCTTCCTCAATATGTATCGCTTTCTATATCTATGTACGTATCCGAGGGATTGGTGAAAGAAGCTCTGCGTTGACAATGCCCCATCATTGATAAAATGTTTTGTTTGGATTGTTCCAAACTCGCCAAAATATAAAAAAAAGTAAAACAAAATAAAAAGCTCTCCCAGCTCCGGGGAGGCCAGTCTGCGAGGCGATCTATATATACGGGCCACCTATATATACTACCTGATATGTAGGAGCACAGGCTGCGGAGGCACCTCACAGAGTCTCTGTCGCTTTGTGGCCGCGTTACGCAAAATTTTATTTTTAAACAAGGCGTCCGGAGCTTTAGCCGGACTACACCGGACTAGACCCGTACACAGATCCGAACCCGGATCCCAAAAACAAAACAAATATGAAATTCCTGACCATTAAAATACCCTGCAAGGAACTCAGATTGCCTGAAATATTGCCTACTTATAAGCGGGGTTTTGTGAAGATATTATTCTATTGATCTATGTGAACTTCCAAGACTCAGCTTGGAATCGCGAAAGGCAATGGCATCATAGGGCCGTACATACCAAATTTCGTATCTTAAGATCTTATAGTTTCCAAGATCGATTGCTAATCAACGATATTAAATTGAATTAAACATTTTGCCTACACAACATACCCTTCCAGTGCTAGGTATTAACACCAACGCATCTAATGCAGCAGCTGCAAGGCATCGAGGAGAATTATGAAAATATACAGCCATCTTAATGGCCCCTAAATAGTGCAATTAATGCTGTTCAATGTAGACAAAAAGCCACCCACCTAGAAAAGAGGAACTCGCTCTCATTAGAGAGTTTGCCACCTTTCTCAGTTTTCTGCCAGACGCCTTACGCTTTGGTTCGTCATAACCCAGTGGTCAGAAGAATCGATATGTAAAATAGCATATAGACAGATCGCGTATATAGAAAGAGCCAAAAGTTTTGGGGGCCTTATTTTCGCTCAACATCGTCATCGTCTGGCTTTGTCTGGGAGACCTTCGATTTGCTTGCCAAGGAATTGTATCGCCTTTTGGTCATAACTTTAAGTCGGAAAAAGGTGGCAAAAAATTAAATATAAATAGTTTTTAGTATAAAGCCAAAAATTGCACAATGTATATTAAGTATCACCATTGTTTTGTTATTAAAATATCATCAGAAAAGTAAAATAAAATAAATAATATTTATTACTCTATGATTTATTAGCTGAGAATCTATACTTAAGCTATTTCTTTCTTGTGATTCTTGTAAAAAATCCTTATTAATTTGATTTCAACCCACATTATGCTTCTTCCCCTTTGCAGTTAATATTTTGGCCACGAAATGTTTCCCAACCAGAACAACGTAGCCGCTACTGGGCCGGGTCCGGCGCCTGATGGCCAACAAAGCCTCAACTACAACGGACTGCCGGCGCAGCAGCAGCAGCAGTTGTCACAGTCCACGAAGAATGTGCGAAAGAAACCGTATGTGAAGATCACGGAGCAGCCGGCGGGCAAGGCCCTGCGTTTCCGCTACGAGTGCGAGGGCCGCTCGGCGGGCTCCATTCCGGGCGTAAACTCGACGCCGGAGAACAAGACCTATCCGACGATCGAGATTGTGGGCTACAAGGGACGTGCCGTGGTGGTGGTCTCCTGTGTGACCAAGGATACGCCTTACCGGTGAGTGGATGAACCAGGAAATTGATTAATTTTATTATAATAAATTCCTTCTCAATATTCCAGTCCTCATCCTCACAATTTGGTGGGCAAGGAGGGCTGCAAGAAGGGCGTCTGCACATTGGAGATCAACAGCGAAACCATGCGAGCTGTCTTCAGCAACCTGGGCATTCAGTGTGTCAAGAAGAAGGACATTGAGGCGGCGCTCAAGGCGCGCGAGGAGATACGGGTGGATCCCTTTAAGAGTGAGTACTTTGGGAAATTGATTTTTAATTTTCTTTACTAAATAATTCCTTTAAATCCCTTTCCAGCTGGCTTCTCGCATCGTTTCCAGCCCTCGAGCATTGACCTGAACTCGGTCCGACTGTGCTTTCAAGTATTCATGGAGAGCGAACAGAAGGGCCGCTTCACATCGCCCCTGCCGCCGGTGGTCTCCGAACCGATTTTCGACAAGAAGGCCATGTCCGACCTGGTCATCTGCCGGCTGTGCAGCTGCTCGGCCACCGTGCTCGGCAACACCCAGATCATCCTGCTCTGCGAGAAGGTGGCCAAGGAGGATATTTCAGTGCGCTTCTTTGAGGAGAAGAACGGCCAGACCGTGTGGGAGGCCTTCGGGGACTTCCAGCACACCGATGTCCACAAGCAGACTGCCATTACCTTTAAGACGCCGCGCTATCAGACGCTGGACATTACAGAGCCCGCAAAGGTGGGGTTTTAATGCCATTATATTAATTATTAATTTATAATTTATTTATTTGTTCTATTCCCCTATCAGGTCTTCATCCAACTGCGACGCCCATCGGACGGAGTCACCAGCGAGGCCTTGCCCTTCGAGTACGTGCCATTGGATTCAGGTAAACACACATTCTGGAACCTTCATCGGCACCTCAAGCGGAAGTCCGACGAAGATATCTTTCAGCAGATCCTCAGGTTGGACGCCAAGCGGGAGGCGCCAACGATTGAGGTCATCGACTTGGATACCCCGAAAATAGAGGTGCAGCGAGAGCAGCCTTTGGACGTGGTATTCCAGCAAGAGGAGGAGTCATTTTTGTCACAGGAACAGGAGCAGCAGGATGTACAGCAGGAGCAATTTTTACAGCAGGAACAAACTTTACAGCAGGAGCAGGAAAAACAATCTCAGCAGCAGGAGCAACCCCTTCACCCGGAGCTCTTAACTCAGCAATCCGATCACACCTCCGATCATATTCCCCAGGATATGGAGGCGGCTGATGCCGAGGCCGAGGCTGAGGCCCATCGACTGCGCTCAGAGCAAGAGAAGGAGATCGACACCATCATCGATGAGAAGGTGCGGGAACTGGAGCAACTGGATTTGGGTCAGCATCTCGAGCCACGACCCCTGACGGCCGACGACAAAGTCAACGAGTGGATGAAGTCCAGCGAGATCGAGCAGATGGTCCATGAACCGAGTCCCGTGGTCGAGGGAGATGCCTTGGATGCGGCCTTCGGGGCGCATCTCACCGAGGAGGATAAGACGCTCAATGAGCTCCTGGAGCAGGTGGCCGAGCTGGATGAGATTTACACGGACTATAAGGTCCAACGGGACACGTACAACAACACCATTAAGAACGAGCTGGCCGGCATGGAGGGACATCCTCCCTTGCAGGTCGAGGAGAGCTTCGACGATGCGGCCACCTATACGAGCCTGCAGATTGCATTCAGGAATCCCGTCCTAATACCCATGGACGACATCATGCCGCCAACGCCGCCCATGTCGCAATGTGCGCCGGAAGACGCCCACCAGCACTACGATGCCGTGGAGGTGAACTCGCAGGCCCGAAAGCCGGAGACTCCAGGCCCGCCCAGCTCCCCCAGTGCCAGTGCAGGTGTCGCTGCCAATGCCAGCGATTCTCACGGTTCCGTTTCCGCCCGCTGAGGAGAAGGTGCCTCCCCTGCCACCGAAGAGGATACGCAAGCAGGACAGCAACGCGGAGAATCGTTCCATCGAGGCCAATACGGTTCAGGCCAGGCCATCGACCGCTGAGTCGCCGCTCAACAAGAGACTACCGCCCGCTCCGCCGAATCAGAAGAATCTTAAGAATCCGAATTTCAACACTCTGCCGCGCCAGAAGAAGCCGGGATTCTTCTCGAAGCTCTTCTCGCGGCGCAAGAGCAAACCCGAGTTGGCCCAGGCGCCGGGACAGGATAGCGGCTCTCTGCTGGACTCCAAGATGAATTCGCGGGAGCCGAGCATAGGGCACTTTAACATGCAGGACCCGATGAGGGCCTCGCTCCGCTCCTCCAAGTCGGCAGCACCCTTCCTCTCCAACTCCAGTCAGGCTCCACCAGCGAAAACCAGTCCCGTGAAGGCCAAGAAGCCCGGATCAAAGCTGACCAAGCCGGTGGGCCGGAGTGTGAGCAGTGTGTCGGGCAAGAGGCCCGCCTACCTGAACGCCGATGTGGTGCACATACCCCTGAAGGGTGACAGTGCCAACAGCCTGCCCCAGCATCCCCGGACCGAGGCCTACTCCCAGTCCAGCACTGTGTCTGTGGGCGCGGGGTTGGATCGCCGGACTGCCTCCGCTCTGCAACTCGCGGATATCCCAATTAGCGAGGGCGGCATGGAACTGGTGGCCATCGCCGATCGCCAGAGTCTGCACAACTTGGTTAGCTCCATCGAGGGCCACTTCAATGTCCAGCTGGATCCCAACCTCGATCTGACCGAGGCCGAACACTTTGCTTTGTACACGAGTATTCCGCCGCTGGCGGCGGCTAGTGAGTTCGACGAGACCTCCGCCTACTATGCTCCAGTGGATGCCGGCGAGATCCTCACCCCCGATGAGGTGGCCAAGCGACTGGCGGCGGCAAATGGCCTCAATTAGGGACCGTGAAAATTTGTTAAAATTATATTGTTTAGGCAAACGAAGAAGGGCTAAGAAGCCACCTACGAAACTCCAAAACGAAGCAAGTTGCGCACCGGAAAGCCAGAGGGAATCAAGGTTGCAAGGAACAACCGGCTCTGGTGGAGGTCCACTTGCAGGAGGAACGACTTTTCAGGTCCTCCAGAAATTGTATTTGTTTTTAGATTTGATAATTGTGCTAAATGCTAAAAAGTATCCCCGAAACATGTATTTTGTAAGCGATACCAAGGCCAGTGAGCCCAGAGCCAAATGGGCTTGAAAAACATTTGTTATTGTCCAGGTCGCGCTCCTTCTGACACAGAAGGCTGCAGCACCTCCTATCGATTGTATTTAAGCGAAACCACTCAATTTTCAGAGTAGCCTAAGATTTCCCCAGCGGAATATCGAATATTGTTTTTAAAAATTGAATCCAAAGAAACCAAACCAATGCGAATCCATATGTACAACGTTGTGTGTGTATATTTTGTCTTGTAGATCCAGCGCACCTGAGGCGGAAACGTCAGAAGACTGGCGGTGATCCCATGCACCTGCTGCTCCAGCAGCAGCAGAAACAGCAGTTACAGAACGACCATCAGGATGGCAGTAAGTCAGCTGTTGAGACCTTTCCTAGACATAAACTCTGTGGTGGCGGTCCTTTGTCCCCTATATATTGTCCCCCGAAGATTGTCGATTTGAATATCTCTCCCCTGTGTTTTCGGATCCACTTGGGTGCTTTGTTTTGAGATGCCACAGCCATCTAACCTGATCCGATCCTACCTTTTCGGTGTATACCAAAGACTTAACTTAACAAGTCATCGCCTCCGATGATGTATTAATCGAATAGACTCTTAGCAACTATTAGAATCCACTCTCACTCAAAATGCACACAAACAATCACCGAAAGCAACTACCAAAGGGAAAACTATATATCCTCCTACTATATATTTATATAATGATTTACATGAGTAGTCGAAATTATAGCAATATTATCGTGAGTCAAGGGTTAGGGAAGGAAGTTGATTTGAAATCAAAACGAAATTTTTGTCGCTTTTCTACTCGTTTACATGCGAAACATATTTGATATTTTTATATATAATGAAGAATTACAAGTTTGGTAAACATATTTTGTATTAAATATTGTAGCTTAATAAAACAAAAAGGAAACAAAGTTGAAATGAAAGAAAAAACCCAAAATATTGTTACAGTTTTATTCAAAAAGGAACTTTTATAGGTCAAAGTAAGTTTTGCTCGAATTTTGCTATGATTGTGATAGTTCTGAGTAAGTTTATTATGCAGAATGTTCTAAAGTTTATTATTCTGGCATTTCCTATTTTTTGGTTTACTTATTAAATTTTAAAGTTTATCTTTGCATGTCTTTTATGCTTATTAATTCAAGGAAAAATTTACACAGTCTTCCTTCACCTTCCATTGAATTGTGTTATTATCCTTAGCTTTAGTTGTCTGTTGGCTGTTCGTTTTGTTTTAATTTTAATATTTGTTTATTAGTAATTATTGTTTATTATTTTATTTTATTTACTTATTTTTATTTGCTTTGCTGCTTTCTTAGGACAAACTAACATGAATTGCTGGAATGCGCAAAATATACCGCCAATCAAAACTGAACCAAGAGGTGAGTAATTAATATTTGTAATTTTATTAATTAATAATTAAATTACAGTTTGACATTCTTTTGTAAAATGCTAATGAAAAACCATACCTATTCCATATAAAAATAATCGGTATACCTTATTTCGATCACTTCCCCACTCAGATACCTCACCACAGCCCTTTGGCCTGTCGTATCGAGCTCCGCCCGAGCTGACGCCATCGCCGCAGCCGCTGTCGCCGTCGAGCAACTACAATCACAACAGCACGCCCTCGCCCTACAACATGGCCTCCTCGGCCACACCCACCAACAACCAGCAGCAACAGCAGCTGATGTCGCCCAATCATCCCCAGCAACAGCAGCAGCAGCAGCAACAACAGCAGCAGCAGCATCAGCAATTTGGGGCAACAGATCTGGGCAACAATTACAATCCATTTGCTCAGCAAGTGCTCGCACAACAGCAACACCAGCAGCAGCAACAGCAACAGCAGCAGCACCAGCAACAGCAGCAGCAACATCAACAGCAGCAGCAACAGCAACAGGCACTGCAATTCCATGCCAATCCCTTTGCAAATCCAGGTGGCAGCCACTGGGAGAGCAAGTTCTCGGCGGCAGCCGTGGCAGCAGCAGCAGCAGTGGCAGCGGGCGCCACAACCGCCAACGGCAACACCAACAACAGCAACAATCTCAGCAATCTCAACAATCCTTTCACCATGCACAACCTGCTCACGTCGGGTGGAGGTCCCGGCACAGGCAGCAATCTGCAATGGAACCTGAGCACAAATCATCTGGTGCGTTTCGCCATTATCCTGAGATCTGAAATATCATATAAAACTTGTCTTGAATTCATTTTGCAGCAAAATCAGCACACGTTGCAGCAGCAGCAGCAACTGCAACAGCAGCAGCAACAGCAGCAACATGCCCCGCCCATGCATCAGTACGATAATAATGCGCCCAGCAACAATAATCCCAACAACGCCAACAATAACAATAATAATAGCAACAATAATGGCAATATTGGGATCAGCCAGGCGGATAATGGTCCCACGATCAGCAATCTGCTCAGCTTCGACAGCGAGCAGCTGGTGCGGATCAACTCAGAGGATCAGCAGATACTGCGCCTCAACTCCGAAGATCTGCAGATATCCAACCTATCCATATCTACGTAATACCTTATCGAAACGAACCAATCACAGATGCAGAAGGCAGTTCGATGATGATATAGCATTAAACCCTATCGACCTGGTTGTCGTCGTCGTCATAATTGATTGTTTTAGCGTTGTAATGTCTAGTTTTAATGCAAAAATGTGTGTTTTGTAGGATATATAATAATGTTTTTTAAATATGAATAAAATAATCGTTTTAGCAGTATGAAAAGCAAGTGAATGAAGTACTCTTTGATTCCTTAGAAGTTTGAAAACCTTTCAAATAACTTCATATCTAATAATTATTTAATAGCTTGTCTGCAGCAATTATTATTTTTAGATTTTAATGGGATAAATATCAATTTCAATTTTAATTGGATAAATATATCAATCAATGTGGGTCTTTATGTAATTGTTTAACTCTTATCCCTTATCAAAGTGTAGCGAACTGTGAAATAAACATAATCGTAGCTTAATAGCTTCAAAAATGTTTCCATTTTTAGTTTAAACTCCGATCGGTGTAGTTGCTATATTCAAATTAGAAGTTGAAATGAATTTACAGAGCCTAGTGCTGGTTGTTTTTATGGTTCTATGTATATTCCACTTAAATTTGGTAAGAATTGGTGCTTACACACTCTTGTTATGTCAAGGATTACCCTTTGCTTAATTCTTCTTAGATAAAAAGTCATGGTCTAGACTTTACCAATGTAAATTGCACTTCTCTGGATAAAACATTCTCTGAATTTGGCTATTGCTATTTGAAGGCTGAGAACCGCACCTATAAGCATTTATCCCTCAGGGTTATTCTCCACAAAACACCAGTTACTCAATTTAGTGTAAGTCTGGTTTATACTTCTTTACCTTTCTGGAAATTTACTAAAATTTACTTCAGGCAAATATCGCCTTATATAAGCGATCCAATGGAGTGAGTCCGGTAAACTTTAATTTCACTGTTGATGGTTGCAAGCTGATATCTGGTCGTCTTAGTCCCTTGGTAAAGTTTGTATTCGGTCTCTTTACTGGGCACTCAAATATCAACCATTCGTGTCCCTATGATGTAAGTCTGCTTATACTTATATTAACTTGGTTTTTGGTTTTTAATATATATTCTTTTACTATATAGCACGACATAATTGTGGATAAGCTGCCAGCTCAGTTTGTACTTCAAAAGTTTAGCGCCTTTATACCATTTCCTGAGGGCGATTATGTTTTCTCTAGCAATTGGTTTGCTTATGGCATAAATCGAGCCAATGTGAGGGTACATGCGTCGTATACGTAATATGTGTTTGGTTAAAGATAAAGATTTGGATTTTAGGTTTTCTCTTTAAAAGGTTAAGGGATTAAATTCAAGGTGCCTTTTTTGTTTAATCTTAGAATGAATTTCCTGAAGAAATTTTAACTGCTTTGTTTTTTATTTTCGGATTTTATCAACAAAGATTTTAAACACAACTTCAACTATCAAAAGATAAAAATAACAAAGCAGAAACTAAACACAAGAACTATATAACAATAAAACGCAATTAAACTAAAAACAAGTCTTAAATGGGACTTTCTTGAACTTGACCCTTTTTGCCATCCTTTACATAATTATCATCGGCCTGGACATCGACCTCGATGTGAGAGCGCGAAAAGAGTCCTTTGAGCCGAGTGACAGCCACAGGGATCAAAGGTGGTGGCGGTGTACCAGGCAGCATGTAGTGGGCCACGAAGTGGAGCATGCGATAGGTGGCATGCTGATAGACCTGGCTCTGGGCAAAGCACTGACGGATCCTCTGACCCAGAGTGGCGGCCAGGCAGTTCTGGAGATTGACCAGCTGCTCATCCTTTTCCTGAATGGAACTCTCCAGCTGCAGGGTGTGTTCGAGGAGTTTGCTAAGCAGAAACCATATTAATTTAATAAATACTCAATTTTATAATTATATGCAACTCACCTGTACTGCTCATCGGATGCCTTTTTGAGATCCTCCAGCTGGGCCGTACTTTCGCGCAGCTTCTCTATGAAATCATGCTTGAGTGTCAGGTCAATGACGAGCAGTTCCTGCTGCCGGGTCAGCTCCTCACGGACGCACAGGCTCTCCTGGAATTCGCGCTGAAGATTCGTCAGTTGCTCCAACTGCTCCCGCTGCTGGCTGTGGACCTGAAAGAGTTCGCTGTTGAGCGACTGCTGCATCTCCTTCAGGTTTTCGATGTCCTTATCCTTGGCGGCCACCTCACAGGCCAGCTTCTCCTTTTCGGTCCTCGCCTCCACCAGCACTAGGCTGAGATCCTCATAGGAGAGCTTCGTCTGGGCATTGTCGCGATACGATTGCCGCAACTGATCATTGAGAGTGGCATTGCGACGCTGCTCCACGCAGAAAAGCGAATTGTAAACGTGCAATTGGTTGCGATTCTTCACGAGCTAAAGGGAAAATGGAAAATTGTATATATTTTTTATAGAATATTAACGAGAAGGATAAGAGAGAAAGGATAATATTCATACAAAACAGCGATCATACTCACACTCTTTTTGAAGTCATCCACCTGATGGGTGAGCTGTCGCACCTCCTGCCGGCGCTTGCGCCAGGCATGCAGCATGATTGTATTGAAGATCCTCAGGCTGGCCACACGTGCATCCTGCTCTGGGCTAACCAGGAAGCTCACCTGCCCCTCGCCCGCCTCCAAGAGGGTATCGGCATCCTGCAGCATCAGCTTGCCCAGATCGGCCTCCGATTCCGCGGTGACAGCTCCTCCTACCGGTGCCTGTTGGTCAACGACTACTTTTCTGGGCGAATGCACATGGGTCACCAGCTGATAGTTTCCTGTGCGTCGAGCCTCCTTGAAATCCATTTGGGATACCGACTTGCGGACACGGAAGTTGATCATCGAAGCCGTATTCTGGCGCTTGAGCGTTAAGTACGGAGTCAGGGCGCTGGGCTCCCGCAGCAAGCGGGCTTGTGGCATCTTGGCCACCGACACCGAGGACTCGGAGTAGTTGGACTGCTCCGAACTGGAGGCATTGGTGGTCAGCGAGTTGTCCGAGGAAGAGGGCGTTAGCAGCCCTCCCTTGGGTATAGTGTTGAGTTGCTGCTTATTGATTTCCTTATTGGCCAAGCTAATAAAGGATAACGATGGCTTAAAAGTTATACATTCATACACAAAAAAGAAAAGCATAAAGCTAAATTTTCATGATGAAATATTTCTTGGTTTTTAGATATTATTCTTAAAATTTGATCTCAACTCACTCTACATTCTTCTTCAGATTCCTTTGTCCGAAGCTATGGCGTTTCTTCAGCTGACAGGCAATCAGGGTCTTGGAATACAGAGCCCTGGGAGAACCCTTCTGCTGGGTCGAGGTAAAGCCCGATGGGTTGTTCTGGCGAATGCGTGGACTCTTGGGCCACATCTTGTACAAAAAATTAATCTTTAAACTCGAAAAAGGAACAAAGAATGCAAGAATGCAATAATAACTTTTGTATTTTGTTCAAAACGTGTTGAAATCAGGCAGACAACTGATTTTTGGGAAGGAGACAAGCTACAAGATAGCTTGAAGTCGGGTAAGAAGCCTACTGAAAAATGAGTTATGGTGAGCTGAACCGACTAGGTATCCCTTAAAATGCTATCATTTTTGCCATAATTATACAGATAGATAATAAGAATTCTGCAATTTTTATGTAAGACTTATTTCAGGTATCCTTGCAAAATATAAAAGAGAAAAATAAATTTAAAAAAAAAATCATTGCATCGGCCGGGAATCGAACCCGGGCCGCCCGCGTGGCAGGCGAGCATTCTACCACTGAACCACCGATGCTCTTGGTGTTTTCCTTATTTAAAATATGACAAAGTAAAAAAAAAACCATTGACTCTATAGATAATAATGATTTGTTATATAAGAATTTAATTGAAATAACTATTATTATTGTCTTTAATTGTCTAGCTGTAAAAGCTCATGAAAGATAAATTTAAATAGTTTTTAAAGTTTGTTAGAATGTTAATTATTTAATAAATGTATCAGATCTATTAATATTCAGATATTTTAACTGACAAAGCATATTAAATTTTATTGAATTAAACCCTACTATCTGCTTTATTTTAATTAATTTTTTCCCCAGTTAAATGTTCCATATTGTTATATATTTAAATTAATTTTTGGCCAACTAATATATATTCCCCATTTATTACCTCCCTGCGCCAATAAGCCACTAAACACTTATCCACGTAATTACCTAAGTCCCATTGAAAATGTCTTATAAAGCCGTTTACTCTAAAGACGTGTCCCACTTTTATTTGAAATGTTTTCAATTGGCGGATGACAAATTTCGAGCCATCGAATAAACAGTGAGTTCAAAGCGGCGGAGATATCCTGCTGTGAGTAAGCGTCCTGCCCTCCCCTGCCTCTTCAGCCAACACATCCGGCCGGGTTCTCACACATCGTAAGTAACTCGATGCTCTGGCGGCATCCGCTTTCTTTCATTCCCCACTTTGCGGCTCATTTTCCCCGGGGGCGCAATTTCCGCTAGATTGGGCGCCAAATGTGCGTTCGAATGCCGTTCCCCACCACCATTGTGACCTGTGGCTGCGTAAAAGCTCTCTGTGACCACGAAACTCACCACACCGAGGGCACTTGGAAAAACAAATCACCGTATTTGGAATTTCAATGGAATCATATTTTTAAACAATGCAAAATATTCTTAAAAGAAACAAAAATTTATTGTCAAATTTGCGTTAAAAGTGGATTGAAAATAAAATTACAAGCTAATTTATTTAGGCCTAGCTTTTATTGTTTTGTATTTAAATACTTTACCTAGAAAATAACATTATTAATGAGCTTAAGTCTGTTTTAGTCCAATGTACTATCTATTTTGATTTTTTATATCATTCTTAAACTCTCATATTTAAATTTTACTTTTTGTATCTTGAACCATTTTTGTGTCCAAATTTGTTTTATATTTATTTTTCTGAGTGTGCTTGTGCGTGTGCGCAAACAGCGAAAGCTCGCCCATCGCTCTGCCGGCGTCGCTGCTTTCGAATGGCCGGCCCTAGGACAACTTTTCTTCCTGTTGTTGTTGTTTTTTTGGGGGTGGGGGGTGGCAGGGGGCTGGAAGACCACTCTGTGTGGTGGCCAAAAGGCGCTGGCGGCTTCATTAACGTTTCGACGCTGCTGGCAAACGGTTCTTCGCCTCCTTCGTCGGCAACACACCTCCTCATTTAATTGCGAAAAATTCAAAATTTCCAGTTCGAAAAATGTAAAGTCAAAAATTGACATCTGATCGAAATATGTTGAATAATTAATAAGCTCTTAAAATCGAGTGTTCAAAGTGTTATAATCGATTCGAAATATGCCCGCAATTAATTTAATTAATTAATTCGCAATCAAAATCGACTCGTTAAAAGTTTTGAAGTGCAGTGGGTGCGTGTGTGAGAGTGTGTTGTGTGTTCCAGTGCGGTTACGAAAATTCAAAACGAACAATAAAATTCGAACAAAAATTCAAACAAAACACTTTTGAATTATTGGCTGGAAATTCTGATTTAGGTGAGTTCTGGATTCCGCCCATAAATAACAGCAGTCAGCAGGCGGCACATTACAAAATTCCAATTTGTTTGTAAATATCTGAGGCGAATTCAACGCATTCGATTCGAGTCGTATAAGTCGGAGAAAGAACATCAATGAAATTGGGTTTCTCCCAGCGGATCAATTAAATGTTTAACAGGTGTCTTAATCACCTTCTCTGACGGGGCTCGCGCTCCGAGCTGCGATCTCGATTCGCGAATGCTTACGTCTTGGGGAAAAGTTACTTAATTATGTACATTAAATCATCACTGGCTCCAACGCATTCGCTTACCAACTTAGCGTCACTTCTATCTCTAGTTGGATGACCTGTTTTGTGGTTAAGCCTGGAATGCTTCGTATATCAAAGCCCAATCTAATGATAGTGACGTGTTACCTGGAATCAAAATGGCTTAAATCGGCGTGTGCCTCACTTTCCGAGAATTCGTGGGGCTTATTATATAGAATTGCATTGAAATCGGTCATTAATTCCTGGAAAGTAAATGCATTATTAAGCGGGGCTAAAAAGTGACCAAGTGAACCACTTCAGCTGCAACTCTGACATTTCAAATTCGCATTAGTAATGCAGAAAGCTCTGTAAGTAACATCACATAAATCAATTTAATTGAGTTCAAGTGGGTGCATATGTGTGTTAGTTTGTTGAGACAAATATAGAGCTTTTTTAATGACTTAATATATAATTTATTTCAGTTCAATGGAAGTTATAAATAAACAAATTGAATCAAGTTAATAATTGTCTATTTTTGTGTTTTTAGTCATGTGTAGTTCTGTTAAAATAAATTAATATTTGATTACTAATTGTGGGCTTTAAACAAGATTTTATCAAACGTATAATAGAGTAATATTTTAGCCTCAAGTGTTTTTGTTAGCTCTGCTTTCTGGCCCTTGGTATCAATTTAATTTCTACTATCTACCTTTTCAACTCAAATTTAATATCAGGAAACCATTGAAAATAAGACACATATTGATCTGAATTTCCAAAATCTGTAATCCTGCAAATTTACTCTTTTCTAAAGTAAATATACCTCTTTGAAAGACAGGCTCCTCTTTGATATCTGTCTTACCTTTCGCTATAAAGAACTATATCCTCTAAATGTTATTTTTTGTAGAAAATTTTAATAGAAATTTCCTGATATCTTGTTACCCATAGACTTGCATCACAAATAGAAATAAAGCTGACATTTGATCAATAATTCCACATTCCTCCATAGAAAAATGCAAACTGTAATGAACAAAAGGCAAATGATAATAAAACTGTGTGCACTTGCACTTGCAATTGAGGATTCCTTTCCAGTTCTAGTTCTAGTTCTAGAGAACTGGAAAAAATGCCAATAAGAATGAGTCTTAATCCCCGCTCCTCAACTGCATCCACTTGGCGTCGCAAACCGCTGAGACATTAATTAATTAACATTTGTTTGTGCTGTTGTGGTTGGCTGTTGTTTTTTTATCTGTCGCTTTGTCGCCGTTGCTGTTAATGATTCTCTATATGGCAAAAGCAAAACAAAAAGTTGCGTCTATCTCCATTTGTGTCTGAGTTGCCTTAGCTTGTGAAATGATGGAGTCAGTGTCTCCAAGTCTTTGGGATCAGACAACCTTGATATGGTCACTAAAACGAAACGTAAACAGTGAGAAAAAATGCCGAATTTTATATTCTTTCACTTAAATCAACCATTAAGGCACTTAAAGAAATAAAACTTGTTTTTGGGCATTTCTATCGATAAAACATATTTACAAAATATTAAAAATTCCTTTGGATGCTTGAAAATATTTGTCATTAGGCTTAGGTTTAATAAACAACAAGTTATTGTTTATAAATATAATATGTATAAAGATTTTTAAACAATTTTCTAAGTTAGGCTTGTAAAAACCAAATTGTGGCTTCAAAAATATAATAATTGTTAAAAAGCTACAAAAAAATGCAGTATTTTTCAAAATAATTTTAGTATTTGGTACTAAACAAAGGAATAAATAAATAGAATTCCTAAATAAAATAAATATATGTAGCTTGAATAGCATTCTAACTAAATTTTTGCCCGTGAAGAAATGCAACAGAGTCCACATCATCGATAGCAACATCTCTGCGTTGCATGCGGAACTCCAGCGTCATTCATTTTTTTAGTAAAAAAATACTCCCCGCCTGCATTTACCAATTATGTAATGCGGCGATGCAAAGTGACTGGAAACTGGAATGGCAGAAACCGAAATTTTCCCACTCTCCCGAGACCAGAGCTGACGATCGAAGTGCTCTCAGGTCTCTCGGCATGTCTGCTCTCAGCAGATTTCCGCATGGGCAAACACACAATGATGTGGTAGTGTTGGTATTTTATATGAGGCCCCCCAATTGAACACAATTGTGTTTTGGAGAGCCGCAGAAATTGCGGACTCGCGTGTGTGTGTGTGCGTACGGTGGTGATTCATACCCGATTCGGGGAATCCAAAGCCAATCAAGTGCCGCAAACCAAAACCTAACTCACGTAAAGCGAAAAACCAAGACCAGGCAGACGGACAGGTTTTTGTTTCACCTTCTCGTCTTATTTTAGTATGTCACGCCAAAAGTTTGGCCTATTCCCAGAGTATTTTCTTTGGCGCTCGATTAATTTGGTCAACTTGAATGAAATCTTATTTTCAAAGCTTTATTCCTTTTTAAATTGTACTTTCTTTTGCGATTATTGCAGGAGTTTTGTTAGTAAAATACTCGGATAACAAATTCTTAAGAGGTCAGTAGTTTGGATAAATGTTTGAAGCCTGAATATTGTTAAATATTTGATTAATGTGGTCTACGATTTTCAGATTATATTAGATTTTTGTAAAAATGTACAAATTACCGGAAATACCTACTACCTTTTTGCTATGGACCACAAAAGGTTTTATCAACATCAACACAGAAATATAAATATATACATATGTATATATGTATATATCAGCCTATGTTCTTAGAATCTGAGCTTTGCGTTTGACGCCAAACAATAAGAACAGCATTTTGGATAAATGACTCCCGAAGGGGCACTAGAGGGCATCTTAAGTTCGACGCAGTAAATTAAGCGGATTTTTTCACAACGGCCTTTATCATGTTTTTGCTGCTGGGCAAACATTTTGGAGCTGGTTGGTAATTTTTGCTCATCGTGTTATTGATACCGACTCCCCGGCATCCGTTTCCCCTTATCGCCATTATTCTCCGGCCGAATGTCTTGAATGTTAATGCTCCTCGCGCTCTTTGTCTCGCTGCCTCTTTGGAGGGCGTCGGCGACCTTTCGGTTCGAGTCTATCATTGCAAGAGATGTTTACACTGAACAAAATGGGTCTGTAAAACCTGAAAATATTTTTTTTTTAATATTTCCTTCACATGAAACTTGGCACAGATCGGTTTTGTAAAGATATTAATTTCTTAGCTTTAAATAATTACATCTATCCTTATTTAAGGTTAATATAAATAGCTCAACAAATCATGAAAAATATATTTTAATAATAAATATCCCTTGATTTTTAGTTCACAGCACACTATTTTGTTCAGTGCACCAAAACTGGCCTCAAAGTGGCGCTGAAATGAAGAGGAGCAATAAAAGGCAGCAACAACAAGTGGTTGCTCAACTATGCGCTCCACTGTCAAGCCAACCCCCTGTGCCCTAGCCCCTGCTTTTGCCTGTCCGACTCTCTCCCTCTCTTTCTCCTCGCCCCTCTTTCTTTGGGGCTTGGCTTTGTTTGTCTGCATTCAGTGCCTCTCTCTGTCGCTCTGCGCGAGTGTCCCGCTTACGCGTGTGACCTTGAACGGCACATGTGCCAGAACTGCAGGAGTCTACGGGTGGAGGGGGGAGAGGCGATGAATTGGTCGTTGTGCTTTCGACTCCTTCGAAGCCGACTCTCTTTCCCTTGTTGTTCCCCCTGATTCTCTCCTCTTCTTTTGTTTATCTCCGTTGTGGCGAGCGGAGAAACAAGCTCAATAATGAGTTCGAGATTTTGTGACGTAGCGCGACAACTGCGATTGCTACGTCATCGGATGTGGGAATTGGAATTTAAAAGTAAAAAAAAAGGGAGAATTCTGAGTCGAAATCAGAGCAGCAGCTTAATCAGGTTCTATTTTTGGTACATGGTTTCCTAGATCAACAGTAGATGTTTATACGAGTAAACAAAATAGAAGAAAGTGTAGAAATAATACAAATTCAGAATAATCAGAACTGACAAAAAAAAAATTGCTTAAATTTAAAACCATATACAACTTTTTAATATATAAACTACAAAAATTGTTTGTATTAAAAAAACAAGTGGGAAAGCTACAGTCGAGTGTGACCGACTGTGAGATACCCGGTACCCAAAGCATTGTGGGTGAAATTAAACAGCACATATATACAAGGAAAATAGGAAATGTTGACAAATGAAGACAAATATTGCTAGAGACATGCTAAGCAACACTCAAAAGAGACAAATGTTGCTAGGAACATGTTGGGCAACTCTTCAAAGCGACAAATATTGCTAGGAACATGTTGAGCAACACGCACGTGCGCTCTCTCTCAATAAGTTTACACAGAAACATTATTGTTTAATAACTTCTATGTTAATCGTCCGATTTTACTTACGATTTTTAGAACACGTCCACGATTGCCTCCTTATTAAGAGTTTCTATTTACTTTAAGCCGAAAATCACGCCTATAGCTTATAAACCTTTTTTTATGATTTTCGGGGGCGGAAGTGGGCGTGGCCAAATTTTAAAACAAACTTGATCTGCAAAAGATTCCAATGTTTTTACCAAATTTGATAACCCTAGCTCTTATAGTCTCTGAGATCTGTTGTTTCACACGGAAACAATACAGAAACAAAAGAATATTCAAGATCAAGACGGAAACAATTTTGTTGATTTTTCAAACCACAAAATTGATTGAAAAATCAAATATTTTAAATAGTTTTTGTTCCCCTAGCGCTTCTATTATATGTTCTGTTTTGTTATTGTTCTAATCTTATATAGACATAAATCCATAAACCTAGACTGCCCAAAATTGGCCCACAGAATGCATTTGGGTCCCACGCGGCGTGGAAGCTTTGTTTTTATTTCGGAAATCTTTTCGGCCAGCAGAAATAAATTAAACAAATATGCATACGGGCGCAACAATATTGGAATATATTCGCCCGATATGCAATGTTAACTGCAAATATTTTCTCCGACGTGTTTGCCTGCACTTGTGTTTATTTAAATGACCAAAATCGGCCGATGGAACAGAAGCCAAAAATTGAGTTAATAACTCAGTCTGACCTTAGACGGTGTCGAGTCTTTTTTTTTCGTCTATTTTTGGGGGGAATTTCGCTTGCGTGAATTAGCAACGTTATATGGATTTTATAATTTACATTTGCCGAGGGTCAGAGCTGGTTTCAGGTCTGTCAATTCCTGGGAAAATCAATAAAGATATTCAGCTGTCAATATCTAACAAATATTTCTATTGTTATGCATCTGGTCGCACAGATGTGCAAGAATCAGATGTATATTTAACTATATATTAAATTCATTGAGCGTTTAGAGTCTGGAAAAATGAATGATTCATTTTTATCAGCAGTGATCTTCTAGAAATAAATATCTTTGAACTTTTCTTATGGCATGATTTGACTTTAGGTTCTTAAATAATGAATTTTCTAAGCATTCACGTTTTTATCTGCATAGAGTTCACCTGAAATAACATTTTAGGGATTCCGTTTTTACGGCATTTCCGACTCATTTATAACAATAAATTCTATCTCTGCTAAAAGTTCACCTTTAGGTTTCAATGTTTATATATAGCAAAAAATCGAAATTTGGAACACCTGCAGCGTATTATAAAAATCTCAACACTTTGCCAAATCCACTTAAAAATCTATAACAATTTCTGCGCTTTGTTACGTCATAGGAACGCATTCGAGCAAAAAAAAAGGTGAAAGAAAACAAATCGAGGAATACGCACAACGGAAATCAATAAACAAATGAAACACGCGTACACTGATAACAAAATGATTGCCGAAAAAATGATTTAATTAACTTTTTGCTTGCTAAATTTTTGTTCTTTTTTTCATTTAAAATCTATGTAAAATATGTTTTTGGCTAATAAAATATAAACAATAATTTAACTGATTTAATGTTTTTTTTTTAATTATTTATTAAATATTCAACCGATCAATTTATTTAAATATAATGTATTCACTAGAAAAAAAATATTGGATTCTTGCTTGGAATGGTTGATCGTGGCCACGTCATACTATATTTACCACCTTTTTTTCGCGTGTAAGACACAGGGGAAGCAAAAGTGAAGCAGGCAATCAATGGATGGCTGGAGATGAAAACAAGAGTGGCAGCAGTCCGCTTGGCATGGCCGCAGGCGTAGCAATCCTCATATCAGCGGCAGCAGTACAGTTTATCACGTATACGTATCAAGTATACGCACTGATCGCGGAGAGCGGAGAGTGAAGTTCCGTCGAAGCCGATACCGATAGCGACACCGAAACCGAAGCCGAAGCTCTCCTGCAATCGAGAGCGCGTCCGAGCGCTCAGTTTCAATCTGAACTTGGCCGCCGACGGACGCGAGTTCGCTCACCACTTAGACGATTTAGTAGATTTAATCGCAGAGTATATCGCATATTGTGCAAGTCGCACGCGACGTTATAGGCGCCTGTGTGTTGGTTAATTATACGCGACACGACAACTACAAAGTGAACTACAGATGTGTGCATAAATCAATGTCCGCTCCTAACTGCTGCGGCTGCAGTGCCAATCAGAAAATAAATAGAAATAAAAACCGAAACAGAAACAGAAATAGCAATAAAAATAACAAGCCAAACGGCTACGGCGTTTGCTTCGGCCACATTTGTTTTTGTTTTCAATTTCTTCACAATTTGGCGCGCTGCTTGTGACTAAGCCTCGGCATCGGGCTTATCGCGCAGACAAACAACATAAAGTGAATAATATAATTAAAAATTTAATCAATTACACGTGTCAACAAAACAAAGAGATAATTCGGCTGTTGTGTCACCGCCAAGTGCATTCAAACGGAGTCAAATTCAGAAGAATTCTCGAGCAAATTAAAACGCATAAAAGTGTTTTTGTGTTTTTGCAACAGCATAAATTCCCCTAAAAGGTTAGCCAATAACAAATTAACTAAAACAGAGCCAGCAAATCTAAGGCGCAGTTTGTAAAGTCCCCTGTCTATGGCCTCACCCCTCTTCAGCCGTCCACATGGACGTGGGCTCAGACAGCTTCCCGTATTAAGTTCGATCGCAGTGACACTGCAAGAAATCAACAACAATTCACAAATTATAATGCCAGATACATATATAAATAGTAATCCCTGCTGGGGGCAATAAATTATCAGAGTGCCACGTGCAATGCTAATTTTATTAATAAATATTAAAATGTTTAACGAAGAAAATTATGGGTTTCGTAAGGGGGTTGGATTATGAGAAATGTCTTAGGGGAAACAATTATTTATCCTGATATTATTTATTATCAGGAAAACAACAACTTTCAATGCATATTTATGTTATTATGATTCCTTAAGGGAAATTAACTTTAATATTATATTTAACAAGGTTTGAAGAGTTTTGGTTTTGAAGTATAACATATGAGTTTCAGTGCTTACCCGCCATTGCTTTATAATTAGTTTATATAATTTCTCTCTAATCATTCGTCCTTTTCTGTAAGTGTAACCGCAGTTTTCCAGCTCAACAGTCGTATAATATATATAAAAAAAATAAAATCCAATACAATGCAAGCCGCTGACGGCGATTTATTAAAAAAAGTATATTGCTTAGTTGGTATTTATTGGCTAGCCGATTGTTACTTTCCTGTATGATTTGTCGAGATTGCCATAAGCATTTACATACTGGTCCAGAATTCGTACTCCTTCGTACATAACATATGCCGGAACTGCTTCCCAGAGCAGCCATTTTCTCTAGAATGCATAATAACCTTTTTAATGCCAGCTTGCTTATCGCTGAAAAGATTTGCTAATTGCCTTGAAACGGGACTTTATATATTTAAAAAAACGTATAAGTGTGAATGTTTGATGAATATTTTCCCGTTTCTCTGCCGATAAGAGTCGCAAATGAAAATCAATGGGATTTTGTGGTCAGTTTTCATCGTTTCCTATCACACATCGAGATCAAGTCAAGAGGAAGAAAAACCACAATGACCAACAATACCAATATGCGAAAAATAACAACCGGAATGCAAATATTTGTATTAACAAAATGTAAATATTTTTACAAGTGAAAAAAAGTTTATAAAAATTTGCCTCGGCATCTGGAAGATTTCGTTTATTTCATTTGTAATCAAAGGAACACACAACCTGGCCAGCGATCTGGGAAATGGAACTGCAATCGAAAGACACGGCATGCCGTATACTCTTTTAAAGACTTTTCCACAGACACGCAGACACGGACGTTCGGGCGGAACCCATAAAAATAGAATGAAACGGAACAGTCATGGTCAAAACTTACTTAAATATCGATTTATCTGTGCGTCCAGCCAGAAGCTATCTAACTCGCATTGTTTTCGGCAATTGTTGAAAGCCAAACGCAAAACACAAACAAAATCCAACATTTTCACACCTTTTGGTCCAGGTGTGTGCTTGTGATTGCTTACATTCAATATAGAGTCAGAGCCATGTAGATGGCTATAACTTTGCCATTTGCACTAAACAGACTGGTTTCCAATTCAAAACTTATTGTAAATTAAATGCCAACGCCAGAAGCAAGGTCGAGGGTGCCAGAGGGAAGTCTGTTTTGTGGATTGATCAATGGGTGTTTTCCAATTGATTTTTGGTGAAATGTTCTTTGTAACGAAACGGTAAAAATTAAGTATTTTACACAATTTAAGAGAGTGGATTAAAGTTAAAGTTTCTTAGTATTAATTTATTATGACTATTAAGGATTTTCCCTTAATTTAAAGTGATTAAAAAGCGTCTCAGCTTCTTAATGGGGACTTTTATAAAAGTATCCTTGTACTAAATACTAAATATTATTACAATATATAATATCTATTTTATTCAAGCCTAATTTTGGTATTTAAGAGAAGCACCGTTTTAATATTTATTTATGTCTCCAATTAAATACATTATTTATTGCATATTAACCTCTTGAAAATATTTTTCATTATCCTCAACTCACAATAATATTGTTATGATTGCATCCCAGCAAGTATTATTTTTGTATTAGCTTTTTATACATTTTTTTAAATCAACTGATTAAGCTGCCAGTGGTTATCAGCTAGTGAAAATTCCCCGTGGTCTTGATATTTACGAGCTCGCTCTAGGTTCAGCAGCAATTTCAAGCCTTATCAACTGGTGAACCCAAAAGTCTCTGATAACCCGAGGAAAATATTTCTTGTATTTCAATTTTCACAATTTTCCTCATATTGCCCGTAATTTGATTTTTCCGCTTGAACAAAAACCAACTAGACTTTACATTGATCTGTCACTCACATTTACACCCTCGCACCCCACCACCATCCAAGCGTTGAAACTTTGCCCGAACAATTCACACTCCGCACTTTTTGGACTTTTCGAAAACAATGCAAAAGCAGAATCCCATTACGCATACGCCATGTTGGACCGAGTTTGAATTGATTGAATCGTGAAAAGTTTTATAGCTAAATAATTAAATGCTGTGGTTTCTTCAATTTTCGGGCATCGCGTGTCGGTTTTCGCTTTTCGTTTTGCCTTTGACTGTGTGTGTTTGTGTGTGTGTGTGTGTTAGCGTTTTGTCTTGGCCATTAGAATGGAAATTGCTCAAACGCTTCGCTTCTCCAAAGGCAGCCGCTGCTTTTCCGGGCCCCCAGTCTGCCGTATTTTTTGGTCTATTCTGGTGTGGTGTGGTGCGGTCTGGTCTGGTTCGGCATTCTGGGAATGCTTTCGGTTACTCGGGCATTATTTACTTGACTGCAAAAATGCCTCCTTTGATTTGCTTGCTTGAAAGGCCATGAAAATCGATTGGCTGTATAATTTAACTTTGGCCGCCTTTTTGGCCCTCTGCCGCTGTAATGAGTGATGTGAGCGAAGCTGAGCCGAGGCAAATGTAACCGGAAAATGTACGGGGAATTAATTGCTTTTTAATTAGTTGGGCATAAAACACGTTGTCAGGTGGCAGGGCGAATCTAAATTTAAAGAATACATGCGAGCACAAACGGGGGAAGGCGAATTCAGAGGAAAAAGTATATAGATTAAAGTATTTTTCACAAACTTCGGGATTTTTTAGCTTTTAAGATGTAAAATTTCACTGACAATAAGTTTAATTGCATATTTAGGGTATTTTTATATAAACAAACTACATATTAATTTATTAAATTGATTAAATATGCGTTTAAAATAATTGTAAATGTAATTAATTTTCGTTTAAGTTCATCTTTATTCTTCCTTGGTTCATTCTTGAATTCACAGTTTCGTTTAATATATCTATTATGTTATGTGCCATAATTTTTATTTGCTGTGTCTGGCATAGTTTTTTCCTATTTTTTATAATTATAATTCATTTCGAAGTAAATAAGAATAACTACAAATATTATTCCGTGCTAAGAACTGCAACTATGCCGTTCGGTAAATGTACTAAATCCAGTCACAAAGTTCTTAGATTATTTATAGCCAAAAAACCCACTCCAGCAGAGAGGTTATCAGAGTGACAGAAAGTCTACTCCTTGCCTAATCTCTCCCTCACTTGGTCTCATTTCCCTCCTAATTAGGCTGAAGCAAGTCTTCGTGGGATTACCCATTGATAGGCGTGCGGAAAACCTTATCAAAAGCGGCTTAGGCTGCTGAGAGCTGAGTGTTGCTCGCCGAGGGCACGTGCCCGCAGCCAATGGAAATCCATTTGAGCTGCTGTCTGAACAAATTAAATAACCATCTTCGCTGTATGAAAATGCACAGGCAATCAGCACACACTTCCAGTTGGGGAAAAGCGCAAATAACGGATGATTAAATTACGAGCGGAACAATGAAAATGAGGGCGCAGGAAATCAATAAATAAGACACTTTCAGTAGCCTCTTAATACAATTTGTGTGTTCTTTGCTGTAAAATATAACTAGATATTGTATTTTACAAAATTAATTTAGTCTGCACTTAGGAAATATTTATTTACTTTGCTTAAAAAGTACCAATAAATATGAGTTTTAATTTGTTAAATTGAGGTTTTAAATAAATCCCCCAAACATTTTCTGTTATTATTATTAAAACCATAAAAATGTACTTTGCTTTGAAAAGATGGATAACAAATTATTTTAAAGCTTAATTTACACATAATTAAATCAGAGACCACACGCAAAAAAGCAAAACTATTTTTGCCTGATGACCTTGCCAATATCCATATAGTCTGCATATATTAATTCACACATTTTTGAATTTATTTTAACAGATGGGGATAAGTGCAATATAAATAGCCTAGGCTCAGCAATGTTTTGTTTGTGTTCGCCACAAATTCAATCGATTGTGACCTCAGGCAACTTCGGATCGGTGGAGTAAACAAACATTAGTTATTTATATATGTATATATGCGGTGCATATATAACATAGTGAAAAGCCAAATGGATTTCCTGCAAATGACAGCGGGGGCATGGCCCGTCGAAGGACACTGTCAAAGAACTAGAGGAAAATCATAATTTCCAGCGCTTATTGATTTTCCCGCCACTGAATTTTTCCTCGCCTGAGACGGTTTCATATATATATTTTTTTTTTCACTTTTCGGTGGTACGGAAAAACTTTTTATTTGAATTTAATTTTTGTAGACGCACACACACACACTTTCGCCAAGAGAATATAATGCAAGGCACTCGGCAGCCAGGCTAGGACACTCACAGGACCTGTCACGCACTCGCACTCGCACACACACATATATGTCGGCTTAAGCACTTGAGGTGCCAATGGGAAAAGGAGAGCAGGGATCGGGGGGGCGGCGACGGTTGTCTGTGTTTGATGTAGCACCGACCCTGGGTGTGTGTGCGGGTGTGTGTGACTGAGTGTGATTAGGCCATCACAGAGTGAGAGCATTTGGGGCTTCTAGCCATTCCGGCTTTCATATTCTGCACTGCAAAAAATCTAATTAATTGGGCTTCAATATATTTGCATTTATTTATTGTGCTTAAAGTTTGGAAATAAAGACTTAAGACGAAAGTTACTAATAAGCCCTTGCTTACTGTGAATCAAATTTAGAATTTAATCTAGATTTTATCCTATAAAAGATAACAATCTAGGACAGGATTATAATCATGAACAGCCATGGTTGTTATTATCCATTTGTGTTGAAGAATCAAGTTAATTCCGAATAATATCCACACTATTCTAAGTACGTCAACAATCATCTGGACAATTCGGATTCAATCGCGATTTTATCCTCTAATAAATGACTGGAGTTTCCCTTAGTTTCCGTTACAGAAAACTTCTTATTAATTTGTGTAAGCAGGTCCTTTCTTCTTTAAGTGCACTCACACTCCACCTTCACATGCCCACTCCTCCAATCCATTATTCTCTTCTATTTAGCAGTGTGTTTATTTTCGGTTCAGAACGCGATTTTCCAATCGATTGAGCACGTGACAAGGTTCTAGCTACTGAAATATGTATGTAAGGCATACAGCACACAACACACACCACACACACACACAACACACGCCCAGCAATGCTCCCTTGATGCAAAAAGGGCCCGGCGTAATTTGAAACCCACAATTTCATCGTCCATCCCCAGTCCGGATATCTTCATTCGCAATGCCATCTATTTTTAACAACATTTAATTAACATTTTTTTCTTTTCGTTTACCTAACTCACTTTTTATTCTGTGGGCGACATCCTTTTTGTTTGCTTTATTTACGCATCAATTTGTAGCTCTGATTTATGTCGCCAGAATTTTTCCATCCCTCCGACCTCCATCCAAAGTTAGGACTAAATGCGAATTAAATTGGAGCGTGGTGTTTTTTCTTTTTTCGAGAGTCGGTAGCCCAGCCTGTCTTAAAGTATTACTCAGCTTAAGGAGCTCCAGCAACAGTAGAAAGTAACTCGGGGCTAGACGAAAAAAAAATGGTGAGAGCAGGACCTCCTGGCTGGGAAAGGAGGCGGGCAAAGGAAGATGAACCACGCAATTACGCGTTTTAGCAAAACAAAAAGAAAAAAGCTCTTTGCTTTGCGTCAAGGCGCTTAAGGAAATCTACAAAATTAAACTGAAAGGCAGGAGAAATGCGAATAGAATATTGATATTTTAAGGAAACTTTTAATTTAAGAGAAGGTATTTGAGAGAAGAAATATAACCCTGACTAACATTTTAAGAATTCCCTTTGAGTAAGTCACATTAAAAATTGAAACTGGCGTCTGTCAGGATACCCAAAGAAGGCTTAAATTATTATTCTATAAATAGGACAACAATCAATTTCCAAACAAACCGTCAGTTGAGTTCCCCCAAAAAGGCTAATTAACACATTTAAAGTTCTATATTTGTGACATTTGTCCACATCCTTACACACACAGACAAGCGGCTCAAATTCAAAAGGATTTTAACCAATTAGTTAACCCATTAGTCGCCTGTGCTATTTAGGGAACATCTGGGCCATAGAGCCTCCATCATTGTGGAATGTAATATGAGAATTCTGAGAGGGGATTACCCAGATAAAATCGTAGAATGGCTGTGACTTATAGAAAGGCGTTTAAACTGATTAAGTTATAAGCATTTAAGTGCATATTTTGCCTTGAGTAATCAACTTTGTTACTTTGGATAAAGTTCCTTTCTTTGCCAGACACAGTAAATGGAAGTTTCCCATCCCCATTGTGTGTATTACACTTGAGTTACTTTATTATTTATGCCCATGAGCAGGACAATCGATATGGTGTGGTGTGTGGTTCCACTCTTTGTGACCCCTTTGCATAAAAATTTAAACGATGCCGCAGAAAATTACCCATACTCCTCTTCCACCCAAAGCCAGGATATACTTAATGCTGGTCCTGTTGCCCAGGATGTGTGCGAGTGGGTGCGAGTTGGTGTGTGTAATTCTGTGTGTAAGAGAGATTAGCGGGCTAAGGGCAAGCGAGGCTGCTGTCAGAAGCAGTTAAGCAGCAGCTAGCGAAATTTACTTAAAGGTTTCCTGATGTCATTGCACACCCTGTCGTCCATGGTCCCCGCAGCACTCAGAAAAATTATTAAAACAAACGAATTTTCTGAATTTAAATTTTATTTAAGTATTTTACAATATAAATAAACCCATATATGTTTATTTTGCAATATATAGCCATGGGTTATGGTTACCGGTAAACCGGAACTCTTCTTTTTTCATAATTTTTAAATGTTTCCAATGTAAAATGCATTGCTAAACTTGTCAAAATGCTCTTTGAAGTATTTAAAAATAAAACAACAATAAATGATTGAGCGGGAAATAAATTTCTTAATAAACAAATAATTGCATGTTTACGACTAGTAAATAACGTATACGACATGTTGCGCGATACCGATCCGAAATCCATTAAGAGAAATAATTATATACAAATTAAATAATACAATAATACAATCTCTGTTATTAAAGTATATTAAACGGAATAGCTACAATTGTTAAATTTTAAATAAGAAGTTTTTAGGTCTACAATCTTTGGTTGCATCAAAGATTCAATACATAATTTTGAGATCCTTGAAAACTAATATTTCTAGCTCATTATTTACAAATTTTATAAGTCCTGCTTAGAATATTTTGTATGATAAAATATAAAAAAATAGTTTTAATTTAAGTGCTTCTACTGTTGCTGCTGCTTCGACCCACATTCGCTTAATACACAGCTCAGATGTTCGACACACGTGAAGGGGGGCTCTTTGGGGGTTGGGGTGTCCACTTTTAAGGGAGGAGTTGGGTGCCATAAAGCGTCATGTGGTTCGTAAACAAATGTAGGATGTGTGCCTTTGCCGTGCGCCTGTAAGCAACTGTGGTGTGAATTGCAAAAAAAGAAAGAAGAAAAAACAAAAGAAAAGAAAAACAACAAAAAAACAATGGCAACAACTACAACAAAAGGCAAATCCAGTGGCGGACAAATTGTTTTTGCAAGGCTATAAATGTAAACAAAATTAACATATGCAAATTTTTCAAGCCCCCACGTGTGTGCGAATGTCTTTCTGCAAGCGTGTGTGAATGAGTGTTGGTGCCAGGTACACCGAGAAATATATTCAAGATCAAAGCGATATATGTTGTTTTAAGAAGATTGTATTTGTATTTAACAAGCCTAGGATTTGTAACTTAAGTTACAGATGTAATCTCTTTAAGAAAAAAGTGAAAAATATTTGTCTTTAAAATTTGAACATTTTTCAAATACTCTTTTCTATATTGTCTCGATAATTTGGTAGGTAGGTTGATATGCATTTTACTTTTATAATATTAAAATATTTTGTATGAAGAGAAAACGTTTTTATTGTCTCCAAAGTTTAGTATAATTGTCAGAGGCCTAATAGAAATATTTAAAAATACACGATGGTGTTACAGAACTCACTAGAGGTTTAAAATCCCTTTAAAATGTGCCCAAAATTGTGCAATAAATTGTGTGGGATACTAAATTACCTATAAATCTTTTATTTCCGAATGAAATGATTTTAAAATCTCCAAAGATAACCCTATAAATAATTAATTTGAAAAAATAATTCATTTGCAAGCTGATTCAAGGAAACAACATTTTATTAAACCATATTTAATACTAATATTCTTCAGTGTATTTACTTGTGTGTTCCTTGTTAGCTCGACGCCAACGCTTGGCATTTAGACAAATAGGCTGTCTGAGGCGATGACTTCTTGCTGGATTTTATCTTTCAGTGGGTTTCGCTGTGTGAATGTGTGTGTGCTCTCCTTCTTTTGTTGGAAAGTTGAGTTATGTGCAGAAAATGCAAAGTACGTTCGGCGTATTGCTGACTGCAGTTGCGGAAAAGAGAGAGAAGCCAAGGAAAATGGTGGAACATTTGGGGCAGGGGGCGTGGAGAGTGACTTGTTTGGCCTTTTTATGACTACGACTATTAAATACACATTATACCCACAATGTTATTATCCCGTATACAAGCGAATAACAATGATAACCTTGATCGATGCGGCAGTAGCCGGTCCTTGAGTGCTTACATAACACAAGAAAAGACAAGACTCTGGGCCAAAGGGAAATCGTTAGGAGTTTGAGCCATATGCTGGCAGGAAAATCAAGGAAATGTGCTTAACAACAACCCTACGCTTATGAGGCTTGAACAAATATTTATAGCAGTTCATAAATTTTAAATGCCAGCAAATAAGAATAATAAACACATATAATGGGGATGTTAAAGAAACAATTTGTGTTAGGTCTTAAGTGCTTGTTTAAAAGATTTATTTAGTTTCATGTTTGTTTTATTTTTCTAGTTATACGTATATTATTTTTTTTATTTGATAATTTTCCTAAAATTGATAAGCGTTTTACCAAGGCGGCACTCAATGACATAGTAAGAGATTCCCCAGAAACACCTTATTTAGATTATCGCCAAACCACGACCGATTCGGTTATCAGTACAACTTTTTATGGAACTAAGAAATCACAAAGATAAAGGAAACGCCTTGACCGATTAAAATGGGTTTTCCTACTTTATAAATCAGATCATGATGTCGGTTCGAATATCCCACCGTACTTTGGGCTTTTGCCAAATGTGTGGGAGTTTACCAAAAGCCATAAACTTAAAGCTAATAAGAGGTACTTATTAGTCTAAGTGGAACGGAACGGAACTAAGATTATAGACTTAATCAGGGTCCACGTCATGAGTGTATTTTTCCCCCATTTACCTGATAGGAATTCATTTAAATAAAATAGATATTCTTACCTTGATATTTTTTATTTAACATAAATAAATATTTTATAATTTTTATTTGTTGGTGATCCGTGTGTTGTTTATTATATATTCTTATTTTATATATGAACTCTTGACGACAAATTAAATTATTACTTTCATTTGCTTCATATATCTGAACGATTGTATAATTATAAGTAGCTATAAAATCTACATAATTACAAATTCTCAATGATTGTAATCAATTTCAAAAGAACTTTAAAAAAATGTATATTTATACCCTCACAAGTACAATTCAAAACAATCGATGATGGAAGACGTCAAAACTGAAAAAAATCCATCAATTTAAACTGTGTAGGCATGGGCAAAAGCTATATAAAAGCCGAACAAAAATCTAATCTATCATTAAATACATTAGCCATACAAGTTAGCACAATGTTAATGACAATCTATCATTGCTTTAATTTGCAGGCAATCAACAGTGAAATCCAATGGCTGAGGAGGAGTATCTGGGCGATTTAGGTGCGTATAAACAGTCATCAATTTATGGCACATACTAGCCACTAGCCCTAATTAATTTAAACATAACCCCAGAGCATACATACCCCTCTTGGCTCATGAAAGAGATCCCTGTGCTCTGGTTAATGAATAATCTGTGGCCATAAGTCAATCGACAATGCGCTTAATTAGGCCACGCTGAAGCATCAGATTTTGTTGGGGAATTTTTAGTGGCTAATTGAACATTGTTATTGCTGCTGCCACCCGAAGCCAGTGGCAAAAAGAGAAAAAAGAAAAAAAGGAAAGGAATATATGGTAGCAAAGTGGCATAATAAGTCTGGCAAATTGCTGCGCAACTTTTGACGTCAGAGGTCGACATCTGGCAATAGAAAAGTCCACATGGAATGTCAGAAGGAAGCCTTCTGGGAACTCACCCTTTTTGTGAAGCCAATGCCTTTCATATATGCACTATAGTTAGCGTATCTGATGGATACCAAATTATCCAAGCACACGCAGTCTTCGATTTCCGCCTTGCAGGCTAAAGTTAGTAAATAATATGGAATATAAATATTGAGGTATTAGTTCATTCTGAGGAAATTTATTAGGAAAATAAGGAAAGTATTAGGAATTGTTCCTTTTGAGGAAGTTGATTAGGAAAATAAAAGAACATATTAGGAAACTCAGTCAATATTACAAATTACCATTAAACGGTAAGAAAAATAAATAAATGAGTGAGATTTACTCGTAATTAAAAATTAAGGTATGTTTCTTCTAAGAAAATTTGTAAGGAATATAGGGAAAATTATTAGGAATTAAAACTCAGTCAATATTTAAAATAAATTTCTTATTTTATAGAAAGAATAATTAAATAAACATGTAACTACATTTCATTCTTTAGTTTATCTGAGATTCACTCGTAATTAAAATTAAAATTAAATTTTTTCGGGTTCCTGTACTAAATAAATCAAAGTTTGTAGAAAATTTAGAAAAATCTAAGAGCGAGAACAGATGGAACTTATTTTAAACCATTCTGAGATGAAAATAATTATTTAGAATTGGGACGAAAGGATTTGTTGACTTAAAATCTCAGCGAAAAATAATTTTCCTACCTTTTATAATTGTTTATTTAAGTTTGGAATTATATTTTTGTATTTAACAATTCCTATTTCAGTCTAGAAATATGATATTTTCATAAAATATGAACATCAATTTCTCAAGAAGGTTAACTCCACCTACGGTTATCTAATGCTTCCTTTTCCTAGTTCCTTTTTTTGGGGCTTCCCTTTCCGTAACCTAAGCTAAGCTAAATTGTTTCTGGCACTCTGACTTATTGATTTTGTGTAATACTCACCTTTTTTTTTTTGCCTCTTGCCAACCCTAGAGGAGATTATCAATGCCAGCATGGGGGTGAACGGAGGCGGAGGTGCAGCAGGAGGAGGTGGCGGCCCAGGAGGACATCACATACTATCCCAGTCGACTTCGTTGCCGGTGATGCCGTCACACCTGCCGCTCCACTTGCTGAATCAGAACCAGGCGCCGCCTCCGAAGCCAAGTGCCAAGAGTGGACCCCACCTACGCATCGTCGAGGAGCCGACAAACAACATAATCCGCTTTCGCTACAAGTGCGAGGGTCGCACCGCGGGCTCCATTCCCGGCATGAACTCCAGTTCCGAGAACGGCAAGACCTTTCCCACCATCGAGGTATGCAACTATGATGGCCCAGTGGTCCTCGTGGTGTCCTGCGTGACCAGCGACGAGCCGTACCGCCAGCATCCCCACTGGCTGGTCAGCAAGGAGGAGGCGGATGCCTGCAAGTCGGGTGTTTACTCCAAGCGCCTACCACCGGAGGAGCGGCGTCTGGTGCTCCAGAAGGTGGGCATTCAGTGCGCCAAAGAAGCTGGAGATGCGCGACTCGCTGCTGGAGAGGGAGCGCAAGAATGTGGATCCCTTTGGAGGTGAGTCCTTCTTTTCCTCTTCCTTCAAAGACTTTCATATGATAGGGAATATTCTCTTTAATTAAGTGCCTTTCCTGTAAGACCAGAAATAGGAAATGTTATTTTTGCAGACCCTTAATCCCTTAGGAATATTCTGCATTCACTGTTTCATATTTTCAATTGCTCTTTTGTCCTCGAAGTTGACAATCAAATATGAAATCCTATTTTCAATTGTTGATAGTCAATAAAACTCTCAGCCGGCGAAGCTTTAAAAAAAATAAACAGAGCAAAGGCAATTTCATGTTTGGTGGATTGGGAGAATAAAATGAATTTTTAATCTTAAAACAAAACAGTTCCAGGCAGTTGCAATAAGATTTACAATACAAAAGTTCCACACAGCCAGGACCAATGTTTGAGAGGGGCCGCTTTAACCCAGAGGTGCTGGTGAAGTCTACGAAAATATATAAGCAGTAGCATCCGGCTCGAAGGACCAAATTACGAACAAATTACGTGTTACTTTTATCGAGTGCATTTCAAAGTTTAAACAAAACATATATTTTTCAGAGAAAACATTGGTTTTAGCATCTAAAACAATAATATAAACTTGTTACAGATTCTTAGTAATAGTTTGAAATAATTTTATTAAATCGAAGGCAACCCCAGGGAAAAATCATACTCCGTTTCTGATTAATCCTTAATCAAACAAATTTCCCTACTAATATTCCTTCCCTTTATTTTCCCCTTAGCCAAATTCGATCACAAAGATCAAATCGACAAGATCAACAGGTACGAGCTGCGCCTATGCTATCAGGCATTCATCACAGTCGGGCACACGCGGAGTGGCCCTGGATCCTATTGTCTCCTCGCCGATTTACGGCAAGAGCAACGAGCTAACCATAACCCGGCTGTGCAGTTGCTCGGCACCGGTCACCGGCGGCAACGAGATCATCATGCTGTGCGAGAAGATAGCCAAGGACGACATCGAGGTGAGGTTCTACGAGACGGATGGCGATGGACGAGAAACGTGGCACGCGAATGCGGAGTTCCTGCCGACGGACGTGTTCAAGCAGATGGCCATTGCCTTCAAGACGCCGCGCTACAGGAATCCCGAGATCACACAGAGTGTACATGTGAGTGAATCGAAGAGATTATATCTTAATTGTTAGGATATCCATGAAACCTCTCTTCCGTTTCAGGTGGAGCTGAAGCTGGTGCGACCCTCGGATGGAGCGACAAGTGCCCCGCTGAAGTTCGAGTACTATCCGAATCCAGGTACGGTAACCTTTGCCCGGCTGCAGCGCAAGCTGAAGCGCCGCCAGGAACTGGACGTGTTCCAGCAGATTCTCTCCCTCGACAGCGAGTCCGCCACGAAGTACTCGTGTCCGCCGCTGGACCTCGAGGAGGAGAACAACACGGTGTCCTCGGACGACCAGCAGAGTTCCGGAACGCTCAACGAGTTCGAGATCATGGTGAGGAAGCTGCAGATGCAGCAGCGTGGGGAGTCCCATGAAATGGACGGTGGCACCGTCACCGAGTACACGGATAACGATAACGAGCCGGACATGGAGATCGAGCTGGAGGTGCCGCAGTTACTGCCCCAGCTGGCCGACGACTGCACCCAGACATCCACGCCCATGGAGGAGATACTGCAGCATCCGCAGCTGCAGTCGCGGCCGCTGACCAACGTGGACAAGATCACCGAGTGGATGAAGAGCAGCGAGTTCGAGCGAACGGATAGCCTGACCGTGGAGAACGGGGACACTCAGTCCCTGTCGAACAGCACCGCTCAGACGGCCTTCACCAATGTGAGCAGCCTGACGGCCAATACGACCATAACGAACCAGCTGGAGGAGGAGGCCCACCAGGCCAATGGCTCCCGCAGGGATACCCTCGAGAATCCAGCAGTGAAAGAACTCCCGGAGGCCGACAAGGAGCCGGAAATGGTTTCAGCCAGTGCCCAGGCCTCCGTGGATCTGGACGAGAACTTCGACGAGACCGCCACCTACACCAGCCTCCAGATAGCCTTCAACAATCCCATACAGATAGCGGCGCCCAAGGAGACCAGGCCGATTTATCCACCAACCAATCCGTTCGGTTCACTGGACGATGCCGAGCTGGTGGTTCTGACGAATCCGCCGGCTCCAAGGATTAAAGTGAATGCCGCTCAGACCCCAGCCACACCGCCAGACTCGCCGCCCCTGCCGCTGCCACCGCGGACACCCTCGCCCGATCCCGACCAGAGATTGCCTCCCTTGCCACCGAAACCGCAGAGGAACTCGCAAGATTTGAGCATTGTCAGTGACTCTATCTCAGTCAGCCGCTCTCGGAACGGAAGCCTCAGCTCCGCCAGAACCACCCCGTCGCCCATCATCATAATGCGAACCCCGGATCAGAGTCCCACCAAGAGGCAGCCCACGCCCAGTGCCTCGCCCAAGAAGCGTCAGGGATTCTTCTCCCGGTTCTTTTCCCGTCGCAAGAGCAGGGACGACGAGTCCCTCACACCGGGTGCCAGTCCCAGTAAGCAATTACCGGGCGGATCAAAGGCCACCACACCCACCGGCAGCCGGGAGCCCAGTGTGGCGCACTTCTCGCTCGGCGATCCCAATCGCAGCTCCACGAGATCCATGCAGCCGCTGGGCAAGAGCGAGGGCCGCAATGGCAAGCCAGTGGGCCGGAGCTCAAGCAGTGTCTCCGGCAAGAGGCCAGCGCACCTGGACGCGGATGTCATCCACATCCCACTGAAGGGCGGCGACAGCGAGAACAGCCTGCTTCGACCGGAGAGCTACTCGAATGCCAGCACCTTGAGCTATGGACGTCCGCTGGACCGGAAGACCCTCAGCACCCTGCAACTGGCGGATATTCCCATCAGTGATGGCAACATGGAGCTGGTGGCCATTGCCGACCGTCAGAGCATCCGGAATTTGTGCGAGGGCGCCTACGGTGTCGTTTTGGATCCCAGCGTGGATCTCTCCGAGGCCGAGCACTTTGCGCTGTACACCAGCAAGAGTCCGGAGCCGCCCTTTGGCGGGGAGTTGGGCGAAGGCGGAGCAGCAGGTGGCGGCGACGGAGCGGAAGCAACGGATTTCCTCAGTGCGGATGAAATAGCTCGAAGGCTGGCGGAGGCCAATGGCTTGCAGTAGAGATGGGGCGAAAATTAAGGGGGTTTAAGGGGTAACTGAATTTGTGGGAGGACTATTAAATGCATTTATCAAGCTCGGATTTACAAAAGGGTTTTAGCTCGCATTTAAAGTTCAAGTTAGAGTTCTTTATCCAACAAATTAAATCAGTTACCCTTAACCCCACACACTAGCTAGTCAAAACCCACAAACTATAAACTACAAATATCTATTCTAGTCGTCTTCTTTCTCTCTTTCAGTATTAATTACCAAATATAATGCTTACACACAAATTACATTCTAGCTTAGAAATACCTGAGAAATGTCTCACCGAATTCGAAAAGAAATAATCACACGAACCTCCTCCGAATATCTTTCTAGAGACCCTCACCCAGCACAATCGTTCGGAGACCCGCAAAGCGGTCGAAAGCCTTAAACGCGGTCTCATGAGCACCGATTTCTATCCAACCAAGCACGTGAAAACGTCCAGTAAGTCCTTGAGAATATTCCGCATTTATCACTGGTTCTGGGCCTGGGTTCCGGTTTACAAGCATTACATCCATTGTAGTTCCTAGAAAAAATACAAAACCCCGCAACAAACATACAAAAATATTTATTTTTCACTCAACATTTAGACGTAGCGAGAATTGATTCACTATATATAGATTTGCAAACATATAGAACAGGAGTTGATATACCTTGTGGACCAAAAGGGAACCAGGAATTGTTGGAAGTTTTCAATGTCCAGTCGTAGTATATACAGAGCTATGATGGCTTATTTAGGGAACACAGTTTGTTGAGCGCCGTTTCGAATTGAAAGTTTTTGTTCTACACATTCTTGATGTATTGAAATATTGATGAATAAAGGACTTTTCGATAAAAAATTTATGGATTTTAATAGCAAAAAAAAAGTATAAGGAAAATTTTAAACATTTCTTTTGATTTTTGAAAAATTAGTTTATATATCCTTGCAATGTTAAATGATGAAAAAAGGGTCTTACAATGCCGACCGGCCATATATTTGTTTTGCAATATGAAAGCTTCTTAGCACGCAGAAACTCATCTTGAGATTTTATTGTTAATGATCTGACTTTCCGCTTCAATAAGATAAATTATACCTGAACCTTTTACCTTAACTTTCACGGCAAAACAATTATACTAATTTCTAAAAAGTTTTTAATAAAAACTAATCAAAACTCAAACCTACAAAATTTACCTTAAATTAACTGCAAGGATATCTAAACCCTCGGACCACCGAGCACGCCTTTCTCCTTTGTATTTTGTCTAGTTTTCCCCCCAAAGCTCCATATTAATTGCGTAGCCACCAAAGTTGGACTTCAAATGAGTGTAAGTGGATATTGCCTGCCAAAAGTTGATGTTGTGGTTTCCGCTGTCCTTTTTGAGTTTCGCAAATTGCTTTAGTTTCACCTCAGTTTCGCCGCAGTTATGTAAATGCTATTTTTTTTTTTTTTCGTTCATTAACCTTTTCGTTGTCATTGGAAACATGTGGCTCTAATGAGATTGTGTTTATTTTTTCGTAGGTCCATTTACGCAGCCACAAATGGCAACCACAACAACACAACCGCAGACGCAGCTATCGCCGGGCATGACCCTGATGTATCCCGGCGGCGGCAGCCCGCACTTCATGCAGGAGATCAAGGTGGAGCAGGCCTTCATGGATGTGGACAGCCGGAGTAGTCACTGTCCCTCGGTGGACTACAATTTCCCCTCGCCGCGTTCCAACAGCACCGTGGACAGCATTCCGCCCATGCAGCTCGGGCCAGAACAGGAACCATCTATACCTGCCGGATGCCTCAAACTTTCCCATAAATTCAGGCTGCAGTCCGACGCGTTTCAATGGGGGAACCATGACGCCCATTAATAATAATAATAGCAATAACAACCCCAACATGATGTTGAATAATAATAACAACAACAATGGCTTTCTAAGTCTCAAATTGAATGCCGTCAACAACTCACCGACTCAGGACATGAAGCAGGTGTTCCAGCAGCCGCAGCAATACCTGCCGCCTCCAACGCAGCCCGAGCAGAATCAATATCTGCCCCAGGCCCAGCCAGAACAGATCCAGTACCCGCAGCAACATCAGCAGCAGCACAATCAGCAGCAGCAACAGCAGCAACATCAGCAACACCAGCAGCAACATCAGGCTGAAGGCCACCAGCAATCCTTCAGCGATCTTATTCTGTCCAGCACATTGATGGATCTGGGACCCATTGACACCAACGAGCTAATCCAAGGCCTTGATGAGACACTCAGCAGCCTGGGACTGACAGGAGGAGCCCCCAAATGAACAATAACTTTGCTAATTACTAAATGTTATGCGTATCATATATATATTCATAAATATACCAGAAGATTAACACAACTAGAGTTATGTGAATATGGTCTCAAGGAAAGGAGTTGCTTCCACTTAGCCGAACATAACTCTAGTTCGCCACACATTGTACATAGATATTTTGGCTAGATAGCGTTTAAGAAGAGGGAAATGCGAATCTCATTGCCCCAAGCCTTGTTACGACTTTTGTTATTTGAAAAAAAGTGAATCCATAATTATAATGAATAATAATAAAGTACTTAAGGTTTTACATGGTTGATGCGTGTTCTTTGAAGGGAGGAATGGAATGAGTGTGTGGTTAGGGACCAGGGACCGTAAATAGTTCGTATACAAAGGATCAACATTAATCAGGATATGTAAGTGTCTCACATCATGTCCCATTTTATTGTGATTAAAAAATTACCCAAAATTAAACATTATAAATGAAGGAAATTATAAAATCATCAGAATATATCCATTGTTATATTTTCTTTATCTATAATGATGAATTTTGAGAATTTATATTAATAAATCATTATTTACGATCCTTGGTTAATACTACCTATGCCCAAATTCAGCGACAAAAGTATGGTTGACCCAACTGGCCATTATTCTCATTGCGCATGCCGGCAAAGAAGCGATTGATGTCCTCCTCGGTCACCACCTTCTTGCTGGCGGCGAATGACTGCAAATATTCCTTTAGCTTGTCCTTCATGCGATTGTATTCGGTTATCGCATCGATTTGCTGTGTCCGGTCAATGGAGGCCAGTGCCCGAATGCCCTGCTCATAGCTGGAATTCTCTTCCGCACGCTTCATGCCGCGCTCCTCGTACGTCTTGGCCGAGTCCTCGGTGTCCAGCAGAAACTCTACGCCCAGCTCCTTGTAGACCGGCAGGCATTCGGAGCACTGGCAAAGCGATTTGCGCCAGTCATTAGTCCAGAAAGCGGCGCCTAGAAAGGAAGGGAAGAAGGAGGGATGGTTAAAAGGGGCAATGGCAAAGGTCAAACTCCTTCCGGAAGGAGTTCAGTTTGATTAATTGCACGACTTCAATGTTGTTTGTTTGATTAAACTAATTAATGGTAAGGGATAATGGTTTTCGAGAAACTATTGGGGTTTAAATTCGAGAATTATTTCATAAAATTTACAAATAATTATTTTTCTTGAAACTGTCCCATTGAGAAACCAAAACTAAAGCTTGGTAGTTCCGATTTTCCATTCAAAAATATTCCCAGCACTAAGCAACGCAACTGCCACTCTACCACACATCACATTTAAATTTATAAAAAGGCAGCATCATGAATCTGGAGTACTTCACCGAGGGTCTCGACTGCCTGATGTACTGCGGCATGAAGCTAACGCCGGAGCAGCGCATCCTCATCGAAAACTCGCTGATTGCCTTGCAGAACGAGAACCGCTTCTCGGGCATGTACCTGTGGGGCCGCATTACGGCCACCAAAAACGATTACTATATTGCATTTGGCTTCACCAACGACTGCCTGAAGGATCGCAAATACTTTTACAGTCTGGACCAGTTTCAATGGCAACTACTACCGTTTGTTCAAAGCCCCAATATCTTTCAGGCCACCATATTGGCCAGGGAGCCGTTTGTAGGGGATCCCAGCCTGCAGACCTACGTTAAGTTGGTAAGCTCTGGCTCTAGTTTAAAAGGATTTGATATAAAAAGTAAATATGGGCTTTTAGGATCCCACTTTCGATATTGTGGCCAATCAGGTGACTGGCATCAGTCGCCCCGAAGTGGTCAAGCTCAAGGAGGAGGAGCGCCTGGCGGCCATTGTCTTTATTATCACCGAAGAGTGCGCCATTTGTCCCCGTGGGGCATTCTACAAGCTGACCGATGGCCGCGTGATACCAAACCAGATGTTCCGAGGCCTGAACAGCCTGCAGATGGACAACCAGTCCTATTACCAGCTGTACCGTCTGCCCCGTAACGATCTCAAGGTGAATTTGGCCAAGAGGAGCGACTATAACTACGCCATTGATTTTCTGGACACCATTGACTGCGTTATACCGCTGGGCCAGGCCTTTGCCTTGAATATGCAACGCAACGAACGACTGGTGGTGATCAAGTCCTGTCTCTGGATGGGCATGACATTCTTTCACAAGATCGACTCCCACAAGCATGGATTCCTCTACTTGGGAGATGGCAAGAAGAACTTTGATTTGCTTTTCATGTATTGACTTTGAAATTTGATTAATAATTATGGTTATTCGTTTCCTGCATGAACACTTGAGCTTGGTTATAATTATTCTAGTTTAGTTTAAGGTTAATAAATAGATTTTAGTGGGATAAGTTAAAATGAACACTTTCTAGGTCTCAAAATACAATAATTACATAAAATACTCACCCTGATGCTCCTTAAGGGGCTTGGGACGACTGCAAGTGTCCAGCTTGGCACGCTTCTGGCTGGGTTCACCCACCTCTGCCGCTGCTGTCTCGCCCTCCTCCTCCGAAACCTTCATTATATCGCTAATGCTGCGATCTAGATCGGTCTTTAGCTGGCCCTCATCCGGCTTTGCCTTTGAATCCTCCTTGTCCTTCTCTTCACCCTCCACGGGCTGCAAGGCCAAGCCGGTATAGTCCTTGAGGAATGGTTTGGCATCCATGCAGCCGTCGCAGATCATTTCGCTGCAGGCATCCAGCCACTTCTCGCTGGAGCCCGGTGCCTTCATGTGCGGCAGATGGAACCAGTCCTCGCAGATGGCGCACTGCAGCATCACCTCCTCGACGGTGCGCTCGGGATCTGGATACGGACGCTTGCAGCGACAGTAGAGGCCCTGGAAGTTCTGATTATACAGATTGCCCTCGTTGGCTTCCTGGACGCCCTGCAGCTGGGGATTCAGGGAGCACTTGCCCAGCTTGCGTGTGGGGCAGTCGCAGCGGAAGTTACGCTTAGTATAGAGCTCCACCAGTTCGTGGTTCTCGTGGCAGCGATAGGAACAGGCCAAGCAGCAGCCGGCGGCTTTGGTCAGATCGCTGCGTGCCTCCGGGCAGCAGGTGAGGCAGGAGTACAGAGCCTGCCGGCCGATGGGTCCCTTGGCGTAGGTGCAGGACTTCTCGTCGGAGGCGCCCAGCACCGCGGCGTACTCGTCCTCCAGTTCCTTCTCCTGCTCGAGCACGTCCACCATCGTTATGGTCGATTGCTCGAGCGGATTTCCGTCCTCGCCCTCTGGGCCGCCTGCAGTCGCATTTAACTCGCTCATCTCACCGGTGGTCGGATCAAAATGGAGTCTCGCTGTCGGGCAAAGGTCTCAATTCCCGGAAAGTGGAGGAATGCCGAATGTTTGGCGCGATTTGGACGCGGACGAAAATTGCAAATAATTGGAAACAGTGTGGCCGTCTCTCGGAGATTTAAATATACCACAGGACTCAGTGTGAAACATAATACTGCAAATATACCAAATTGGCAGTGTCTCAAAAAAAGCTAGAAAGCTAGCCAAAAAACGTATATTTTCGGAATCGCCATTAAAATTTAATTATTTACAATCAAAATTTAAAAAAAAAAATCTGAAAAGAATTTGGCCTTTCTTTCAAAATTTTACAATCATTAAAATTGTCAAAAATTAAAAAAAAAATATATTTATATATTTTTTCAAATTTTTAAACTCAACATGCAGATTTATTAATCTAATACAAACTAGCAGGGAGAAGCTTTCCAAATTGAAATGAATGCTATTTTAGCTTAGTTATGAAATGGAAAGATGCAGCATAGTGGAAAGACAGCAATTCAATAAAGTTGAAACATCGTTGTATTTCCTGTATCGATAATACCATCGATACGTCGTAAATCTTTCACATACGTTTTTTAACTTTAAATATTCTTAAATTAAAAAAAAAATATAATAAATAATTTTGATACGACATTTTTTTGCTATTTCTTCTCTTAATTATTTGAAATTAAAAGTTTTTTTAATTTAGGGGGAAAAATTGATTTTTTTAGGGGGAAATATCTCTTTGAGATTTTTTAGGGAGAAAGCTAAATTTTCATCTGGCAACACTGTCTAGCGTGCTGATTTTCATAAACAATTGCAATTTTCGCCTAAATTAATCTAAAATAACTGCTAAACAATGAATGCGCCACCAACCTTCGAATCATTTCTGCTGTACGAAGGCGAGAAGAAGTGAGTACACAAAATGTATTAAACAAAACAAGCACCTGTAACCTTTTGGCTCGTTTTGGCGCGATGGCAGAATCATCAAGGAATTGGACACCAAAGTGACAAATGCGGCTATATTCACGATAAACAAGGAGGATCACACTCTGGGCAACATGATCCGCAAGTAAGTAGTAGTACCCCCAAGTATCATGGAAAATAATCACTATTTTGCCTTTGCAGCCAACTGTTGAAGGACCCCAATGTTTTGTTTGCCGGCTACAAGGTTCCCCATCCCCTGGAGCACAAGTTCGTTATCCGGATCCAGACCACGGCGGACTACTCGCCCCAGGAGGCATTCATGAACGCCATTACCGATCTGCTGGCCGAACTGTCACTCTTCGAAGAGAGATTCAAAGTAAGATATTACCGATTTTTTCATATTTTGGGTTGATTTAAACTCTGGATAAGCTCGTTAGTGGTTTCTTTAGCTCCCAGAGCTCTCTTTGTTATGTTTTAATAAGTGGCACCAAAGCCTACATATTGTTGGGAACAAATATCGCTTTCTAAGGTTTCCTTAAACCAAAAAATATTCCCTTCTAATCTCAAAATTTATATTTTTTTCAGGACGCCATCAAGGAAAAGAAAGAGGGCGGCGATTAACTTACCATTTCATTGTATATCTTAGTTTTATATTTAAAACAAGAATAAAAAGTCTTCATTCACGTAGTAAATTTTATTTTTACACTATTTTTATACAATCAAAAATTACGAAACAGACGAAAGTGTTGGTGTTCACTAATCGAATTAAATAAATAAAAACAATTTAAAATAGACTATTATCCACGCATGTGTACAGAACGCAAAATCACAATTTAAAATAAGAGAATGTTTTTCGTAATAGTGAGTGAAGCTCTGAAGCGCCTGAGGTATAAGTTCTGATAAACAAAGTTAGCTTGAAAATTAATTTAAAAAATTGCTCTAATGCTAATAGGTCTCATCGTCGGCACATTCGCTCGTATCGTGGCCAAAGACTGCAAGTAAAAGGGGGTTTTCAGTTTGAGTTTAAAAGAAAGTTCTTCAAGTGTAAACTTACCCTCGCAGGAATCGCAGTATTTCCTGGGCGCTGGTAGCTTGCGTTCCTTCTTCTCGTTGTTGTTGGCCTCGGCGGTGGGAGGCGGTGAGTAGTCCCGATCCTCGCCAGCCTGGATGGGGCAGTCCTCCGTCTCGTGCTTATCGAACTCGTCGCAGATGTCGCAGAAAAGTCGGGGAGCAGGCTTTCGTTTGGTCAAAACATCAAAGGCATGGGGTCTAGATAGGTAAATGGTTTAAATAAATATTAAAAACTTAAATAAGCATTCACTCACTTGGTGAAATCCATGGGCAAGGTCTCCAGGGTCTGGACCTTGGCCTTGAGGAGCATCATTCTTCTGTTGCATGTCCGCAATGATTGAGTTGAGGAAGTTGATCTTTGCCAGACTGGTCTCACTGTCTAGTGACTAAAATTAAGGGAAATATATTAGGTACATGCATAAACAATTATTTAGTACCCTTACCTCCAGTTCATCTCCCTTTCCTGACCTGCTGCTGCCCGCTCCATTCATCTGCGACCTTAGGGTCAGAATCTCCCTGGACTTCTCCAGCTCCAGCGATTGTAGCTGACGCCTCAGCTCCTTGGTTTCCAGATTCGCAGTCTTTTGGGCCTCGTTGGCATGATGCAGAGCTGCCTCAAGCTCCACCACCGGTTTTGAAGCTGTTCCAGCAGCTTGGACTTTGTGGAGGCCGATTCATCCATTTCATCGATGACATTCTGGTACTCCGCCAGCTGGGTATCGAACTCATTGCCCTTCTCCAACAGAGACTGCTTCTGCTGCAGGGATTTTTGCAGCTCCTCATTGACCAGCTTCAGTTGTTCCAGCTGCTCCTGCAACCTGGCTGTTTCCTCTTGGAGATTCCTCTCCTTTAGCTGGGCCTTTTCCAGCTTATCCTGCAGCTCGTTGTGGCTTCCCCTTTGGGTTTCCAGTTGGGAATTGCTTTCTTGAAGTTTTTGCTCTAAAGATTTTAGGGCTTCCTCTTTTCGGGTCAACATTTCCATGAGTTCGCCATTGGCCTGCTGCAGCTGATTCTGATGCTCGGCGGCGGCCAGGGATTCGCCTTGCAGATTTCCCTCGTTCTCCAAAGCCTTTCTAAGCTGCTCCTGCAGGTCCTTTTTGGCGGCCTGCTGAATTTCCAGTTGCTGCTTGGCCTCGTCGAGTCTCTCCTCGAAAACCTTCACCAGTCCTTCTACCTTTACCAGAGAATCGTTAACTTCGCCGTTGGCCTGCTGCACTTGCTGCAGTTGTTCCGATAGCTTGGCAGCCTCCTCCTGCAGAGCCTTCTCCCGCTTCTGAGCGTCCTCTAATTTATCTTGTGTTTCCTTCTGTGAGCGGCTTTGTGTTTCCAACTGAGTATTGCTTCCTTTTAGTCTCTCCTCTAAAGTCTGTACAAGTTCTTCTTTTTGTTTCAGCAACTCAAGATGTTGAGCGTCGCTTGCCTGAAGCTCCTGCACTTGCTGAGTTAACTTGGCACCTTCCTCCTGTAAAGTCTTTTCATTCTTTTGGGCTTCTTTCAGTTTCTCTTGCACTTCCTTGGAGGAACTTGCTGTACCCTCCAATTCGGAGCTGGTGTCTTTTAGTCTTCCCTCTAGATCCAGGACAAGTTCATCTTTCTGCCTGAGTGACTCTTGAAGCTCTTCCCATGATTGCTGTAGCTCCTTGAGTTGCTCCTTGGAGCTTAACGTTTCCTGCTGCAAGGTCTGCTCACTCTGGGTCACTTGCTCTAAGCTTTTTTCCAGCTCCTGGCACCTTTGCTGCCCCTCATCCAGCTTGAGGTGTGTTTCTCTCAGCTCATCCTTCATGCCAGTGAGTTTTTCAATCAAACGCTCCGCGTTCATGTCGGCCTCCATCTCGAAAAGCTCAAATATGTGATTGGTTTCGCTCTTCTCCGCCTGGAGGACCTCCAGGACAGTTGAGAGCTCTGCATTGGTGGTTGATATGTTGGCATTGGCCACCTGGATGGCTTCCACGAGGGTTTTCAGGTCCGATATCTTCTGAGCATCTTCGGCGGCCATTTTCTCCTTGTGCTGCAACTCGGCATTGGTGATTTCCAGCCGCTCCTGCAGATCCTTGATTGTCTCCTGGGTGCCACTGTTAAGCTCTTGGTTTTCCGCCTTAGCTTTGGCGACTTGATCCTGAAGTGTCTTTATGGTTTCCTCGAACGATGCTTCTTTCCTCTCCGCCTCTGCCTTGAGTTTGGTTTGGGAATCTTCGCTATATTGGAGTTGCTGACGGAGCTCCTGGAGCTCCTTCTCCTTCTGCAGCATCTCCTGGCTCCAGACATCGGCCTTGCTGGTTAGCTCCTTCTTGCCGGTAGCCAGTTCATCAGAGAACTTGGACAGCTTGGTGTGCAGGTCGCTCGCCGAGGATCGCTCTGCCAGGAGCTCGGCATGCAGCTTCTCGGTTATCTCCTTGATCTGATCCTCCAGGTGAGAGGCTTCCGCTCGGGACTCAGCATATTCCTGTAGAAAAAAATAAGTTTTTAGCATTTACCTAAAGATTATAAAAGGCATTACTTTACCTTGTTGACCTTCTCGAGCGCTGCATTGGCCGCCTCGAGTTGTTTCGTCCTGGACTCCACATCCGTTTGGCTCGAGCTTAGGGCTGACTTATTTTGATCCACCTCGGATTTAAGCTGCGTAATTTGCTCCTCCAGCTGGACCAACTTCTGGGCTTCCTGCTCAAGCGATCCATTCGCTTTCTCCAGCTGCTTGGCCTTGGCTTCCGCCTCCGCTTGGCTGGATTTTAAGTCAGACTGAGTCTTCTCTGCCTGGGCCTTTAGCTGGCTAATCTCCTCCTGCAGCTTGGCCAGGTTCTTGGCGCCTTCCTCGCCAGAAGCGGCTGCCTGCTGCTGGAATTGCTCCAACTGAATCTGTGTGGTTTTGAGAACTCCTTCGGTTTCAGTTGACTTGGCCTCAAGTTTCTGGAATTCCTGTTCTTTTGCCTTGAGGATCTTCTCCTGATTTATTTTCAGTTCCTCGAGCTCAGCTAGGAGTTTGACTTGAGCTTGACTCTTTTCCTCCAGCTGCTGTTGCAGTTTCTGAAGGGATTCGTTGGTTTCAACCAAACGAAGTTCCTTTTGGGCATTGATATCCTTGTTTTCCTCAAGTTGACTCTTTGTCTCAGTCTGTTCCCTTTGGCAGACTTCAAGTTCGGTTTGCTTGGTTGCCAACAGCTGCTCCATGGATTCTTTTTCTAACTTAATTTGGCTAATTTCCTGTTCAGCCTTTTCCCTGACTAGTCTTTCTTGATCTGCGAGTTGCTTGGCTTCAGCCAGTTGCTTCTCGAGTTGATCCCTTTCCTCCTGCTTCCTAGCAGCCTCCTTCTTGAGTTGGATTAGATCCTTTTGGGTTTGCTCTAGAATGGTGGACTTTTCTTCGCTTCCAGCTGTCTGTTGGCGAAGCATTTCATCCAAGGCAGAACTGTCGGCCTTTTGTACGTTTAACTGTGTGGTTAGCTCATCCAGTTGCTGGCTCAGCTCCTTGATCTGCTCATCCCGCATCCGGACTTCGGTCTGGAGGATCTCACACTCGTCGGTTTTGTTAACCCTTTCGCTTTCCAGGGAATCTGCGGCGGCTTTCAGGCCCAGCAATTCGCTGGTCACCTTCTCCAGCTCCTCGGACTTGGCTGCCAGTTTCTGGGCGAAGTCCGCTTGAGCCTCCTGGGCCTGCTTCTCGTTCTCCTCCTTGAGCAGCGCCAGTTCCCGGCGGAGATTCTCGATTCCACTCTGGGAGAGGGAGAACTTCTCCAGAGACTCATCCTTGGACACCAGTTCGGCCTGCAGCGTTGCATTTTGTTCCTGCAGGTACTTTACGTTCTCCCGCAGCCGCTGCTCCTCCTCCAGCTGCTCAGCTATCCGGGATTCAGTCTCCTTTTGGTGCAAGCTCAGCTTGTCCTGCAGCTGGGCAATCTCCTCCTTGAGGGCACTATCATCCGGGACTGGAGCAAGGGGAGGAACACTTTGCAAACTGGGTGAAGCTGGGGAGGATGAAATATGGTTAGAAATAATTCTCTTAAAAATGTATTTAATTTTTTGTTCTTTACCGGAGGCTAGTTGGGTGACCTTTGACTCCAGATCGTGTATTCTTTCCTTGAACACCTGGGATTGTGCCTATTTAAAAGTGGATTGTAGCATTAGTAACGTGCTTGACAAAAAATTCTCATTTCTGTGTTTTAAACCTTGACTTGATTCTGAGAGATTAAAATTAATTGCTATGCTAAATAATGACTTATATAAGTCCTTACTAATGTAAAAAATACTTTAGCTAATTTACTAACGTGAAAACTTTAAACTGGTTTATTATTCTCGATTTATTTAAACAAAGAAAATGCAACTGTTCAAGTTTAAAGCTGGAAACATATCTCAATTAATTGGATTTTAAATATATAATTAATAAACTATGTAAATTCAAAAAGTTGATTGTATTATATATAGGCACCTGTCGCTATTAATAGTTATCAGTTCTAACTTTCAGCTTTTAATTTAAGCTTGAAGAAACTACTAATTCTGTAGCATACTTTCAGTTGTAATGAACAAATAATTTTCTAACCCAAAGATTTGTTATACCCTGGCACTAGGTAGTATAAATTTAGTCAGAAGTTTGCATGGAGACATTTTCGACCCTATAAAGTATTTAAATTCCTGATCAGCATAAACAGAAAAGTAGAACTAGCGTTGTCTGTCATTTAGTCTTCGATCTTTCTGGATGAAACATTCTAAATAGTATTCTTTCTATTGCAGAAAGTATATAAGTCGGAATGGGCCGACTTGGACGACTATATCATATAGGTGTCATAGAAATTAATATTACAACAAGCAAGGAAGCTAACTTCGGAAAGCGGAAGTTTACCCTTTTAGTTTGCTAATTTAGAAAAAGCATAACTAAGCCAAAACTGCATAAATTTAGTTCAGAGCTTTTCTGTTTTAGTTTTTATTAGATTAATAAATCTGCATATTGAGTTTAGAAATAAAAAAAAAATATTTTTATTTAAATTTTTGACAATTTTAATGATGGATTTTTTCAATATTTGGATTGTAATTATTTAGGATTTCATTGGAGAATCGAGAGATATACGGCTTTTGGATATCACTTTCTTTTTGGCCAAGAGGCGTCCAAGAAGACCTCAAATTCGCGCATTTTTCGATTACGAAAATAATTTGAACAAGAAAGCTGTCATTGGAACGATCGGAAAACGAATAGGGAAATTATGAAACATAAACGCCTATAACTAACTTTATCATATAGCTGAAGTTGAAGCGATCGGTCAATTTATATAACAATCTGTAAAAACCGGCAAAACCTTTGTATTTTATATATAATTATTTTGCAACAGTGGGTTAACTTGCAAACTTGCAATATAACTTCGGCTTAACAAAGCTAATTTCCTTTTTTGTTTTCAGCTAATACTGTATTAAAAATTACATTTACGATGGCCAGAAAGGTCAACCAACCGAATCATTACAGATGTTATCCTTAAACCCATATCCTAGAGCTTCAATATGGGCAAACAAATTCACTAATACATCTTTGTAAGGACTGCAAGCCGAAGTAGACTTCCGCCCTCGTATTATCTATCAATTAAAAGATTAAGTAATAAATTTACGTAACAGAAATGACACATAATATTCTTCAAGCATTCAAGAGGATAACATAATAATAAAACTATTATTTCAATAGGATGTCCTTTATCAAAGCCAAAAAGCCAAACTATTTTATTTAAGTCTCAATAAGCATAGCCCAAAAAGCGTGTCCTGTTCTCAAAAGCCTGTATTTAGCAAATCTTTTTACTTTTCGAACTTGAAGCAATCACAAACTTCTCTACAGATCAAGTCAATGTATAAAATTGGCAATCTACTATTTTTTCTACTTCTTACATTCATTTCATCGCCACAAAATTGCAACTCCTCCGATTTCTTGCGCTCATCGCCCAACTCCGACTGCAATTCGACAATCCTGGCCTTAAGCTGAGGATCGAACGATCAGAGAGAGAAAGATGTAAACAGAATTAGCAATCGTATTAAAACCGTCAAATAAAACAACATTTCCAGGGGAAAAAAGGTATTTTTGCATATTGTTAATGTATTTATCTTCATATAGTAGGTATATATCGTATATTTCGTATCAACTAAACCAACAGCAAGAAAAATTCGCTTTTCGTAAAAAATAATCAAAAATTGTTATACAACTTTTCCATTTTCCAGATTTTTTCCTTTTCAAATTTTGTTTCTTTTGTTTTATTTAGCCAAATGTAAACCGTTTAAGGTAGCTTTATTCGTTTCGGTTTTTCGGTTGGCTTTCGTAATTATTATTTTTCTTTTCTTTTATTTTTAAGATCTCGTAGATATTTCTTATTTGGTTGTATCAGCTTAAAACGCTGTGCAGACTTCAACATTGTCTTCAGTTGTCCCTTTCTCGATGCGAAGAAGGTTAAATCAATTCAAAAATCATCCAATCGAATAGTTTGAGCCATCCATCATATCTGTTCCAGATGTTCGGTTCTACTTGATGCGCAGCGGCGTGAGGACACTGTGGAGGATGCAGTGCCTCTCGTGCTTGCCCGACCAGCCGCGGAACTCGCGTCTCAGATCGGATAGCCTTATGCTGTGTCTCGCGATCAGGCGCCTCCAGCGATCCGCTTCGATCAGTATTTGCTATAAGAATCATACAAGAATAGTTTTGTGCAAACAGGATTTCTCTTCTAGGCCGACATAAGTTTTCAAATTGGTTTTTGGTTTTGCGTTAAAAAGGATAGAGATGGATCAGTGGATGAGAGATATATACATAGGAATGGTTGAGGGTAGGTGGGACCTTTGGGTGATAATTTTGTTGCTAATTTAAGACTCAAACTCAAAGTGCGCTCGACAAATAGAAAAGTCTAACACGTAGCCGCATATAATTACAAACACAAACAATTTATTCAGAAACGAAACCAAACAGATAGCACAAGACTGAGTCATCTTCTAGAATATAGCCCCAAAAATAAATAAAAGCAGTTGCAGAATAAAGACAGGTAAGTGTATAGTAAGTATTAAAATTTCCTATTTTATATTTCTAAAACACACTGTATAATTAGAAAGCCAACAGTGCAAAAGTGCTAAGATTTAAGGCAAATAATATTGTTTATTTCTTTTGCTGTAATTTCTATGTAGTGTTTATGGGAATTGAAAAGTACAAAGTTGTGTCTGAATAGAGATGAGCTTTGAATGCAAAATAAAATATATTTTTTTAGGAAAGTAAGCCATGCTAAAAGTATTAAATTAATTTATGTTTTGTGCCAGCACAAAATGCAAAAATAAAATAGTATAGGAAATGTATGCAAATTTCGATTTAAAATCAATTTTCCTTGTATACATTTCGGAATATGGCATCCAATATTGATAACAATAACCTTAACCCATTGTTAGCCGAATTTTGACCGAGTTAAATGCTGTTGAACCCCCGAAAAACCTTTCATGCCTAGTTAAACTTATGAAATTTGTACTCTTCTCAGCGTTCAAAGTTAATTTGATGAATCATTGCGGGAAAATGACTGACAATTTGGGGATGACTTGTTTGCTTTACTGTGGTTAAGAAAATAAATAATAAATAAACTGAAAAAGTGGCAAAAATTAAGTGAGTTTGAGTTAAGTCAACAACACAATAACACTAGGCTTCATAAGGTGGCCCAAAATGTATTAAAAACATAGGTAATAAGGGTGTATGAATGGAAATTAATAATAATAGTAAATAAAATTTTTAGCACAAAGTATTGTGGCTGTAAAGTGTGTAAAGAATGCATTTTAAACACACTTGTTAATATTTTCTATAGTATAAGTTTACTACTATTTTTCCCATACATTCCAATAATGTTTTTTAACATCCGAGCCACTTTACGAAACCTAAAAAATAAAACACAAGACAATGAGCAAAATGATAAAGACATAACGGCGAACAAATAAAGAATAGTTAAGCACAAATGGTGAACATGGTTGCTGTTGCTGCTTGGGGGAGGCGTTGCATGTGTTTGCCTGAACAGCCAGCAAAAGTGCAATGCAAAAACATAATAATAATAAAACAAAACACAATTAATCGAAACCGAAACTGCACAAATGACTGAGCAAACATTGACTGGCCCTCAGCCAACTGGAAAGAGTTTCTTTTTATCGCAAAACCAAACTTTCTTCGGCTTGGCCTGCTGCTGTTGCTGTTGCTGTATCTGCAATATCTGTTGCTGTTGCTGCTGTTGTTGCAGGGGCTGCCTGCCTGTTGAAGCTGTGGAAGCTGATACAGTTGCTGGTTTCGTACTGGTGGTGATGCAGCTGCTCAGGGTAGTGGGCACCCAGAGGTGCTGCTGCCTGACTCGCGCCGAACCCTTCTTGCCGGGCGGTCGGTAGGGTCGCGATCTGTCCGCATAGGGCAGCGGTGCGTACATGGTATCGGTGAAGATAATTACCTCGTTGATGTTCTTCTGCAGCTGCAGGGCCTGGTTCTGGGCGTCCTCGCGGTCCAAGTCCCGCTCCACCATCAACTGCTCCACATGGTGTTGCTTCTCGCGCAGCAGATCCTACAAAATCGATCGAGATCGAGCACAGAGAGAGCACAAAGCAAGCTTTATGAGATGCCTAGGACACACAATTACAGTACGGATAGTTCGGATACATATAGCGGAAACATATAGATATGTGTGTAGATAGGGTGTATGTACAAGAACAGGGTGCGGCAGGGTGTAGCATAAAGGACACTCATTACACTCGGATATACCGTTGACAGCGAACACACATGCAAATAAAAATAATAGCAGTAATAATAAGAGTAACAAAAACATTGAACAATCAACATTTGAACAGCAAAAGCGTGCAGGAAATATTGGAATATTTTTTATTATTTTACATTGTGAAATAAAGAATAAGAACCAACTCAAACACATGGCATAAAATGCATAAAGAGTTCTCGTAGGCATACATTTATTATTAATTTACATATTCTGTTTTGGTGGGGTTGTTGTTCTTCGTGTGGGTGTGTTGTGTGTGGGTTAGTGTCTTAGGTTAGTTGTACGCTTAAAATCTACGGATTAATCCACAAAGTTACTGATAGAATTGCCAAGCCATTAACGTTGAAAGATTTTATATACAAAATTAAGCCCTACTCTTTGTAGGTCTTTTAAAAAAGTTTTCAAAAATATATGAAACTCTTAGTTAAAAAGAAATAGATGCCAACAAATATAAAAACCTTAATATTTAAAAATCAAAGAAATATTCAACTTTTTGATTCATTAAAACAGTGGTGCCCACATCCCTGACTGGCGAGTCAACTGATTTCTTTTAGATACAATTTAAAACCCAATCACCCATTTTTCTACAGTTCTAAAATGAAAACTTTGTAAAAGAAAACCTTATATAAATTCTCATAAATTCTTTCACCAAATATCATTATTTTTACATTTTTCCTAGACAAGTTACCCAGACTTTCGACGTCAATGGCTTGGACAAGCTAACAGCAAATGCAGGCTCTGATTACTTATAGAGGAGCTCTTATAACCAAAAAGGGATAAAAGGGAAAACCAACAGCGAATACCATACATTTTGTTCTTGTAGTTCTTTTTTTTAGCATACCTGCATGGAAAATTGGCTTTTCGGCGTCGTTATTATTGGCTTAGCTGGCGTGATCGACTTGCGCTGCTAGGAACGGAACGAAGGTGTGGGATTGCGATTAGAATTGGAACGCGTTAGTACCAGGTCTCGGGATATATAAATTAGCAAATAAGTTAATGGGTCAGATAAAAAATAAACGAGTAACAGAACCAACTGCAAACGGTATTTGTGTTTTGGGGGGCTTGAGGACTGAGAGCTGGGTTGCCTTTAGAGTGCCTTAGGGGTCACCGCTTATACCTGAGCATTCATGCGCATGCGCGACGTATTCGTGGTGGCAATGCTGTTCATGGTGCCGATCGAGGTGAGCGACTCCCGCGATCCGGTCCTCGACAGGCGCGTCTTCTTCGACGACGGCGACAGGGTGACCTTCGCAATAGGGACAAACACCCCGTACTTGGGCTTGCACTCGAAGTATCTGCAAGGTTAAAGGGTGTGTTAAGCCATGTATGTAATAATTACCAAAAAAGTTATACTGAGAATGTACCTTATGCCATCCACGGCTCCATCGTTCTTGCCGCTTGCCTCATCCAATTCCACGCCGCACCAGTTGCCCGGAGCGAACTGTGTCTCTCCCAGGTAGCGCAAGATGCCAGGACGACTGCCAAAACCAGAAGAGACAATCACACGATCGCCGACAGTTAGGCCATTTTCTAAGGGATACGGATTGTATTATTTTAAGTAGTCCTTCCTTTTGTATAAAGACATACTGCCGCCTATGCCGGGACTGCGTAGCATGGAGCTGCGAATACTCGCGGTCGGGGAGACTGTGCGCGATCTGTCCGGGGAGATCTTAGCCAAGGGCGATGTGGGCGTCTGGGCTCCAGACATGGGATATGTGGTGAGACGCGTGAGACGCGAGAAAATGCCACGTTTGGGCTCGCACTGGAAGTATCTTTTGCCCGACACACAGCCATCGTTCTTGCCTTGGGGAAAATTCATATAGTATTATAGAATTTAATAGAAAACCATATTAACTCACCATTGGGCTCATCCAGGACAATGCCTGCCCAGTCGCCGGGGGCGAAATGTGTCTCTCCAATGTAAGCGATCTGTCCGGACCGAAGGCCTCCGACCCACACCCGCTGGCCAATGATGAACTGCTCGGTGTTCGCTGTCAGCACGGTGCTGTTGTGATCTGTGTTCGGCGGGAAATAAACATCCAGTTGGGGGGTCCCATTAGTATCGGCCCGTTAAGTCATCAATCAAGATACAATAGACAATGCTAAAATTGGCCTGACTGCGTTTACATTTATCTCTCCTCCAATGCGGTCCATTTTTCATGTGTTCCAGTTGGATATGATGTCATTTGGATATGGAAATTTGCATATCGCGTGCTCAATGGAAAGCCATTGAGAACGATCCCCATCCCCCGCGTAATGAATATATCTATAAACGGATTTAAGCTCTCGGTGTGTGTTGTAAACTTGACATTTGCAATATGTTCAATATTCCACTTCTAAGGCTATTAAATGCCCCGATTGCCCCCAAAGAACTCTCCGATTTCGCTTTTTAAAAGCGGACTTATCTCTTTACTGGTCTGGGGATGATGGAAAACCATTAAGTGGAAAATTACAGGAAACAAGCTAAATAAAAAATTGCATGCAGCTCAATGAAGTCATAACAACATTTTGCCAAGTTTGGCTGTCGTGTCAGTTAATTTCATTTTGTTGTTGACTGCATCCACCCACAGCCATTAGATATGGCAAGTTGTTCATAATTTTCCTATTTTCTGTTGCTTAAATTGATAGGCGCTGAAAATTGCATTTGAGTGGCGCTTTTTCCTCTTCCATATTGCAAGAAGAATAAAAAAAAAATATATACTTGTTGAATCTTTAAATGCAGCTTAGCTTGATTGTTAAGATTTCTTTTCTATTTAAATGATATTTTAAATATCAAGTTCTTACTATGGTTTTGGAATATTCATAAAGGGATTTTGCCTTGCATATTTTTTTAAGTCAGAAAATGTATTTATTTTTATTTTTTTCTAAGCCATTAATCAAATATTATGTACAACTTGCATTTATCTTATGAATATGGAATAGTTAAAGCTAACTCTAGCCTATTTGTTATATTTTAAACGTAAGCAAGACAAATGCTTTCACTAAAATTAACGCAAATCAATCAAGCTTAAGCTTCATCATAGCTCTCTTACCTTGATCTTATATTCCCCCATTAATTATAATATATATGTACACACTTTTTACTGGATTAAGTTTCCCCATCATATTTAATTTCCATTAAAACCGTAACGATTTTGCCCCAAATTCATTAATCCACAGACTTGGCCAATTTAATTTGAGAAAAAAAAAATATAATAAAATCTGCATAGTTAACCCTAGAGAGGCCTTGACTTCCCAGTGTTGAGTCAGCAAATATATTGTCACAGCTAAAGCTGGGATCATTAGAGACGCAATTACACCCACAGTGAGAGGTAGTCTTGAACACGTTTTCAGTGGCTCATTAGGCTTTGTTAATTTGACAATACTTTGGGCTACCGAAGATGCAGAGATATGCCTTTGTGCAGTCTCCTTCTTTACATGGGAAAATATTTGACAGTTTTTGGCCATAAATTAGCGCTTTTAATGTTTCTGCCGAATGACCGTTTAAGGAGCGAGCAAGTGGCCTAGATGCATAGAAATATATAAAAGCCAGCCACCTGCGCAAATGGCTAGAACCAGACGTGCTCTGCAGATACAAGATACAGAACAGTTAGCAAAAAATATATTTATTTTGATAAAGAAAGAAATTATTTGGTATTAAGATGATCTGTCTTGAGCCCTGAAACTGGTGAGTTTAATATCAAATAAATTGGTTTTAGATATTCATATTTAAAATGACCCTTAAACATAGTTAAATCTTTAAGCTTTATAACCTTTTCTCAGTTTTTATTTGAAAAATACTTTTTAAAGTGCTGTTTTTCTCTGTGCAGCCACCCACAATCCCGAATACCGAACACCGAACGCCGAATGCTTACCTGAGCTGCGACGTCGCCCAGTGGCCTCTAGATAATAATCATCTTTGGCGTTGGAAAACAAAACAGAGACGAAAACAAAACAAATAGAAACAGATACAGATACGAAAACAGATAAAGATACATGCGGCTGGCGATGGCGGGCGAAGAACTTACAAGATGTGCGACTTCCAGCCTCCGATTTTAGCGAGCGGCGAGCGGGCGAAAAACGGTCCCAATCGGATGTGGGTGAGAGCGAGGATCGCGTAAAGCGTCTGACAGTCTCTTGATAGAGATCTATATATATATATACGTGTATATACGGTTGTATTTAAATGAAGTCAAGCCGAATTTCCATAAAATGCAATGGCAATTGTTTAACATTTAGCATTTTCAGCCACGTTTCGTGGGTGTTAGCTGAGCAAGCTGTGCGGCGAGTTTTCCAGCCACTTTTCTGTATTTTTTTTAGCGGCTGACATTTCCCCCTTTTGTTATATTATATGCCTTATACATATTGGTATTGGTTAAAAATTAGCGCATTTGTGTTAAGCCCAATTTGCTCTTTTGCGTTGTGAAAGTTTTTTTGGCAGCTCGTGAGTATTCGCTTGTGTGCTTGATTTCTTGTTTTTAATAAGATCTTGGCCGCAAGCAGTTGTGGTAAAGGTTAGATGGCAGCGAAAAAAAATATAATAACGAACGGTAATCTGAGATGTTATTAAAGCCGAATATATATATAGATGAAACTGACTTGGAGAGCGATTGGAGTGTGCTTGGCTGTGCTGGTAATATGATTATAGCGGGTAACTGATTTATAAAAAATATTTTTATAAGTAAATATATTTATAACTAGGAATCAAACAATATATTTATTTACTAATGTATTCTCTTAACTTATAAAACCTATCAAAGTTTGATAAAAAATTTCCTAAGATATATAAGATTGCGTTTGGGACAGAAGAGCTTTTTAAATTAAGCCATAAACCTAACTTCATAAAAAACAAACAATGACAAGCCATTGTATCCAACTCCGGCTTTAAGTCTAACCAAAAGCAGATTAAAAAATATCTTATACAACCCCAAAAATATATATCTTTCACCAACACTTATTGTGTCAAAATATTTATTGATATTGATCTGTCCCGTATTCTTTCTTTTCCAATTGCAACTTTCAAAATCAATTTACGCTTTTGCCAAAAAGCCACCAAGAGGCAAAGCAACAAAGAGCATAAATCAATTAAATTGTCGACAGTTTGGTAACGTTTTCAAAAGCCACCAAATGACGGACAACAACAGGAGCTTTAAAAAAACACACAGACAAAGAGATGCTGCACAAAGCATCTCGGAAGGAGATCGAGAAAAGATTTCAGTTTTTCAATTGCACGATCTCGGTTTCCGTTTACTTTTCATCCTCAGCTCTGCGCTGTGCGCCGTGAAAGCCCCAGCGCGCCATACACACTATACGTCATGTAGTTAATTGTGTTTTTGTCAGTTGAAATTGCTTTTAGTTTTTAATTTTTGTTCATATTTGTAATTTACGCCAGACATGCTCGCTCGGCTTGAAGATGTTTTTGGCTTAGGCTACTGTTTTGGCTAATCAACCGATGGCCCAGACAGCATGACAAGACGTGAGTTGGCAGCCAACTTCAACTTCAAGGTTCAATTGTATCTGCCAGATACTGGCATTCGTGCAAGACAATTTGTTATTATTTGCCATTATACATCATGACGGTAGCAATTTATTTTCTATCATATATGTTTGTAACTATTTTGCTATTTTTTTTAATTATCACAATTGGGCGTTGTAACAGTTTGTACACGTTGAGAAACAGTTGTATCAATGGGATACATTTTTGTGTAGTTATGTTGAAAAATTATGTTTTTAATAGGGATACTCTTATATATCATTATTATATATTATACAAGCTTGTAAATATTTTCTTTCTGTGCATTTGTACCTTTGTAAGGGGTTTCCTTTTCTTTTGCTAGCTTTTGTTTTTTTTTTTTTGCCAACCAACTTTCACTAATGTTTTCTCTGCTGGCTCTTGGCGTTCTGTATCTCGTACGAGTATCTGTAACTCAAACTGTGGCGAATGTCTGGCTTTATGTAATGCCCAATGCCAGCCAATAAATCACACACCCGACTTGAGTTTACCTTCGCTAATTGAGGCCCCTTTCCAAGCCAACATTTAACTGTGAAAAGCCGTCATCAAGGGGGGGCTGGCTGGCTTCTAAAAATACGCACGCACATAGATGACAAACAATTTCCTTGCAGTTGACATTCAGTGTCGCAGCTAATGAACTCGTGTATCTGACAGATACGCAGATGAATCATCAAAGCGCACCGCTGCCCGTTCGGGCCAAGTGGAGTGTGGCGCCGCTGACGTTGCGCTGCCAGTTGCCACTAGCCAGTTTCCAGTTGCCAATGTTGATTTGGCCAAAAGGCGGCAGGCGGCCGGCAACGACGACCCACTTTGCTCACGACTCTGATTCTGGCCAAATCGAAGCGATTTCTGGCCGGCCGGGGAGAGATATATTCGTCGTCGTCGTCGTCCAACGAAAACAAATATTTCGCCAGCCATTTATGGCGGGTCGATCGCGCGCTGAACGGCGATAAATCAGCCAACAGCGCTGGCCATGTCAATAGCTTATTATCTTTTGAAATGATTAAACAACATTTAATTAAACTAAACTGTGTGCATGTCCCCCCAATTCCCGGCTTCTCTAGAGGAGGAGGTTGTGTAGGTTGCCGTCGCAGTTCTGATCGGTTCGGATCTGCCTTGCAAGTGGGTTTTAGGCAGTGAGAAAAACTTGGAGATTATTGCCAAGTAAATAATTAGGGGATTAAGTTTGAGTACTATTTCTTTAACTTCTTTTAAACCTTAAGTAAACGTTTTTTCTTTTAAAAATACACTAGAAGCTCTTATTAAACACGAACCTGAGTCTATGTTCTAAAATTACTCATTATCTTAACTCTGGTCTTAACTTCTTAATTCCTTAATAACACTTTATGATCATACTATCTCAGACAGTATCAAAATAAAATATACACTAGATAAAAATTATATTTGCAAATAACTGAAAATGTCTAAAATTTTCTAATTATCTAAATGCATCTAAAAATGAATGAGTAATAACAAAAAGAGTCCCGTATGCCCCAGTTCAAACCCTCTTTAAGCATTGATAGCCGGACATTTAATGGCCTATTATTTACATATTAGATTCGACTACTTTAAGTGTTTTTAAGAAATATTTTCCAAGTGTATTTCCCTGCCTCATGAAGCAATTTCTGTCCAGTTTCTACCGCCACTTTGGCTACCCACATTATCGAGTAATTTTCTTACAACCCCACAGCTCGGACTGGGCATGACTTACATGACTTTTCGGCATGTAAAATGCAAATCCATCTGCGAGTCTCTCTGGCAAATGCCGACAAAAACTGATTATTAGCTGTCGCGGTTGCAGCTCTCGCTGCTGATTGCTGATCTCTGATTTTGGATCACTGTGGGCTGCTCTGAAGCTTCGGGGAATCGGTGTTTACGAGCAGTTACAGTGGAGCTTTTAATGAGCCGTCTCCGGATAAAAATATCTCGGCTATAAATACATATTTTTAAGGGGGTGTGGTCGAAAGTAATTTAGTTACAAGCCCACTTTTATTATTTCGCATTTCCTGATTATATAAAATTAACTTTTCTTTGGTGCAAGCTCCACTGTAGCTATTTTAACATGCAATATTTATCTCATTGATTTAATTTCTGCTCATTGTTCTGAGCGCGCAATTATTGCATCGGGAATAGCTTTGTATAAATATTTATTGGCCGCCTTTGTTGGAAATGCTAAATGTTTTCAACAGGAATCTTGGGGCGACAAACTAGAATTTCACCAAATAGAAAACTGGTTTTCCAGATGAAGATGCTTACGTGACTGGCGCTGATCGCCTAAAGGCGTGTCCCATATAAATATTAATTATAGATATATAGTATATAGTAAATACCCAAAAAATAAATACCCAACCGGTTGGGCCTCCGTTCCAAGCCGCGTATTTCGCATTACAATTAAAATTTGTTTAAGTTTAGAACGTGTTTCGAATGCGAATTAAAAAAAACACCGAGACACATGTGGCAGAAGGGCGACAGGCAGTTGAATGAACATTCCATGAACACTCTTGGCTGTTGCCCGTCTATAAAAACGATTTTAGCCTAATGGATTTCCCCTACGGCTAAGGTAAAAAACTATTAAAATTATGACTGATCATAGCTGGCTTTGATAGGCCTTTGATTGGGCTCTATGAATGGGACAGAGATCTAATCAGTTGGCTATCGTAGATCGTGGGATTGTTTTGACATTTTACTTAATCGAGGAAAGATGTTGCATACACAAGTAGATGAAAGGCAATGAAGTGTCGGTTTTATTCGAGATCACTGAACTAAAAGTTGGGGGAGTGAGGGAGAAACTGTCTGGATTTCAGGGTTAACATCAGTTGCATTGAGGTAGAAAAACAGTGAATGGAATAAAATTAATTACCAGGTCAATGAAAGTAAACAAAGTCTGATAAGATATCTGATATCTGTTCAACTCAATTTCCCTTTTACAATTTCGTGTAACTAGGTAATTGATTTGTGAAATATTTTCCTTTTCGTTTCTTACCATAAAGATGACTCACAGCAATAAGTAGCTTTAGCTAATAGAATTGATTGCAATTTAAATTGCAATTGATTTCTTAGAAAACTAGTTAGACCTTCTAATAAATGTTACTTAGAAATAGTTGCTATGGTCTTTGTCTCTTTTCTCGCTAATCTCTGAATAACCTCTATGATGCTATGAATTTATTATGGTTAAATAAGTATTTGTTACTTCCTCATCATATTTATGTCATATATATTTGTTGTTTTTTATATTTCCCATCAAATTCCGAATCAATTAATGTTATGCCCAAAAAGATGTCAACACAGACGTGTTAATTTCGCCCACATCAGCAAGCAATTATTCGAAAATTAAATAAATATTAATAATGTCATGGGAGGAGATTAAATGAAACGCATTCAGCAGAAGCCCAGCCAATAACAGGTGTAAAATTAACAGGTAAATGCAATCAATAAAGTATAAGTAAAACGTAAAAATATAATTACCTGTATAAGCCGAATTGATCGAACTTAAATTGTCATCGCTTTCACGACTCATGCTGGCGGTATCTAAAAATAAAATCAAAAGCCAAAAAAAAGAAACAAGCACAAAAAAGCAAAGTGAGCATAACAAAATAAACAGAAACAAAATGTTAAGTAAAAATTAATATATAATTACAGCTAAGGGCTATGCCGGGCGAATTCAGGCCACGGTAACGGGCCAAGAAAGCGCGGCCAAGAAAATGTCGGTAAAATAAAACGCAGGGAACGCAGAAAAAAAGGCAAGCTGCAAAGTGGCAATTAGTTATGGGTCGCCCTGGCAGATCAACCTCTCCACCCAAAAAGAGTCATATTCCATTTGAAAGAGATTAGATAACTGGGAGAGTATGTGTTGGGTGAAGGTTTTCGAGGGGTAACTGTTAAAAATAAGATATATATTCAGCCTAAAAGACTTCTTCCGCAGACTCAAGTTTCCAGAATTATATGGAGATACAAGTTCTGGGAAAGGTAGCATATTGCAAAGATAAATATTTCAATGAGTTCTCTTTATCAAATATTAAAGTGACATAAAAACAGGTATTTTATTTCCAATTTGAACGTGACATATATAATCATGTAATTTAATCTTTTGCCGAATTTAGATTAAACCTGGTTTGACAACGTGAAAGACAGCAATTAATTCTTTATAATAAAGTTTAGAAACCTAATGAATAAAGAACTTGCTAACAAGACATCGAGATATGTCTCTTACAATTTAGATAGCCTCTGGAACACAAAAATCAATGAGTATAAAATCGATGTCACTTCGTTCCCCTTGGGTAGCAAAATCTATAGACGAATAAATTAGCATTTTCAGCTGATGCAGCAATCCATCAATATATTATGCAAAAACTGAAAAAACAAGTTCCACTCACAGAACGAAACCAGAAACCATTTAATGACCTATAAAAATAAAAGAAAAAACGAAAACAGAATTTTAAACACACATCTTAGAGAACTCGAATTGACATTTGACTTTTCCACCTGCAATCAATATTTGTTTACCTTACCAATAATTAATGATCAAATGAGAGAAAAACAAATAAGCAACTCAAGAGAATACAACTTCAAATAGTATTTATGCCCAAAAGTGTTTTTCATACATTTTTTTCCCCTCGTTCTTTATTTATTTATGAATAATTAATGTTCCAACGGACGCGTGTGTTTCGATCTTGAGATAAGCAGCAAAAACAACTTAATTATTTGTTTTGTTTGTTTATGATGTCAAATTATGAAAGAGACTCTTCAGAAACTCTTTTGGGCTAAAATGCCAGCGAAGAATGCTGAAAGTAATTTGCTTTGTATTTGGTCAGTTGCCATAAACATTTCGGTTTTGCAACCCACACGCAATTGGGATTGGAATGAATTTCGATGGATCGTTCGATCGCAGACATAAAATGTGGGCGTGTCGCAATTTATAACTGTTTTTTGCTTAGAGCCAACGAAGAAGGAGGAGTTCACCCCGAAATGGACATTAATGTCATCATTAAATGGGAGTTCATCCATCCATCATCAACACTAATGGAAGCCATTTAGGAGGTTAACTTTTGGTTTAGATTGAATTTTGGGAGGAACGTGTAAGCAGTAAGTTTTACAAGTGAACTTTTATGGGCTATTTTTCCCTCTCTCTTTATTAATTAATTTATTTTAAATTATTTATTACACTTTCTTTGTTAATTGAAGTTTATAGCAGATTTAATGATTTAATTTTTGTTTTATTAAAACAAGAGAATTGTAAAGAATTGAAGAGAATCTAAACCCTTCTTAACAAATTAAAAAACGTTATTCCCATAGCTTTATTTTTCAGAAATCTTTACTTTCTTCGGTGATTACTTCTAAGAAATATTAAAGGGATTTGAGAACTTAAAGCTGGCACTTTAGTAGACAATTATTTCGTATTTTGTTTACTCAAGTAATAATTATTTTCAAATTTATTTCCTCTTCAGTATTGTTTTATCGTTAAACAAAAAATATATCTTTGCAATCCTTTGAGTACTTTTTGCTGTTGAAAATTTTAACTTAGCACTTGGGGCTATGCCAAGCTAGACTTAAGTGCTTCGCCCCGAGAATTGTGTAAGTGACGTGTTAATTTATTTGACTTTTGCTTTTGCTGTTCTCGCTTAGAGCTTTATTGCATACGAAATAATTAAAAGCACTGGAGTGTAAGCAAAACAATGAGCAAACACAAGAGTACGAACAAAATGACCAAAAAGCGAGGAAAAAAGTGATTAAAATTGTTGTTTAATTGTCGAACGCTAAGCATTCGAGCTGAACTTGGTTGGTTTTGGTTGATGCATGAAATGGCCAAAAGGAAAAACAAAAGGGAGAGGTTGCCAGCTCGAGTATAGTACCCGGAACAACGATTTATGAAAGGTTTGTCTCGATCTCGAGTTCAATAAATCAGCTTAAGACCGGGGTGGAATAATTAAATAGAAAATATATATAGTAAACCTATCAAACCCTGAAGAATTAATTTAATCAAATAGTTGGAAAGGCAATAATGGCAAAGTCGATTAGAAACAGTTATAAACTCGCATAATAATTTTAGAAAACTCTCTGAGAAGACAACAAAATCCCATCTTGTGCGGTCTTCAGACATTTCCTAATGAACTCTTCCATTAAGCTTATGACAAACTCCAGAGGCCAATAATTCATTAGAAGCGGAATAGTATCTCCCTGCTAAAGAAAACAACCAAAATTGAGCTCCCAAAAAAAAAGGCAAGCCAAAAACGAAGCTAGCAAAAAAAAGGGAAAAAAATGAAGGCAATAATGGGTTTGTTTACACGAAAAGCCAGCGAAAATGAACTCAAAGAGAAAGACTCCGATTTCTTTAAGGCTTTCGGGGTCCACTCAGTTGTGACAACAAATCATTCCAAGAGATGTTCAAAAGCAAAACAGGTGCCAACTGAAAAATCATTTCATAATCGCTATATGAAAGAAAACGCGGTGCGCACCGTAAAAATTAATTAGCCAAAGGTGGTTACACCTTTTTCAATTTTTTCTCCTTTCATTACCGATTTGTGTTTAGTCAAAGAAACTGTAATTAAGCTGCTGTGGAAGTTAGTGAAAAAAAAAGTAAAAGGCGCCGGCGGAAGAGCAAAGGAAAGGTGCAAACAATAAATACAAAATAAAAATCATTTTCGAGGCGTGTGAAACGCAATTAGCCAAAGAAAAGCATTTACCGCAATTAAACGCCCATAATTGAATGCCAAACAAAGTGCAATGTAAATTAGCGGGGCACAACGGTGCGTATACGTGATCGAACAGCAAATATTACTCATACGCCACCAACAGCACCCACGAGTGGCCGAGCTCTATGTGCTAACGATTCTAGAACAAACACGAAGCTGAGCTCACTCGGGAGCTTCAAAAACAAAAAATATAAATATAAATCAAATATAACGAACGACAAACAGCAACAATAAAATTGTGTAAACAAACCGACTAAATTGAGTGAAATGACGACAGATCATTATTGCCGGTGGCGGGATTCACAGCAAATATATAAAAGTATATAGAATATGTTCAGAAGCCCCCGGGTGGTGTTGGTGCAAAATATATCGGGAAGAGCGCTCTGTCAAGGTGATATCTCCAAATGGCTTTATGACATCGCTCCCACACGCCCACCAGTTTGTACAGGTGGATTGTGTAATCTTCAGACATATACGTATATAGATATAGTTCTATATACAATGTCTCCATATTTCAATTCGCTTCCAGTTGTGTAAGCATCAGCAGCCTTGAAACCTTTTTAAGTTTCCTTATAAATCATCTTTTGCGTTTCAAAATTTACATTTTTGTGCATTTTATTAAGGGGTGACACCCAGTTTTGACTATAAAAACTACATCGGAGTAGTAATACATAAGTAGATTTGTTAAATACGTTTGGGATATGCTTTAAAAATATTGAAAGTTGTTTTTTTTTGTATCTTTGGGCAAATATAATTTTGCAAAATTAGTTTATGAAAATTACCCTTGACAGTGTCATTTTAATGAAAACAAATATATATTTTGCATAAGTTTAATAATTTTTAGTTACACTCTCATCAAGTTTAATTTCTTTTACTTTACTTTATTTATTTACTTATTTACTTTAAAAACAAATATTTAGTACTTTTTATTTTTTAACTACTTGCTATATTTTCCCAAAACTTGGCAATCAATCCGAAATACCAGGCCCCTTTATCACATTTTCCCTCAGTTATCAAGCACAATCGATAAAGTAATCAGCATCCAAGATGAGTAAGAATTTCACAGACATGCGAAATATTTGTAGGTCTCTCACGCTCATTTCTAATTCCTAGATAAGTCTTGGCAACAGCAAAAGTTATAACAATTTTGGGTTGGCAATGTCGACGCCGCTGCTGAGAGAACAAATATGTATTTTCCTACACGACTCCTGCTCTTATCGCTCCTCAGTGTTGTTGTGCCGGTTCCGATAGAAGCAGCCCGAAAAAAATGAAAATAATAACACACAAAAACTTAGAGCTGATAAAATACCAGTTAACAATAACAATGTCAAAGCCAAAGCGAACGAAATAAAAAACTTGGCCTGGTCCAAAAAATGCTTAGACAATCGTCAGACAAAATGTGCGTTATGCGAACGGAACGTGGCAGTGAAAAGAAAGCCGCCGTACGGAAAGAAAGTCAGCCGCAGACAACTAAATAAAAAATTGAAATTTGCATTTGCATAAAGCGTTAGCAGGTGGAAGCCCAACTTGATTTGGCAATAAGACGTCAACGCCGAGCCCAACAAAAATCAGGCAACCTCAAAGAAATTGCACTAAAAATTCAAAGTCTTGGGCAATATGCAAATATTGCCGCTGTGAAAGTCATGCCATTTTGTATATTTATAGATTTCGCATAGACTTTGTCTCTGGCTTGTCCGGCTGCATCTCATTCAAGCCAAAATACAAATCAGCAATAACAAATTTTTATATCTAATTAGCGGTTAACCGCAAATTTTCAATACAATCCGCAACCGAACTTTGTTATTGCTGTTTCGGCAAATCAACTTTTGTTGTTGTTTAGAGTTTATTGTAGATCTAGTATGCCTTAAGGTTATCGCAGCCATTTAGCCGACATTTCAATGAGAGGAGAGAGAGAGGTTGGGGACACGTGTTTAGCCCATTTACATGTTCGTTTTTGTGTGCGTCAATTTACCTTTGAAAGTGCCTGTAAACAGGAACCAACAGATGTAAGCGAAAAATCCCTAATTAGCTACGTTCTCTGTATATCGATAATGGCTAATGGAAAGGGCCGGAAAGTACATGGCGACGACAATGCCAAAGGCCAAGCTGCCTTGGGAATTTATTGTTTATTACTTTACAGCTACATGTTTCCCTTTTCAACAATACAAACAATTAACATTTTTCTGTTGGAAATTAACTTATTTAATGTAGTGGAATATTCCACGGGGTGAATGTATAATCTTGCATTGCAAATGCATTGTCAGGCTTACTGTTATTAAATATTGGTGGAACTAAATTGTTGACTACTTTCAAATGGAATCTATTCTTTTAAAACTTATTTATTTGTCATAATTGTCATAATTATAGATATTCTATTCACCATATTAATCATCTGTCACTAAGTGGAAATTGAAATAACATTATTCTAAGTTATTTATACAATTTCACCGTCACAAAACTGACACATGCTTCATTTAATTGTTAAACATCCCGGCAACATTTGTAATAAATAAACTTAAGTCACATGATAATAAAAACCACGGAAATTTCGGAATATTATTTATTGACCCTTTTGTTTGCCAAATTATCTTGGCCATTAAATTGAACACACAAAGCAACATAAATGGGCCAAGCCCTAGGAGACACGGACAAATAAATCGGCGATATGATAAGTGACTAAAAATGGTCTAATTTAAAGGGGAGATAGCTGAAAACAGCAACTAAATATCTTATCGCTAAATGCAATAAAAACTAATTAAATAAAAGAACTTTTAAAAATTCTAGGCTTGGCTAAGACCAAAAGTAAATAAATATTGATGAGGCCACGTTGAGGGTCGAAAGCAAAATCACAGAGTAACAAAAGAATAAATTTGATTACCAAATGGAAATATTATAAGTGAATCGGCCAGACGAACCAAGGTCAAAGGCTGTCACTTTGAGGGGGAAAAAACTTCAAAACAAAAATTTCCAAAAATAACTCCAAAAACACAACGGGTACCGAAATAAATTTTTCCTTTTAGGGCACTTGCAAGGACATAACAAGGGTCACACAACTTTTGCTTTTACAGTTCTTTGGGAGTCTGATTTTAAGTGCTTAGGTTTTAGCTACGAAAATATCTTATTGATTTCACCTTTCGTGTGCTTTATAACAATGAATTAGTCTCTGTTAAAGCTCGCTTTTATTTTTTGGATCTTTTCAATTTTGTTTGCGTGTTCACTATAAGCTATAGTATAGAGCCGATCAAGTTCAATTGGTTGCCATCTGAGCTGCGATCCCGCATGGAACACGTCCGCCTCGCGAAAAGTCGTTTAAGTAACTGAATTGAAATAACCGAACGTCGAGCGGCAATCGCAAAGCGAACTTCTCAGATACTTCGCAGCTCTCTCGGTCGCTCGTAAAGTATCTCAAAGTTGGCGAGAAACGGCGAAGAGAGAGTACGATCCGAAACCTCAGCTTTGTTGGCCGGTGTTTACGAGCAGACACTGTGGCAATGCCTCCGCGCTTTCGTTGTTTTTATTGAATAAACGACTACACGCGTAAAATAAGAGCCGTAAAAAAATTGCTTTTATTTTTTACTTTTGCACGGACGTGTACGTTTAATAAATTTTGCAAACAAAGTGTTGCCACATGGCTACATTTATATTTTCCCTTTTTTTCGATCCCATATTGATTGATCGATGAACGGCGCCATTCTATCTGCGGGTCTGGTTCTCAACAGCTTATGACTTTTAGCACTTTATTCATAAGTGCAGCAAACGCATCGGGTAAATCATTATAAAGATAAGTCAAGAGTTGGAAATTTATTGATAATTTTGGTACATTTTCTAATGGCGTTATTTGTGGATTGAACCAACAAAAATTACTAAATGTTATCTATGGGTGTTTTTAGGTCAAGAAATATTATTTATCTATGCAAAGAACTTTACTAGAGCTGAAATAATTCGAAATACCGATATATAAGTGTTATTTTGTATCTAATATATTTTAATTCATATTGCTTTCACATATGTACACTTTAATTAAATATTTACAGGTTAAAATTTAGCAAAGCCAAAGAAATAGTTCATGAATTTGAAGTATTTAGCGGATAGAGAAAAACTAGACCACGATCGTGAGCCACTTGAGTTTAATTATTTTTCCAAGTGGCTTCCGTAAGAACTGAATCACCTGGTACAGGTTAACACAACGATGCGTGTCTAATTATTTTTAAAGTTTCCAAGTAGTAAAACAAATTAACAGACACTTGGCGAACTTTCATGCACATTTGCTTGGAAAGCTTAAACTACTGAATTCCTGACAGCTTTTCCAGCTAATCAGAGTCAATTTTTTTTAGATTCTTCGTGTAGCAGCTTAAAAGAAAAACGTAAAAAACGTGCATGGGGGGGAAATGCTTTCCCAGAAACTCATTTAAAAGGCAAAGAAAAGTGCAAACTATTCTTTACAAAAGATATGTAAAAATGAAAGTATGATTCAAACGGATCAAATAAATTTCCATACCTGTGAAAGCTTTGTGAATTGCTTTCTCAGGAAACCCATTTATGGTGTTAACGTGAGTGTATGGCTTATTCTTTCAGATCTTTTTTAAGATGCCTTTTTTATAAAGGAAGAATTGGCAATATATAATATATTTTCAATATTTTTAAAGGGAACCCAAGAGACTCTTACCGTTAAAATATTCAACACGTGTCGCCAATTAAACCGATCTTAACGACTCAATGGAGGGAAGTCAAATAAGTAAGACAAAAAGTGGTTAATCATAACATCAATATTGACTCTCCCACTGAGCGGTTCGGTGATGTAAACAAAAGCCAGCCGACTGGCTCAATCTAGCTCTAGAATCGTATGAAGTAATCCCCTGCGAGACAGCGCTCATCCATTAGACGGCGATCCCGGACTCGATTCGATTCTATCTTAATGCGAAGACAAATGAGCTTTCGGTTTTTAAGGTGGGAGAGAGGCTCCACTTTTGTTTCCGATCGAAATCAATAAAAGTGACATAAGCTCATCCACGGGCGCCGTGGCACCTCGGCGACCGCAACGATCATATCAGATCGGCCGGGAACGGAACTAGGCATCAAATGCGCTGCGCAAAAACATCACAAAGTATCTGAAACACACAGCCACACATACATACATATACCTACAGAATCATTTCGTGTATTTTTTCTGTGTCATCGCATAGAACAAATTCAATTAGGGGCCGGAGAAAGAGAGATTGCCGGCCGGTCGCCAGGTTTTCTCGGTCGGCGATGGGGAGAATTCTCAGTCGTGTGACATTGAGTGTTAGCGAGAGATAAATGACAGGTCTTGGCAGCGACTCGAACAGTCCGTTTCAGAATGTTAGGAGAGATTTTAGAAAGTGGATTTGGCAAGGGGATTAAAGCGTAGAGCTTGGAACTGATGTGCTATTTAGAAGCGAGTTAAATCTGTTAATTGTGAGAACTGTAAAAGAATATGTGTACAATTAATTGTACCAAGTCTTTTATTTCAATGATTACTTTTATTATATTTATGATCTGCTCTTTAATTACGAAACTACGAAACTGATTAGTTAAAATTACATTTAATACAGAAAACTGGGACAATATGGCTAACTAATCATTCTTAGATATTAATTACATTTCAATTCAAGCTTTATTACCTTCTATAATAGATTAATCAATATGACCATAAATCCAAGCAAAACTAGGCTTTTAAAATAATATTTGACGCAAATACCCTAATTAATTAACTACTTTACATTTTTTTATGCCATAATCATCTCTGTTTAAATTACGAAAACATTTTTAATTAAATTGCTAAAGTTTCTATCATGATTGGCCAACTAATCCAATAAATACATAATGAAAACTATGAAAAATAATTTCATCATTAACACAATAATAGCATTACAATGGGCCGTGTGAACTGTTCCCATGACTGCTATCATTTTCACGCCCACTGTACGCATTTACACCTCGTGACTCAGTGTTAATCTCTGACAATATTACAATGCTATTATTGTGTTTATTTTGGGTAACTCTTCCCCTAGGTTTTCTACGTTTTGCACCTTTTGCGGTTGCATTGAGACTGTCAATCGGATATGGAGCGAGTGTCTGCGAAATGGGAAACCCGTCGATCGATCGATGGATCGTTTGGCAGATCGTTTGCTATATGGGCTAGTGGGTCGCCCGTTGTTGACGGCTGCGGTTACGTGCCTGAATAATGTGCCACAATGGGCGGCTCAATTAAATGGTAGCAGCACTTGCCTAATTGGCCATAATTCCCCTACCCAAAAAACACTTTTCGGGGCAGCTCTATAATTATGATCGAGAGTTGAGAGTGGGCGGCAATTTGTTTTGTTTAGTGAGTGACTGAAGCATTTGTTTACAAAACAAAACGGTTGACGGTGGGAATTATAAGTTGGTGTCTGGTTTAATTCAAATTGAGTGGATTCTTTGGGTTCCTTTTTCAATGGAATTTGCTTTACCGACAAGCTTTTGCAAAAATTTCTCGAGTTCAATGTAGTGCAAAAAGTGCATGTTAAAGTGGGTGGGGTCAGTTTTTTATATTTTCAGCAATAGTGTGTGGGTGCCCCATCGCTGCCATTAGATCATTGCAGTGGGCTTAGTATATATATACTATATAGCCATATATTGTGGGTGTCTCTCTCACTAAGTGGTTGCAGTTGGTTCAAACCGGAATTACAGACGACTTGTTTGAGCCCAAGATGTAAAAACGAATTCAATGCATTTTTAAAAGTGACAAATTTTTGGGTGGAGAAATACGTAAGAATATATTTTATGGCCTTATAGCCATTCTTTCCAAATAGAAGACAGCTGTCTTTAAAAGATTTTTAAATTTCACAACGAAAGCAACCAGAATAGAAATACAAATAGCAAGAAAATAAAAAAGTCTTTTTCACTCACTTTTAAGTTTAGCTTTAACACCTTTTCCTTTTCTAAGATACATCTTGATTTAAATACACAGCCTTGGATAATAAATGTTTTAGAAGAGAGCAAGTAGAATTTTTGCATTTTATACAATTGTTTAATTATATGACAACAGACTCAAAGGAACAATTTCTATGCCTTTGTGACATTTTTCTGAAAGGTTCAGAGATATTGTAGATACTAAAAAAAGTATATAAAGATCTGCAACCATTAAATGTGGCCATACATTTTTGGAGAAAGTTTGAGAAGAAGAAAGCATCGATCCGTTGACTAATCGGAATTATAAATAATATACATATGTATATGTTTGTATGTATATATTCAAGTAAGTGGAGTAAGCAAAATAGAGTTCGGAGATAGGAGCAAAATACTACCAATCGTCCTTTTTCTGACGAGTTATTTTCAGGAATATTATATACAAGAAGTTTAATAAAATTGTAAAATCATTCAGCTGATATTTCCCTTTAAATAGTAATGTGTTTAAGGTTTATGAGACTAGATAAATAAATATATTCACACATTTACCTGGAATACCCAAACAGTTAATATGTTTAATCGATCGAACTCACCTCTGGGTGGAGGTCCCGACTTGGGGGTTGTGAGATTGCAGCAGGGTCTTCCGATCTTGGACACGGAACCCGTAGATCCAAAATTGGACGGTGCCTTCATTTTGCTGGCCGCTGGTATTCCGGTAACTGACGAAGCGGGCGTGGGAATATTTGATCTTGAAGGAGCGGGTATTTTGGAGGCAGGAGCCTCCATTGATCCCTCCGTATTGGTGGCGGTCTGCGGGGGCGGAGGAGCAGCAGCTGCCTCGCCCGTATCACCGGTTTCATCACTCATTTCTCACTACTTTTATTTATTTATTTAAAAGCACTAAATTTTGCACTTATTGCTTGGACACACGCGTATTAAATGTAAACGATTTAAAAAAACTTGGAAAAATATGGGTTAAATTTAGTAAAAATATATTAAAAAAAAGCTTGAATGCTGACTACTTACCTTAACAATTGTAAATTTAAATTAGTAACTTTTCCTTATTTCCTTTTGCTATATAAATATGTTGTATACAATTTTTGCTAGGTATCGAACCACTGTGCCAGTTGTTGTTTTTTTCTGTTTTGGCGCGCACGCCGGCTATCTCGCTCGCTCGTGGCGGCCGCTTGAAACAGCTGATTGGAAGCCGATTTTTTTCTTCATTCGCTTGAGCTTGAAAAATAAACAAAAAAAAACCGCTTTTGTTGGTGCTTTATTCGATGCGGGCTTCGTTACGATTTCCGAAAAATGCGGAACCGAACTTTTGAATTAATTATGCACACACAGAAATCACACTCAAGGGTATTCTATTTATACAGATTAGTAATTTATTATTTATATTTCATTTGGGGTTGTCGCTGCCCCTGATTTAACTCGTTTTAAAGTAGATTAAATTGAATCAAATTGCTTATCAATTTGTGCATCCCAAACACACACAAACACTCGCACTCAACACTGTTCTATTTGGTTGTGGTTGTTGTTGCTGATTTGACACAGTTTTAGAAGAAGAAGAGAGGGAGAAAGGGACGCGAAAGAACGAAGGGGTGTTGTGGGATAGGTGTGTGTTTACCGCACACAGTTAAGATATGCTCACGTATTCAATACCGAAATAAGGGGAAACGATTTGAAAAACAACGCGATGATTTTCGTTACACTTTCGCACGAATTTAGAACACTTTTTTCGCACAATTCTTGTGTTGCGTTGGAATTTTGTTGTTGCACTGCAGTGTTGCCAGATGAAAATTTAGCTTTCCCACTAAAAAATCTCTAAGGGTCGATATTTTCCCCTAAAAAATCCAGTCTTGCCGCTAAATTTAAAAAAACAGCTAATTTCAAATAATTAAGAGAATAAATACCTTATTATGACGTGGGAATGTTGCAACGCGAAAAAATGGCAAAGCTTAGTGCGCAGATTTTCGGCCACATCTGGTGCATTGAATTTCTTATTGAGAAGGTAAGTTCATGGCCTGGGCAATTCGAAACAATGCATATCCTGTTAATAAATAGTATAAAGCTTAGTAAGTTAGGAAAAATACAGTCGAGTGAGTGAGAAAATGGATGCATTTTCGTGGCAGTAAAGGTTAATTCAGTGCAAAACGGGTTAATATTAAAAATGTATTATGACAAATTTTATTAGTTCCAGTTCTGTACAAAAACGTAACGATCTACAACGTAAGTGAACAAAAACGTGAAGATTTACGACGTAAGAGTCAGCTGCGAGCGATAGTATGGAGTTGGTATTTTTTTTAAATGGACAAATAAGGTTACACCAAAAGTATATGTGTGACCAGTTACCTTCGAGCAGAAAAGCCCAACTTTTCTGTTATTTTGTCTGACGGGCATACTGCGTCCGTTGTGTGACCGCCTCAGTATTTTTTGGATTTCGTGCTGTGCGCTTGTTTTCGTTGCGGGACGTGTTTGTGCGCCCGTGTGTGTGTGTGTGAGGAGGCGCAGAAGGAAGCCGCAAAAGGAAAAGCCAATTCCGAGAAATCTTATCAATGAGCTAGAACTACGTGAAGAAAAATATGAAGATGCGTGCGTTTCAATAGAGCAAATTTAGTTTCTAGTTTTTGTTTTCGGCACTTCTGTCCGCTCTTCTAATCGGTGCGTGCTGCTGTGCTGGTGTGTGTGTGATTGTCACCACGCCTACACGCACGGGAAATGGCAGCAACGGTTTACCAACGCCTCCACAGCGGCGGCAGTGCGTCGGCTTCCTTTCCAGGAGGAGCGGCCACAGGATCGGTAATGTCGGGATCTGCTGGTAACCCCTCCTCCTCCGCCCTGCTCAGCCACTCCCAGCTGACGCGCTCGCTGGAACGGATCCTGGAAGAAGCGCACTTTAGCGGCGAACTGATCCTCACGAACCGCAAGCTGAAGGACTTTCCCAAGACGGGCACCAAGTACGCGCTCACGGATACCGTTATAGCAGGTGTGTACCTTAATTAAACAGTGGAACTCCTGTGGGGTTGAGCCAATTAACACACAGGTGGCTTGGGGAAACATCTGGAGGGACAGGAATTACAAGACGGATAATTTATAGCCCTGAAAAGTTAGAAATATGTACAAGGTACATTTGTAGTCAATTTTATGGTTTTGCCGGCTTTATGTAGGTTGGATTTGCTTAAAATAATTATACCAGTTTAGTTAAGGATAATATTTTTAACGGGTATTTTGGTTATTATATATTTTCTATTACTATTCAGCAATAAGCGATTGTTCCTAGACTTATGGCTAAAAAAGCAGTCTGATTTTCTAGACACTTTACTCAGAAAAAACGTAAATAAATTAAAATTTCTCTATACCTCAGGTATTTTACGATAAGAACCTCAATTTTTATTATATTTATACAGTAATTTTAGCTACGAAATATTTGCAATATGAAACCTACCATGAATTTCAGCCACAAAATGCTTTAATTAGTTGACATTACAGAAAACTCGACTAGAGGGGGAAGTTTATACAGGTATTTCTCTCTTAGGGTGCGGCTCTGAAAAGAGGTGTGTTTTCTGTGTGTGCTAACCAAGTTTTCTTATCTCCGTTGCATTTGCGAATTTTCCTTTTGTTGCCAGATGAAAATCAATAATCTGCTGCAGCAGCAGCCGCCGCCGAGGTTCTCCCTTTTCAGCGACTCTCTTTCTCTCTCTCCTCCTAGTCGCACCCATCACCCCTCCCGCTTCCTCTCTTTATTCGCCTGCGCTCAAGGACAATAATTACCGCCATTTTCGCTCTCTTCCACTTTGCACTATCCCTGGGTTTTCTCCTTTTTTGCCACTGCAGCCGGCACGAAAATTTCGTCGAAGTTCAACCAACTTTCGTTTTTGTTAGGGCCAAAAAATATGCACCAGCGGGGAGAAACGGGAAATGGGAAAAGGGAAATACCAAAACCGAACCACCCCCGCCCAAACCCACCGCCCACAGGCGAACCCCGCCCCCTTTTACAGCTGCTGCTACCCTCGAACAGATGTTCTCGCATCGGGACATGTCTCTCATCGATTTTCACTTGGGTTTGTTGTATACACATACAGTGAACGCTCTGTAATGGGAATACTAGAAATATTGTACATTAAATCTATATCTTATATCATTAAAAACCTTCTTACTTTTTTCAATAACAATTAAAATGATAAAACCCACCGTTTTGTGCTGTTTCTAAAAGCAGTATATCTTCCTCATCATTATTTATAAATTGTTTATGCGAAGAATATATATCTCTCTGTACAGACTTTAACTTACAATTTATAATATAGCTTATATTCCCAACACCCCGATTTATTATAGCTTCACTGTAACGAGCGTTCACTGTATACATTTATTTCTGTATATGGATGGTGTATGGTTCAGGGGATTGGAAGTTAGTGAAGGGAATTATTTATTTTTGGATGCCAAAGATTAATTGTAGCGTGAGAGGCAGATAAAAATAAATTGTGTCATTAATTGAAAACTAATTTGGTAACATTTGACGCAGAGAATGTTATAAAAATACTCTTCTGTTTGTGAGTTAATCAATCATCCGTCAATTGATAATTACCAAAAATAAACAAAGCCGAAAATTTCAAAATATTTCTCAATTTGTTCGAGATTAATTCAATTGCTGAGATAAAATTGAATCGAAATGGAAAAGAAATCAGATAAACAAGTTTGAATGAATTTAATTAAATGGGAAACAGCTAAATCAGCGAAAAACATTGCTTTCGTTGAAAAGCAAATTCAAATAAAACGAAGCTGTGTAAAATAAACTAAAAATACTAATAAATCAACAATGTTCCTTCCCCTAACCTAGGAAACAACTTTTCAATTTCCTTTAAATTCCGTTTCGCTTCCTTTGCGTACGTGACTCTGTCTGGGACGTAAACTGCGACAGTCCGTGCGTCAGTCCGTGACTCGTGGTCACGCGCTATCAGCTCGAAATGGGGAAAATGCTGCCTTCTTCTTTGGAAAACCCTTCCCCATTTGGAGGCTCAAAGTGCTTCCGGTTTTTGGTTTATTTTTCGATGAAGTTTCTTGCGTTTTCTCACTCCCAATTGAGTCATCAGCTGCGAAGGCGTGACTAATTACTAATTAAAAAGCTGGATTTGGTGTGAACGAATGTGGTAGCGATAGGGGGTAATATAGATATGTTGTTGAACCCCTCTTTAAGGGTTAATCTTTGGGGAAAATATTTGTAAATACGGCCAAGCGAAAGAACCTCTACAAATTGCCTTTTCGAGAACAATAAAGCCACCCTCTGCGAAATGCTTGGGGAGGTATATATGTAGACTCTAAGAGGTGGCAACAGCTTTTAGCCCTAATGGCTGCAACCACAATGTGCCACACGAGCCAAGTTGCAAGGGTTTCGAGTTTCCAAGAAATCAATGAGTCTGTAAAGGAAAGCAAAGTCGAAGGAGAAGGAAAAAAAAAAGTGAAATACAACCATTTTTCATTTCTTTATTTGCACGCATGCTTTGCAACCCCCAAAATGGGAAATACATTTTATAAAAGGGAGAGGCGCCTGCCTGTCAGCATTTCCCGAAATCATTTGTTGTTGCGGCGGGCACTTCACCTCCAGCTCCAGCTCCCACTTCCACATCCATTTCTACTTCCCCACCCCCATCATTTTTCGCAGTGCATTCCTTTGGGGCATTTAATTAAGACGCGTGGCACGTAAATCAAACAGAACCATATACAAAAGCCTAGACAAAGGCCGTAAAAAAGAGTCGATCAAGAAGAGCGAAAAATCAACATGACAACGCTGCGGCAGGAAATTGTTTAAAATAATTGCAACGAAGAGGAAAAAAGCGAAAAACGGATAAAAATTGCAGCTGCCTCTCAGGCATAAATTGTGGGAAAAGAAGCCGAAGTCGAAGTAAGAAGGTAGCAGCAGCAGCAACAGCACAGCAGCTGCGCAGAGACAGCAGCAGCTGATTACAAGTGATGGCAACTTGGCTTTTATTGTGAAGGGGTTTCCTGAGTTTTAAGTCGGAGAATTAATTTATGAAAATATTCTTACAATTATATAGGTTCTATACAATCACAGGATAGGAAACCGTTTTTGTAAAGTTCCATTTACGTTCAGACTTTTTTTTTCAAAACTATGTAAATTTTTGTGTTTTTTAACCATAACTTTATGCTTAAAACCTGTCTCATAATTAGTATAAGGATTATAAATTCTAAAACCAAATACTTGACATTTTTTTATGGAATCTCGGCATTAATTCTCTTTTTGATTACCTTGAGAAATTTAATAAAGATTATATGTTATCGTACCATTATGTTTCTGGATTTGTAACCCCTGTTTTAATACCACTTTACACCACGCTGATACGTTTTTGTTGTGGCTGAGTGAAATGTCTGCCAAGTGACCGAGAAGAAGAAATCTTTTATGTTTTCGGGAAGTCAAAGTCCCGGCAAACAAAACAACATCAACAACAAACATGGAGCGCAGAGGGAAATGCTTTTGTCGTGTGTATCTGACGCGTATATACGTATTTGTTGTTTGTATTGTAAATATGATGGAGCATAAAAAGACAGCTAGTCTGCTTTTTTGTACTTTTATTACTATTTATTCTCTGTCTGCAGCAGACAAAAGAGGAAATGCGAGCGCCGCAGCACGTCGCTTATCTCCAGTGCCTCTCAAACTGCACGGTTCATGGCTTGAATGCGCAATGCTGAAAAAACGAGAAAAAGAATAAAAATTGAATACAAAGTGCAGCGGGAACGGAGATGGTATCGTGATAAAGTGTTTCCAGGAAAGATCGATAGTAGAATAGAATTACAGAAGAAATGGATACATCTGTGGAAGTGGATGGGCTGCTAATCCTATAAGCCGCTTAAATAGTACAACTAAGTGGAAGGCAGACTTGGTACTTAGGAAAGTTAAACTAATTTAAAGTAAGGAACAAAAAAAAAAAGCAACTCCGATGTGGTATAGTAATGAAAAGATCCCAAGAAAAGATGATTACGAACGATTTATACGAAGAGATCCTCTGGGAAACATCATAAATACTAAAGAATATAAAATTATATGTAAAACATCCATAATTTCATACTTGGTCTTCGCTTAATAATTTAAAATATGATTAAGACTTTCTTTAAATAATTTTGACCTTCAGAAGGAATTTTGTATATTCTATTATTTATTAAAAGATTTACAAACTCGACAGACACAACTGGCACACTCTTGTTTGGATTTTCCCACAATAATGAACTTTCTTATAGAATGCTTTTTGGTAAACAAATTATATTCAATGAGGGCGATACTATGTGTGTACACACAACAGCCGACAGCCGGAGCATATAGTTTACGTACCCCTTATATATTATATTCATTTCTAAATGCACCCTCATTGTGCCCATGCCCGGGTTAAAAATAGCAACAAAAATTATTCCAACGATAAAATGCAATTTTCTTGCCTTCTCTCGCTTGCTTATCGCGAGTTGAACGAACGACTTCTGCAATTAGATATAGCCGCACCAATATCCACATATATGTACATAATCTTGGCAACATCGAGGGCAATGCAAACTTGACACACATTAAGGCGAATTATGCATTGAGTCATTTTCATTAATTTATATGTCTAAGCATTATTTAGCGAACAGCCGGCCAGTTCTTCTGGCTGCTGAAATTGTTATTGTGCCAGTTGCTTAATTGCTGTGCACAGCACGCGCTCGTGAAAAGAGACGGAGAGAACAAGAAGATAGATCAGATTACAACCACTTTGAATACAGTAGGAACTCTATAGGGGGAAGAGAAAAATGCCTAATGCAATGTGTTAATTTACTTTTAATTATTATAATTAAAAGAGCCACTAGGCAACATGCGAAGTTATAAGCTTTGACTCTATTAAGACCTACTAAAAGTCCAATAAAAAATTTTGTATGTATAGTATTAAATATACATTTCTGAGCTTAAAAAATTGTCTAACTTCTTATTTTACAGACAAATTGAAGGTTTAGTTTATCCTAACAGAGTACTCTGTAAGGTCAAGATAGTAAATATACTCGTACCTTACAATATGCTCAATACATACTTCCTTGAATATTCATATCGAGTTACTACTATAAGACGTAAACCCGACTCATTTCTTTTTTATTGTTTTGATCTCTCTTCTGGCCTGTGTTTGTATTTACATTTGGAAATGTGTAACTTGAAAATCACAGCTGTTACACTTTGAATTTGGAAGAAAAACATTCATCAGCAGCGTCGGCAAACAAAACAGAACATTTTTAAGCTGCCTCCAAATATTTTCAATATTTGTTTTCTTAGTTGTTTACACTTGGCCAACACAGACTCTTTGTGTTTGCCTTGTGATTAAGCGAGCATGAAGAACGAACAGGATGGCGAAGAAAAAGAATTTCTACGCGAAATTTTACTGTCTAAAACAAACAACTGGAGCAGACTTTGCCAGAAGAGAAAAAAAGGTTGTGTGTTTGTATTTGAAATTAAATTGAGAATCAGAATCAGACTGATACCATGTCTGGGTGTGTATAATGTGTGTGTTTGATTGCTTCCAGCTTTCAATATCAGAAAGTAATCAATCGATGGCAGCAAGAACCAAGCGTGAGTTTCCATATTATTTATTTTGATTAGTTCGAAGTGCGCACATAGTTGGGACATTGCCCTATATATGAAAGTGATCTCAAGTGGTCCCAGTGTAATTTCATCGAGTTGAATAAATAAATAAATAACAATTTTATGGCCAAATTGTTGACTTTGAGAATTCCTTTCGAGAGCTCAAAATGTTTTGACTGCCTAAGTAGATTCTGGGAAATATTTTATGGGATTGGTTTCGGTTTGTTGCCATTTGTTGTTTATGCGGAAGTTAGGGGATTTGGTTTGAGATCTAAGCACTTTTAATTACTTTATAAATTATATATCTCTTCGGTTTATTCTTGGTTTGATACTGAAGACCTTAGCTATATTCCAATAGTATTTCAATGACCTTTCTTGTGACCATTTTTACATTCTTTGACGCACAGATAAACTTTTCTATTTCCTCCTTCCTCTATAATGACTCACAATTTCGACGCCCCACTCTAGGCCCACCATTTCAGCAATAAAACTCAAAGAAATTAATTTCAATAAATCCATCAATCGAATCCACTGTCCCTCGATGGCTGCCCCTTCGTTTGCCAATATTAATGAACGGACATGTAGTGGCGTCCGCATCGCCACTCATATTCGGCAAAGCCAAAAAAATACAAAAATTATTTAAGAGCCGAAGCCAAATAAAGTGTGGACTGGTTGGGGTCGCTGTCTCTGTGGGCACGTGCTCCCAGCTCTATCGCTGGAGAAGCCGTCGCCCACATGGCTAGACGAGAGATGGGAGAAAGAGTGGAGAGCAGGCGGGAAAAAGAGCAAAGCTCCATTTGCCAATATCGTAGGAGAGCCATCAATTTAATTTTTCGTTGCTTCCGGACTGAGCCCACGCCCTTCAAAGTCCAAATGCCAGTCAATGTCTGCCATATGTGTCCCTTTTTTTATGCAAGCCAAAGCATTTAAGCTAATGGGTATGAAGGAGGAGGATGAACTATATACAAAGTAATATCCATAAAATATGTTAAAGGTTTATACTTGAGATACTTTTAGAGGTATTGGAAAGTTTGTATTGAAATTGACACTGTAAGAATTATGGTTTCTGTTATCTATACTGCATTTTAACCTGCATTTTTCGATAAGAATTCTATCTATATTTATGACCCGAATATGTGCTATAAATTATAGTTTGTGAATATCTTATCAAGCATTCCACTTGCACCATTTTGATAATATTACCTCTTATCAATGTTCAGCTGGCTTTGTAAAAATGTTTGAAATAATTTCCTAAAGTATCTATTTGTTAACATATTGCAAATATATTCCATTAATTGGAGGTAATCAGGCTATCTTTACTTTTTTACTTTGAAAGAAGCTTTTATGAAGCTATGGCTGTTAATTTTGAGTTTTGCTTTGTACAAACTATTATCTCGCATTTAATTATTATTATTACCCCAATTATGGCATGTTTGTCTTGCATATATTACTTCAAAGGAGTCATAGCTAAGTCGATCCCTGGCGTTGCCAGCTTGTTCCACTTACATCATCATCTCGCTCCATTGTCATGCGTGTCTGACTCCAAAATGTTGACTTTGGGCGTTGCTACAATCCTTGTCGGTTTCAAATCCCAGGCCGCACCCTTTTGACTGGCGGCGGCTTTTTGGGATAAATGCCGGCACTTTGGTTTGAGGACAATTTCTGCAATATTTATGACATTATGCGGGGCCTCAGGTGGGGAAAATAAACTGAAAATTAAAAAAGAAAACAACAGCAGTGATGGCACTTTGGTTTTTTGCGCCGCGTCAAGCAATTTGATTTATTTGGCGAGACGTAAAAAACACATTTTCGCCTGTCGCACTGCGTTGAAGTTGGCCAAAAGCCAGCTGGGAAAAAGAGAGAAGGATGCGGGGAATTAGAGTGGAAACTCTTGGAAAATTGCCAGTGAGAGCAAAGCGGAGCAGAGCAGAGCAGGTGTGTGCGGCTAGAGATGAAAATATCCATTCGTCACGGAACAGGTTCAAAGTACAAAGTCGCTACTTGTCCTATATTGATGGCTCCGCTTCGGGGAAATCCAATTTCCGCATCCGCATCCTCGAGGACAACTTTTCAACTCTATACCGCCTCACACCCAGCGTCATTGGCCGCCTAGGGTTTATTCAACTTGTCAGGGTGCAAGAAAAATGGAATTTATGCACTCTGGAAAATAGATTATAACTAAATTTGTTTTATGGAAACATTTACTTAATATTTATTATAATAATTCAATCAAATACAAGTTAATGAATGTAAGAGATTTATTTAATTACCAGTTTCAAAGACCTTTTAGTACCAGAACTATTTAATCTTTTTCTATAGCTGCCTAGAACAGCTATAGTTTTTCTCTGGTGTACAGCCCCGCCAGCATTGTATGTTGCATCATTGTGAGCTCATATAGTATGCAACATCATCAGCAGCGACTCCCCATGTGGCAGGTTAATGTCTAGAAGCTACCGAAGTCAAGCTCCCATTCATTCAACGCCTTTGTCCTGGCGACTCTCGGGAATATAACTTATGTCTATACAATGACTAGTCTTGGAGGCACCACCAGCCCCAGCACTCAGTGCGTAAATCACATCCCGACTGTCGCCAGTTTGCCGCCAGTTAGTCAGTCAGTCTTTCAATCAGTGTAGCCAGTTTTCTGGCCGCGCAATTGTTCACTTCTGGTTTTTACTGTCCAACTTGCCAGAAGTTGCGTAAAATTGTGGAGAGGTGTAAAGCGGAGCCAGACTGGTCCGCGGTTCGTAAATTTTTACGATACAGCTATTAAGATACCCCAAATTCATACGCACTGTTTGCCAAAGTGCTTGAACTACTTTAGAAACTTGAAGTATAATCATTAAGTTCGGAAAGTTGAACATACTTTTTGTACTGCCTTGGTTGTTATTTTAATTTAAATTGAGGTGAAGTCAGAAGTCTGGTTTCCTCTATATATAGACAGGTTCCACCATGAGCAACTCTCTAATTTTCCACGTATTTGGCTTACATTTTCATATAACTTTTTCCAATTGAAAACATATCAAGTAACCCAAGGAGTTTATAACAAAACTCGCACTCGTAACTCATATTCCAAGTCTAAACTGTTCAAAGTTAATTCCGTAGTTCTATCAGCAATGAGATTTCGACCGTTGCAAAGGGTTTGGCCTCGGCGCCCCTTGAACGTTTTTAGTATCCGCCTTTCTGGGATTGTTTCCAGTGGGTTACTATATTCTCATGGCGAAGGTGCTGCCGGAGTTGCTGGACTACGGCACCGCCGGCTACATATTCCTCTGGCTGCTGGGCCTGTTCCTCTTCACAAACCTAATGTCCAACTACGTCATGTGCATGCTGGCGGATCCCTCCATTGATCCGAGGACAATGAGGAGGCTACTGGAGCGGGAAGGAACCATAGGGACTGGACCGAGTGCGATAAGTGCGGAATCTGGGCTCCACCGCGATCTCGTCACTGCAAGGTCTGCGGCATTTGTGTGCTGAAGCGAGATCACCACTGTATCATCACCGGCTGCTGCATCGGCCATGGGAACTACAGATACTTTGTATACTTTCTCTTCTACTTGATGATCTCCACACTGATCTCCTTCGTGGCCAGTCTCGTTTTTATCCATTTGCTGCGCGGTGGCAGCTACAAGTTCGTTTTGCTACCCACTGGATCATTAATGGAACGCAAAACTTTAATGGCCTTGAGAGATTGAATTTATGGGAAGTATTGGCAACAATAATACCCGGCACTTTCGAGATCGTATTCGGAGTACTCTTCGCTTTGATAACGGTCATCCTTTGCTGTTCTATATATTTTCTTTATGAGCTGTGGCCCGTCTTCAAAAGCGGTGCGACCTGTTACGAGTTCAAGTCGAATGACTTCACCTTTGATCGCGGTGTGCGCCTGAACCTCGAGATGATATTTGGCAGACGAATGAACTGGACCTGGATCTCGCCATTCATTCCCAGCCAGCTGCCCAACGATGGCATCCATTGGCTGCCCAGAGATGAAGATTCCGGCGATTGGAACTGATATGATTTCGATAACATTTAATACAGCTTTATAACAGAAGAATTGGGATTAAAATTCAGATATTCAACTATCGGATTCATATGTTGTCTTATTAAATCTTAGGTTTAAGGAAGAACTAAACTATTATGTCATTTTCCGAAACACAAAAACACATACACTTCCAAGTGCTTCATTTTTAGCAGCCCACAGAAATTCCTTAACGAACTAAATCTCTTTCGTTCTATCTCGATCTCCCAATTTACGAAAATTTCTTAATGTTGCATTTTCCTCGCCTTTTTCCCGAAACTTTACGCACAATTTAATGTTGATTACGCTCTGCCGTCTTTGTGCTGCTACACACAAAACAAAATTATGTATGTTATTTAAATAACAAACAATGGGCATATAAAATGTAAATCCTTTTAAATAATTTAAGTTTTAATAATTTTATGTCAGTTCTGTTTTTAAAATAAAATCATTATGTGTTTTAAAATAAAAATCAGAAAATAATGATTATATTATGAGTTTATTTTTTTTTATTATAAAATAATCATTATTCTATAAGTACTAAAGCAAAACTTATGAAATAATGATTTTTTTTTTTGACAAATAATAAAACTCATGAAGTAATCATTATTTTGTAAACAAAATAAAAACTAAAAAATAATATTTGATGTTTATAATATTGCTTGAAAAAAACTCGATCCAATATTTCTTAGTTTTTAAAACACTAAATAAACATGGAATATACCTAATTTTTCCCGGTGTATCTCTTCCTGCTTTGTTTTGTTGGTTTATGCATAACCCGCTGTGAGACCACGCCCCACAAAGTCGCAGTTTTCGTTCTGTTTGCGCTCATTTCGCATGCAAATTCATTTAGTAAATTAATTGCTCACTCCACGCACTTGCCCACTTTTGGAATTCTCGCGGGATTTCCGAAAAGGGGTACATGGGGTTACTCTTCAGGGCTTTAATTTACCAGATTTATAAATTTATATTTATGGGGATAAAGGTAATAAAAATATGCTAGCTTTAATTTAACTTTAAGGAGAGAGAGAGAGTTAGGAAAAATAAAAATTTTATTTGCATTGAATAAGGTAAATATAAACATAATTGCCAATAAATAAACAATAAAACAATAAACATAATTGCCAAAAATCCTTAAAAATAAACCTTATATCCAAGGGCATTTACAAGTCGATTCCCTCGTTAAGTACGTTCTTTTGTATAATTTGTACTGGTGCTTCGGAATGGGCCGAATCAAATTGCCGGAGATTGAGGTCAGGCGCTCCACTGTGGCGTGGAGTGGAAGTCGTAATTGGAATGGGAATAAAAGTGCGTGTCAGATGGCGCAGGGCTTGGGTTCACTCCCGCTGGACTCGCAATTAATGTATTCCCTCTGCTTCCGCTTACAGATCTTTCCCGGAATCGATTCTGCGAGCTGCCCGAAGAAGTGACGACGTTTGCCTTCCTGGAGACGCTGCTGCTGTACCACAACACGATACGCAGCATTCCGGAGTCGGTGAAGCAGCTCTCGTCGCTGACTTACTTGGATCTCCGCAGCAATCAGTTGTCCTCGCTGCCGCGCGAGATATGTTTCCTGCCCTCCAGGTGCTGCTCGTGTCCAACAATCGGCTGTCCACTCTGCCGGATGAAATGGGACGATTGGATCAGACGCTGACCGATCTGGATGCCTCGTACAATCAGCTGGCCAACTTACCCGCCCGCCTGGGGAGCTGAGATCCCTGCGTTCGCTGTCGCTGAGGAGCAATCACCTGATGTATCTGCCCAGGAGCTGACCTGTCTGAGTCTGGTCTCGCTCGATGTGAGCAACAACAGGATCGCTAGTCTGCCGCTGGAGATACGGCACATGGCCACGTTGGTGGAGCTGCAGCTGGAGAATAATCCGTTGACCTCGCCGCCGGCTAGTGTGAGTCTTTACTTTTCCCTTAAATATTATTAATTCCCAACTAATCATCCTCCTTAAATCCCTAACAGCTCTGCATGCGCGGCCTGGTGCATGTTTTCAAGTTTCTGGAGACGCAGGCCACCAAGGATGAGAAGGGCTCCCGTTCGGGTGGCAACTACGATGGATACACCACACTGCGGCGTGCGCCTCGCCACAATTCGAGTGGAAATGTTCTCGAAGCCAGCACCACTGGCAGTGCCAACCAGCGAAGGCATCAGGTCGACTCGGGATACAGCACCAGCGATGGCCTGGACAAGCGCTGGTCGCACGATGTTCCAGCCAAGTCCAAAACAGACTCGCCGCTGCACTGCATATCCACTTCGGCGGCTGCCACTTTGCCCCGGACTCTGCCGAGTGCGGTTCACTCGCATGCGGATCTGATGGATGCATCCCTCACCTCCAGCACCAGCACCATTGTGGATGAGAGCCTCACCCTGAGTCCCACGGCCTCGCCCTGCAAGCTAAGCTATGCGCACTCGAACAGCTCCAGCAATGGATCCTCGCCGGATCAAGACGAGGACATCATGCTGGACCATCAGGAGCGCACAGTGCACGCCACCAATGGGAAGTCCGGCAAGAGTCTGGGCAATATTCAGACCTACAAGTGAGTAAACTATTCTGGGGCTTAAATTATCAATAAACGATACTTTCCTTTTCCAACAGGGAGTACAAGGAGGCCCTGAAGCAGCAGCGCAACCAGGAGATGAGCGTCTACAAGCAGAAACACCCGAATGCCAACCATAGTCCCAACGATGACGAGGACCTCTCTCCGCCGCCGTCGAGCCTCTCGAATGGCTCATCGTCATCGAACACACTGCCAAAGTCCATAATGAAACAGTCGAGTCTGAACCAGAACAGCAACCAAAATGGCCACAATGGGAACGGAAACGGAAGTGGAAACGGGAACGGAACGGAGTCGATGATGTTGTCATACCAAAGAAACCCATCCAGAAAGTGATACCCTCTCGCAATACGGAAATAAAGCCGGCATCTTCGTCTGGCATTCCCTCGGCCGTTTCCTCGGATTGTTTGGGTTACGTGAAGCCGCAGAGTCCCATGAAAAATGGAGCAAACAAATTCAATACGTCCAATGGTGGCGGCAGCGGTGCTCCAACTGCGGGTATAGCCACCAGCACCACCATTAAATCGCCCGTTAGCTCCACCACAAAGCTGGGCACGGTGAAGACGCATCGATCGGTGACCTGGAACCATGACATTCCCGCCGAGAAGCTGAGCTTTACCATGCGGCGGGAGTTTGATCGCCAGCGGGAGGAAACGGAGCTGATGTCGCAGCTGAGGAGTGTAAGTGTTATGTTTATGGAATGGAAACTATAATTTTATAAGATTAAAGATGTTAGCTTTAGCTTTCTTTATTTTGAATTGACTTATTAAAGTTATTTGAAGGGTATATCCCGAGTAAGCTTGCATTCCTCTCAAAAATTACAGGAGAAACTCTTATAAATTTAAAAATGTTCTCTTTTAGATCATTGAAACGCGTTTGAAAATGACACTGCCTGTGGATATTGCGTCGGCTCTAACCGACGGCGTTATACTCTGCCATTTGGCCAACTATGTGCGTCCGCGTTCAGTGGCCAGCATACATGTGCCATCGCCCGGTGTGGTGAGTGTGTTTTGGTTCAATTTTGCCAAGATCTTCGTAGTTGCTAATTTTTCTTATTTGTTTTACAGAACAAGTTAACCATGGCCAGGTGTCGCCGCAATGTGGATAACTTTTGGAGGCATGTCGTCGCATTGGCGTAGATGAGGTGAGTAAATGGGACAATTTAGTCAAATAAATCATTATTCAAGAAATACAGTGCTTTTCGGAACTTAAATATGGCCTAATTAATGAAATTTTGAGATTATCTTAGAGAATCCTCGTTGTAGTTCCTTAAAATTTTATTAAATAAAGAAATAAAAATTGTTTGCTCTTAAAAACATTAAGTTTTCTTTTAAAGACAGATTTTAAAATAAATAATTGCTAGTTCTTGCCAATAACCAAATGTTTATGAATTAAAGTGCCAAAATCTGAATCTAAATTTAAAAAATTACATTTTCAGCAACTAAAAGGCTAAGAATTTTTTATTTATTGATAAACCGACAATCTAAGCTTATGAATTGCACTGTATTCTAAAAAAATATTATTTTAATTTACTTATAGTTATTGTGTAGCTTCATAAGGTTTAAGGTGGCTTTGGTTAAAATTCTTTTACATGCTGAGTGCTTTCTCTCCATTTGCTTCTCTGTCCTAGACAAATGTAGTTTAGTTTTAAGTGTTAAAACCCCCAAAGTCCCCACAAAAATACACACTTAAAGACACATACACACACCTCACACATACAAAACACACCTTTCACAAATACAAACAAGAAACTGATGCATCTGTTATTGGTGTTGGTTGCAGGAGTTGATTTGCTCCTGTGAAGATGTTGTGCCAGATAATGAGCCGCAATTGCCACGCGCTGACGATGACTATGATGCTGATGTGTATGTGAAAGATGATGGCAACAACAGCTGCACGAGCAGCCACAACAACAGCAACAGCAGCAGAAGCAGCAGCAATGATAATCATAACGATAATGATGATAGAGTGCCCAATGCATTGGCCCTACTGCGCACGGTGTCCGCTCTGATTGCCCTGGATGCGAATCCGCTTCATCAGCAGCTTCATCATCATCATCATCTTCAGCACTTTGAGCAAGAGCAAGAGCAGCAATTCACTGAGCCAACCATAACCTGCAGCCAACAGCAAGAACAGATGTTGCAGTTAGAGCATGTTTTGTATGAGAATGGCCAGCCGAGGGCTGAAAATGATGATGGGGTTGAGGATCGCAATGAGGATGGCGGCAGCAAGCGGCAGCAGCAACTGGCGACAGTGGGTCAAATGTTTCTGAAGGCCAAGCAAAAGACCTATGAGAAGATCAAGCACAATCTGCTTAGTGCCCATGGTCAGCACAGCTTTCAGGCGAACAACAACAATCGCATGCTGCACACGATTGTGGAGAATGAGCACGATGTGGCCGCCGCTGGACCGGCGGGACATTATCAAATCATAGATGAAAAGCAGGAGCAGCAGCAGGAGGATACGGACCATGAAGCTAGCACCGACCTAACCACCAAGGAGGCAATCAGCAAGCGGATCGAGTTCTTCGAGCAGCAGAGGAATGGCAAACAGAAACTGGAGGTCTTCAGCATCTATTTGCCCAAGGAGAAGGACAAGCAGCAGCTGGAGCATAAATTAAAAGCCAACGAAGCTGGAACTTCAATATTATTAAAGCATGACTCCCACACCCTGACCGTGATCCTGTCGTGCGTTTTTATAGCCACCTTCCTCTGGCTGGTCTTCTTTCCGCTGCCCGGCTAAGCTTTATATTATATTTTGCCTTTGGTTTGCCAGTAGAGTTAAGATCAAACAAAAAGAGAATTAGAGCCGCTTTTGCGCTTTTCTTTCCACTTTGGTAGTGAGTTCTTGAGGCTGCTTCTTTATTTACCGCTTATTTAAGGCTTATAAACCCCTATTTATGATGTACTCTCTATAACTAAAATTTAGAGCTAAGAAGGACACAAACACAGGCAACTTTTGAGGCATTTAAATTGAGAGACAACCCAAAGACTTTGAACTTGTATGGCAGCTTGGTTGGACTTTGGGGTATGCACAATTGAGAATAGGAAATCTTTACTATATCTTAATAGTAAAAAATACAAGAGCTCTTTTGAGTCTGACGAGTCAACCTGAAGTTCCTTTGAAAAATATTTTCTACATTTATTTCCTTTATATAAAATATTCGTTTATTTATGAAGGAATATCCTACTTTATTTATCTTTCTATTTATAAGTATCGATAGAAATATCATCTTCATTTATGACTTATCATCAAATATATTAAATATGAATTATCCTTTACTTGACTTACATAGTTACCTTTAATCAACCGCAATTGTGCATACCCTGAAGGTAAATTCTTAGAAAGAGTATTTTATACTAATCACCCCCATTTAATCACATATTCCTAGTTCAAGCTATATTGAACTCTAAATTGGATTAAGGATTTACACAAACATTTCGACGACATTTTCATTTTCACGTGAACTGAACTGAAAAACAAAAATACATTTACAATACGCTTTATTTCATTATATTTGTATTACAACGAAACTAAACGATTTAAGTTCCGATTTTAACAAAGAAGACAAACATGAATTATATTACTTATAGTTGTAGGTAGAGGATACAATATATATATAAAAGTTGCTTAACAAACAGAGGAAGAAGGCAAAGAGAATTGTTACAGTTTGATGGGCAATGAAGGAAGTTGAAGTTGTATGGTTTTACTTGAAAGCAGGGACACTCTAAATAGTTGTAGAAAAGCGTGAAATAGTTAATAGAAATGATAACAAAATAATAATAAAAGCCAATCAATGTACCAATTTCTGAAGAACCAAATCAAACCATTTTGCAGCTAGTATCAAACTTAATTCATTCATTTAAAATATACAAATATTCATTCTTGATGTACTTTCGATGTACAAATAAAATGTGTCAAAGAAAATTATATAACAAATAACAGCACCAGTTTTTTAAAGAACATCTCACACACTTTTTGTACACAATCTTACACGATAAAGACCTCTAATACGAAAATATAAAATCACAAAATAGTGCCTTTGACTGGAGGATCTTCGTCTACAGCCTAATCTGTATCTCCTCACTCTTCTCGAAAGCAATAATTTCCAAGAACTGTACGCCTTTCTCTTCCCCTTTCTCATTTACAATTAAGTTTACGTAACTAAACTTCAATTTGTGCTAACGAACATTCCTAACATTATTATAAATTGTAACCAAACATTATTTAATTAACTTAAGGCCCTAAAAATTGTACTTAAACGATGAAATCCCTAATGAAAGCTAATCAAATTTCTCCAAGAAGCACAATCTCAAACTCTCAGAAAGTAAATAAGATAAACATACATATATTTATCTAGCGTCTAAAATCAGAAATATATATATTTTGTCTAACAAAATTATTAAAGTGAAGAGAGACAGCTATATATGAAATGAAAAACGTAATCAGTCATTAATTTTTATAAGAAACAAATATTTAACACCCGAAACATACATCTATACAGAACATACAAAACAAAACATATAAATCTAAACCCAAAAATAAAGTTTAAAGCCAAAATAGAAGTTTGTCCGAATTCCATGCATTTACTCCAAAACCAAAAGAGAAATAAACATAAATGAAAACTGTTGCATTTAAATTTAAGCACAAACTGTCAACTAAGCGCTATATATACATACAAGTGAAATCAAATGAGAAATATATATGGGAAATATACCAAAATGTACGTTTAAATATTTCGCGCCGTTAAAGTTACAGTTTGGGAATGTTGTGACTTTGCTAAGATGGTAAACACAGCTAAGGGAAATTTCTTCCTAGCCAAGACATATACCAGTGGCTTGCAAACTGTGGGTAGCTGGGAAATTAATGTAAAAAATTCGAAGTAAAGAAAACGATCAAAGGAGAATAATAATGAAATGGAAAATCAAAATAATAGTAAAAAATTAATTTAAAAAAAGTGTCTTAAATGGTAATGTCAAGTTTAGTTAGTAAAGTCAATTTATAACAAATTTAATCATATTTAATAGATGAAATAATGCATTGAAATTCCATATAAAAATTAGAGTATTATGGAAAGAAGAAAGTATATTACAGTTTTATAATATAATTTGAAAGACATGTTGTTTTTCAAAATTATCGCTTCCATTCACGATTTACAAGTAATTAGCTTTAATATTTTTCCATATTTTTCAAATAATTTAATGATTATATATAGAATACAAAAATTTAAAAAGTTCTGCAAATATTTCGTATCCTAACTTAAATTACAATTTCCTCTACGACTTCTCCTTTGATCGCCTGCTGCTGAGGAAAAGGAACAACAATTGTGTGAACCGAATTGAAAATTAAAATGTAATCCATTTGTAAATCTTATTTTTGTAGAATCTAATTTGCTGTGCCGCCGACGTGCTGGAGGGCAAGGGCGCCGTCCAAGTGGCCATCACAGTGGGCGAACTTTTTCGGCTGCATGGAAATGGCGGCTGTGGCAGTGGAAACAGCAGCGGAGCTGCCACGCCCACCAAATCGCCAACCAGAACGACACGTGCCACAATGTCGCCGACGCCATTGGCTTAAAATCCGAGGGCTTGGACTCCCGGGACTCCCTGGATAATCCTGGCAAAATGGGTTTCCCAATGGCCGCCGCCGACGCCGCCGCCGCCATATACACTTACATCAAATACATGACAAAAATGTATGATTTGTTGATATTTCCCTCACACACAACACGACCAACACTCATTTTTCTAGGTTTGTAGTTCATTTATGTAAATACACAAATACACTCAAAGAAACCAAAATACAAAGTACACAAAGCAATCGAACACACTTCGATACAATTGCAATTGCAATCCACACGAGTCACGAAGCCCGAATTATTTATGCGATTTTTTTATTTGTTCTGTGCTACGAATTTGTTAGAACTTAGATATATTTATGTGCTATAATCGCCAGTTTGTTTATTTGTTATTATGTACTTTCCATTGTCACACCCACACGAGCGAATTAATCGGGCCAGAATTTAGCGAAGCGACTAGCGATTAATTGCATATTGAATACTGTTTTAAGTATGAATCACATATGAGAGCATCCAAAAATTAAGATATATTGCGAGCATATACACGGCAATTATTATTATTATGGCATATTTATTATGTAGCTTAGCTGTAGGTCTACGATTAACTGTGGTAATTCATTTTCTACCGGCGCTGCACCATTTCTACGAATCGAATTGTATTTAGACCCCTAAGTCTATAATTATACAAACCATTATATATATCAAATAAAAGCTGAGAAAATTTGTCATACGTACAACTATTGGTTTCTTAATCATTCCTTCCCTTTTTCGCCCGATCCTGCGCTCAAAGAAAAAAAATGGCAAGCAACTGTCAACAGCTGCGGCCAAACAACTGAAAGTGTTCTTCTGTAGTTCCCCATAATTTGCATAATGCGCCAAGCAAACAATTGACTTTTAACGGGTGCGGGGTGCCAGCGGGTGTAGTGGCAAGCGGAAGCAAAACTGTTCAAGCGAAAATTAAAAACACTCGACACACATCCGGCAATTCGTTCCAACAGCTGCTCCCCTTCCTTCGGCAGCCATTTTCGGTAAGTGAAATGTGCGGCAGGCTAACTACCAGAGACACCAAAAGAATGAACGCAACAAACTATTTGCAATGTTTAAAAATGTATTAAAAATTGTGATTCCTTGCGAGGAAAAATTAAATATAACGGTAGAGAAACAAATAATGTCCTTTATTTGTGTTAAAAAACAATGAAAGGGGAGCAATATCAAAATAAATGTGGTTTCCCTTCCCGTACATTTCTTTAAACTTAACCTTTATGTTTTAAAAAATAGTAAATTTAATACATTTTTGCCTGTTTAATGCATTTAACCCTGTTTATGTCTGATTATGCATTTTAATAACAAAATTATTTATCTGTTCTTTTAAAAAAGTTATTAATTGAGAATTTACATAGGTGTTACCCCTTGAGGCCATTAGTTCCTCGGCCGTATCATCATCACCGCTGTTTTTAACGGTTCATCAAATCCATTAAAGGTATACCAGTGTAAGCCGTTATACTTCAAGTCATAAACGCCAGCCAAGTTGCTAAATAAAAGTAATTTCGGTATTGATTAAGAACAGAACAGGGCATTTGACGCCTACCTTTTGTTGCAATAACGATACCACCAGGCACCTGATAACCGTTGAGCGCAGTGAATGCTGTCGTGAATGTCGTTGTCGCGGTCCCTGGTGGAAAATTGCATTCCCTTGTGGTGAGTGAGTGAATCACCGGCGGTGCCAGAAAATGATCCCACCGATTCCAAGGTGTAATTCTTGGCCTCATCCCCAACCCGGAAATCGTCGTATCTCGCATAGCCGTGCATTCCTTCAGAATCCTCCATGAGAACCAGAAGTTCCTGGCGCACCGATGAGGTCAAAACATGTAGTTTGTCCAGTCCCACGAAGTATTCACCTTCCACTTGACCAAACCCCTTCTTGTAGTCCTTCCATTCGCGGTAGAAGTCCTCGCTGCCATCGAGTCGTCTCAAAATTATGGTCCACCCGCCGTCATGACTCTCCTGATCACAGGCCACCTTAAAGGGTTTCTGACTGAACTCGGGCACTCGGATCACAGTAACCCCGCTCTTTTGCGATTCCTGCAACGCTTCGTAGCAATTTGCGGGATGAGGGCCCGTGTCGGGCTGGCAAGACTCCTCCAGAAGATCTGCCTGGCGTTCTTGCTCCGCACTAGTAATCGCATTTAAATAAAAGTAATTACAGAAACTTAAATAAAAATGATTTAAACAGTTACCGTACAACAGCCAACTCCGAGCTTAATGCTGCTAAATTGTTACATATCGATAGAATAGTACACAATTCGTTATTATTTTTGGTTGTCAAAGCAATTAGATCCCTTGAAGAAGATCCGTCTAGAATATTTGCCTGACGCTCTTGCTCCGCACTATTTATGGAATTTCAATTATTGTAAAAAAATGTTATATTTTTTATATTAGCAAAATATTCACCGCACATCCTCCACTTGGGATCTTATTACTGCAATATTGTCACATATCGACAAAAGACTACATACACCGTTTGTATTCTGAGCGGCAAAACTATTTGAAATTAATAATAAGAAAATTAGACCCAGCAGCATCTTGACTTGTCTTAGAGAGTTTAAGGACTGAGGCCCATTTTTAAAATGGTTGCTCTTTAAATACTTTTCTTGCAATGTTCCTATCTAAGCGCATGCTATATTCATAAAACTGAATATTATCTGGATATGATAAGACATCATAAATGATAACAATCCGTTTAATGTAAACCGTTGTAGATTTAAGGTACTTTCCCTTAATATTTTAAATATTTTTTAAAAACAATTTTAAATTATCAATCAACTCTTTGGAAGTATTTCCCCGTGGTAAGTGAGTTTGTTGACGAATTTATGAATAACAGAGAAAATATCATCCCAAACAGCAAGATGGCTTAAAAAAAAGAGGTTAAAGACTTATAATGCTTTAAGTAAATGCCAGTATCTAATCTAGTTATTTTATTAGTTCATTAGAAAAGGTATTTATTCAACATTTGCAGACTTGAAGGCATTATATCTTGGCCGTATCATCATAATAGCAGTCTTCAACGATTTAGTATAGTTGTATACGTATTGTTCATTCCAGTTTAAGTATCCTTCATACGGCGAGTTACTATATACGGCCGCCAAGTTGCTAATTAAGGGGAAAAACAGATTAAAAAAAAAAAAACATAATATGGGACTCAAAACCTACCTATCATAGCAGGAACGGTACCACCAGGCACCCGTAAAATATTCAGCACAGTTCGCGTAGTTAAGGTCGTTGTCGCGATCTTTGGTAGAAAACTGCATCTCCAAGTGATATGCAAGCGCGTCGCCGGCGGTGCCAGAAGAAGATCCCAGCGATTCCAAGGTGTAATTGTTGGCTTCTCCCCCGACCCTGAAATTATCGTACATCTCATAGCGATCTCCTGCGTCATCCTCTACGACGACCAGAAGTTCCTGGCGCTCTGAAGAGCTCAAAAAATGCAGTTTGTCCAGTCCCACGAAGTATTCACCGTTCACTTGGCCAAAGCCCTCTTTGTAGTCCTTCCATTCGCGGAAAAAGTTATGGCCGCCATCGGTTCGCCTCAAAATTATAGTCCATCCTCCGTTCTGAATCTTCTGATCGCAGGCCACCTCAAAAGGGTTCTGGCTGTACTCGGGGACACGGATCAGAGTAACCTCGCTCTCCTGAGGTTCATTCAACGCTTCGTAACAATTTGCGGGATAGGAATCTGTGTCCGTCTGGCAAGACTTCTCCAAAAGATCTGCCTGCCGTTCTTGCTCTGCACTAAAATTTGCATCCAAATATAAGTAATTAAAAAAAGTTTTAATAAATATTTGCTTAAATATTTACCGCACGGCAGCCAATTCTGAGCTTAAAGCCGCTAAGTTGTCGCATATCGATAGAATAGTACACAATTCTTTATTATTTTTGCTGGTTAATGCAATTAAGTCACTTGCGTGGTTAGGAGAGCTCTTTGATGTTAAAGTACCCTCCAAAATATTGGCCTGACGCTCTTGCTCCACACTGTTAGTAAAATATGTATCATTATAAAAGCTCGAACGTTTAAATTTTTATTGTTAAAGTATTTACCGCACATCCGCCACTTGGGCCCTTATATTTGCAATATTGTCACAAATCGACAAAAGCGAACATACTTCGTTTGTATTTTGGATGGCTAAACTATTGGAAATTAACAACGGAAGAATTAGAACTGACAGCATCTTGTCTTGTAACAGAGAGTTTAAAGACTGAGCAAAAATTCTGAACAAAAAGACAGAAAACACATTTATTTCCTTGTTTTGCGCTGTTCTTATCTAATCTCTCATTTTTTTGGTACTCTTGCAAAGGGTATTATTGTGTTAGACATTTGTTTGTAACTTAAAAATCTGAATATAGTGGTCGAGAAGGATGATACTTTTAAATGTACTAAATAATAATTTAATAATTATATTAAATAAGATAGGATAAGGGTACCAAAGGATAAATTCCTCTATTCATAATTTAAGGTATTTCGAAAAATTCCATACTTCAATGTTTTTCCTAAAATATTTAATTATATTTATAAAATTATTTATATTATATACAAAAAAAAAAAACATAAATATTTTATATTAAAAAAAACGTACCTTCTTGCTCTTTCACAGTCTTGATGAAATCTTAATGAAATTAGTTTTCCGGTCTTATCAGCGCACTTAAAAGCTCCATTAAAAGTAAACAATTGGCCATAAAGGCCTGCCAAGATTCTAATAGATAAGGAATTTAGCAAGAATTGAGCGAGGCCAGAATGAATTTATTGACGCCAAGAACTTACCTATTTTTGCAGTAATATTTTCACCAGGCACCAGTATAAGTATGCCAAAGAGATAACCGAGTAAGTCACCAGCGCTCCCAGAAGCAGGGACTTCCCAGGAACTTGTGTTAAATTTCTGACCTCATCGCTGACTTTAATGTTGTCTTAAAGTTCGTATCGTCCACCATTATAACAAGGCATACCTCAAAGGGGTTTTACTGTACTTAGGATACTAACAGCTGGCTTAAAGGGAAGTGGGTACATAAAAACCCAATGACATATTTGATTATTCTAGTATCTACTCGCTTATTATATTGGCTATAAAAACGATCGGCCTTTTTATACTCATGCAATTATAGTTTAATGTTTGTAACACAGCGAAAAAAGCCATCCCGTGGATTGAGCTAAGGCTGTCTTCCTGGGGTACCACCGCAGTATGTAAATTAAACCTTCTTTAAAATAATATTTTGTTTTATGTGTAGATACAAAAATTACAAAAATATTCATTGAACATTTATAGAGTTGTTACCCCTTGAGGGCAGTAGCTCTTGGCCGTATCATCATAATAGCAGTTTTTAACGATTCATAAAATCCGTTAAAGTAATACCAGTGAACGCTTTTTCCAAAAGACTTTTCGTGGTATACGCCAGCCAAGTTGCTAAACGAGAAATTTCTGCATTAATTAAGAACAATAAAAGAGACTTTAGATATCTACCTAAGTTGGCAGTAACGGTACCACCAAGCACCTGTAAAATGTTGAGCACAGTGAATGCTTTCGTGAATGTCGTTGTCGCGATCTTTGGTGGAAAATTGCATTCCCTCGTGGTAAGTGAGTGAATCACCGGCGGTGCCTGAAAAAGATCCCACCGATTCCAAGGTGTAATTGTTGGCCTCATCCCCGACACGGAAATTGTCGTACATCTCGTAGCGCTGCTCTCCTTCGTAATCCTCCATGAGGACCAGCAGTTCCTGGCGTTCCGAAGAACTCAATGCATGCAGCTTGTCGAGTCCCACGAAGTATTCATTGTAGACTTGGCCAAAGCCCGCCTTGTAGTCCTTCCATTCGCGGTAAAAGTCTTCGCTGCCATCGGTTCGTCTCAAAATTATAGTCCATCCTCCGCCATGACTCTCCTGATCACAGGCCACCTTAAAGGGTTTCTGACTGTACTCAGGAACACGGATCACAGTAACCCCGCTCTTTTGCGGTTCCTGCAACGCTTCGTAGCAATTGGCGGGATGAGGACCCGTGTCGGGCTGGCAAGACTCCTCCAGTAGATCCGCCTGGCGCTCTTGTTCCGCACTTAGAACTAGCAACCAAAAACAAGTAATTACAAAGACTTTAAATAAATATTTGTTTAAATATTTACCGCACAGAAGCCAACTCTGAGCTTAATGCTGCTAAATTGTCGCAAATCGATGAAAGAGTACACAGTTCGTTATTATTTTTGCTGGTCAAAGCACTTGGGTGGTCAGGAGCATTCTTAGACAAAATGTTCCCCTGACGCTCTTGTTCCTCTCTATTTAAGGAATTTGAATCATTATAAAAGCTCGAAAGAAATTTTTACTTATTTTGTTTAAATGTTTACCGCACATCCGCCACTTGCGATCTTATCAGTGCAATATTGTCACAAATCGACAACAGCGTACATACTTCGTTCTTATTTTGGATGGCAAAAGTATTTGAAATTAACAACGAAAAAATTAGAACTAGCAACATCTTGACTTGTCTAAAATAGTTTAAGCACTGAGCAGCCGTTCTCTAATAAATGGCCATTTAAAGATGTGTTTTGCAATGCTCATATCTTATCGCAATAATCTAATCCATCGTATTTTTTAATCACTGGCAAAGGGTATCTGAATGTTGGCTATTTATTAATGGATTTAAAGCATGTGAATTTTATTATCATTTCTTTTATTTTTATCAATTATAACGGTGGTTTTCCCGAAAAATCTCTATCGCTCCTCTATTTTCATTTAATCCAATATGTAGGCGCTAAAAGTTCAAAACTTTCACCCAACCACCGGATAAATAAGTAACCTCATCAATTAGTCAAGGCGTAGCCTTAGCACCACTTATTACTAATTCACGCCTACGGCAAAAAGCAATGACACAGGACAAAAATGTAGAGACAGAACTACAGGCGAAGGACGGTTAGATAAATAGAGAGGGACCGAGTCATTTGTCACTGTGAAATTTATTAAAATGATTATCTCGTATCTACATTTCGCACGGAATGCCTAATTTTTTCCCAGGACAAACCAACACGCGCCTCCTTCTGACTTTCAGTTTGTACATCGCCGTGTGGTTTTTTTTTTTCTTTGTGGTTTCTTATTAGGGGTACTGCGGCAGTTTTTGCCAATTTGAGTTACTGATAAGGACAACAAAAGCCAAGGCCCAAAAGTGTGTATAAACACTTAGAGAATTTGTTACAGAGGATTGTGATTTTTTGTATGATTCAAAGATGTTGAAGAATTAATTATTAAGTTAAAGTTTAAGGACTATATTTATTAAGATTAAAATAAACCTTCTTTTTATTTTATTTCTATGATAAAATTTAAAATCCACATATTTTACTTAAAGTATGTTCTTCAATATTTAAAATACATTAAGATAAATTCTAAAATAACAAGACTCGTTCCAAAAAAAACCCGAATAAAAATTTATTTCTCAATGAAAATTTTATACCAGCCAAAATGCATTTTTATTTATTTTTATTTAATCTGCTTAAAAGTTCAAGACAAATTTTCTTGAGTGCCTTTGGGTGGAATTTTCGGGCCCTTTGTCTGGGGCCATAGTTTAATTGTGACATCTGAACAACACCCCCAAAAAACCCCAATCCAGAATCGTCCCCCCTCAGGGGAGGGCAATTAGTTGAACTGCGCCCTGGGGAATTGCGATAATTAAAATGCTTCCGCTGCTGCCGCTACATGCGGAAATATTTTTTAAGCAACTAATCAGATTGCTCCTATATCAACTCTGTGCTCTCCTTTAGTCCCTTTGTGTAAGTGAAACGAAATCAACATTTGCATTCGATTCGATGGCAAAAAGCACTTTAATTTATTTACCCCCATTTGAAAGTCATTTTACTCTAATCCTATTAATTCAAATTCAAACAGTTTTACACCATCAAGTAGAATTGCTTTTCGAAGGGGGGCTAAGGAGTGTTTGGCTGTTCATTTTGTTGGCGTAGAAAAAATTGAATTGCATTGTTTTTTGCTCAGAAAATATTCTGGCTTAGCAAAAGGATTGTGAATGGAATTTATTTTTTCTCAAAGCGCTTCTCTTTGGACTAGGACACTAACTCTAACAGGGACAAGGGCACGGGCACCTGGTGCAATCAACATCGAAAAGCCAAACCAGAAAATCCAATCACAGCGACAGCTTTTCCGACTGACTTTTGAGTGTTTGATTTCGATTAATACGACTCGTATTCACGGTTTTAGGTGGATTGATAGATCTGAGGGAACTATATTTGGCACTCGAGGAATTACAAATAAAAAAAAAAAACAAACCCAGCTATTTTATATAAGAAAATATATAATTTAAGGTATAAATATTCCAATTAAATAGTAAGAAAGCGTTTCCGAATTCCAGCCAATAAATTAGGAGAATATATTTCATTTCCTTTTCCAATGAATAAGCAAGTATATTATGCCTCTAAAAACTGCTCTCCTTTATTTTTCTACAATCTGAATATATGAGTATTTTAATTTAATTTAAGCCGCAGGCTACACCTCATTTAAATGCATTTCAAGCAAGTGAAAAACCCCGCCAACATCATAATAAAGATGAATTTTTGTAGATTGTGTATTTTTCCAGTTCGTGTAGCAATTTCTTGCCGGAATTCCGTTTGCCCATAGTTCCCACCGAGTTGATTTTCGGCTTTTATTATGCCTTAGGCACAGTGTAGGCGAAATTTATATAATGAGAGCACACTCCGTGTATATATAAAAGTGCGTACATAGCAGCTCTTTAAGACTTCTCTTTTTTCGGGGCCAGCACGCCATTAAATATGCAGCAGACGATCCTAAAACACGTATCATCCTCTGATGCTGCCGCAGCTTCGCACTTTCGTTGCGCTAAATGAGTTTCAGCTGCAAAATTAAAAACTTTATCAGCGGCAGGAGGCCTTAGGTGAGTGTGTGTGTGTGCGTGGTGAAAAAACTTGAAACTTTTCATGAAGTTAAAGCAAGGTAAAATCAAATTATTGTGGTTGCTCGCAGGCTGGCAAAGGATTACGCTATGGTGGCGCCTTTCCAGAGCCTCCCGCATTTTCCACCCGGCACATACCATGCCGGTTTCCTTCCATTTTCCACCTGTAATCCAACCTGACGGCATTGCATTTTCGGATGGAGCAGCAGCCCCAGACAGAGAGACGCCGACTCCACAGCCAGACAGTTAGACTCGCCTGGCTGCCTGTTCACATGAAGTTGGCGCATTCTAATTGAATTTTCACTTTTTCCCAGGACTTGCCGCTTTCCCTCGCTCACCTCTGTGCGACTACGTGACGATGGCCTGGCACAGAAATTGAAATAATTATTTTTAATCTTAAGTACGACTTGCGCGTAATGAGATTTGGATTATCGCGGCACCCTTTTTTTTTGCCCAGCTCCCTGGTAGACACATGAAAAATGAAACTGATTACTATGAGAGACGCATACAAAAATGTGTATAAAAGTGTTACAAAGGAAAATAAATCATCACAAAAGCAGAAAATCCTTTTTATTGTGTGCCGAAAATAATGACTAAATTATGCAACTTAACTGTGAAGGAACTTAATTATTAAAACATTGAACTGCAACGAATATTTTAGTACCAGAATCCTACTTTAAAGTTACCTAAGAAATTGAACGTAACAAAAAGATAACTAAGAAGAATATTTATTAATTATTTAAATATTTGCTGTTTTACTAATGATTAAACTTAAATAAGCAGAAATAACTAAAGTATAACATGACTATAAGAAAATAAATAGTGCCGAAAACGATTCAACAAAAATTAAACAGTTTGCTTTTAAACGCTTAGTAAAGATATTGTGAATATTTATTTAAAAAAACCTTTCAGTTATATTTCTTGAAATTCTATATCCAAAATTTCTGCTTCTGTGATTTATTCAGGGATCTTAATAATCCCTACGTGTCCTATCCTTCAGGGCTTGCAACCGCGGAGTGCTCGTCGTATTATTACCACTGACTTTATCAAGGAACATAGTTGATGATTCAAAGGAGTTCAGAGAAACGTCGCTTTCACTGCCATTGCCTTTTCCCTCGACAAATTCAAGTAATTTCAATGCAGTTTCCAACCGACGACGATTTTTCCTGTCAATAGTAATTGTAAACAAATCGCTTTTTTTGCTTTTAAAGGATCCAGAAGACAATTCGCTTTCCGATTCTTCATCGGATTCAAAATCAAAGGAGAAGTCCGCTTCAGGATTTTTGGTGCCACAGAAGTTTCTGATTCGCTAGACTCAGTCTCTAAACTACTTTCTTCTGCCTCTCGATCTTCTTTGTCATATTTTGGATTATCCAGATTTTTCAGATCCCCATCTTCTGTCTCCGGTTGACCAAATTGGCAGCTGCCTCTAAAGCCGAATTCACCAGATCCAATTCAAAGTCGCTCAAGTCACTATGGCTCCTCAGTGGGGTCAGTTTCTGGCTTCGCGTATAGCCGAAATCGTCAACTTTATTTCTAATATTTCTTTTCGCCATAATCAAAAGAATTTACTTCGTTTTTACTTTGCCTCGGACTAATATTATTTTACTTGCGATTTTGATTTTGTAAGACATAAATCAGTGAGTGAAAACTGAAACTCGATTCGTCTTTGATTTGCCTGACTTGGCCTACGTTGGTGCATAAATTGCCGGCAGGCTGGAAAAACTTTGCCTCGATCTTCCTTAGCCTGGCAAATATTGCATTTTCATTAAGTTAAAGTTTGGTTTTAGTTTAATTTTTTCTTACCCTTTGCGGCTTCCTTCTCTCCGTTTACTTAAAAACTTTTGCGGCAAGTTTTCGGTTCAAAGTTTGCATGTGTCTGTCTGTCTGTCAGTCTGTGCGTGCTAGTGTATGGGTGATGTGGGTGTGGCTGCTGTGTGTGAGGTGTGTGTGCGTGCCAGCGCGTGTTATAATCATGTGCGCAGTCAAAGCAAAATGACGATAGCATTGACGCTCTGGCCCAAACTTTTGACGGGCCAAGTTGCTTCGGGCCAAGTTGCTGCCTGCCAGTTGCAGAGCAGCCTTTTCCCAAACAATTTCCCACCAATCTAAGGCGAATTTCTCAATAGCAAACAAGCTTAAGTTAGTAAGGCTGATTAAGACAAGTGCTTGGGCTAAGCGGTCTTTAGAAAAAGTTATGGATATAATTTAGGATGTCTGGTAAAAGGTCAGTTTAATTTGTAATTAGAAGATTTATAAGTACGAAGGGGTAATTATGAGATTGGTTTTTCAAAGGAAGAAAAAGTAAATCTCAAGTTCAAAGTAAATTTAATAGAGCCTTTAATAAAATCAAATCCTTAATATATATAAATATTTATAGACTTAAGAGAAAATATTAATTGATTTCCCATATAAATAAACATTTGTAAAATTTATCAAGGAGTTCATGATTTAATTAGTTCAGATTTATTATTTAATTAGATTCAATAGTCGTTTTTTGATTTTTTTTTTCTAAAATGTATTTCTTTTATATAATAAATAAAATAATAATTTCAAAAGGAGGAATTAGATAAATTTCTATCTGAAAGAATTAAAAAAAAAATCAAGGTACAAACTGACAATTAAATAGGCACAACGAAAGTTATTTATTTATTTATTATTAATTTATTTACTTATTAATCTTATTATTCTAAATATTGCCTTTACAATCCAACTAAATTAAAAATATATTCCCCTTATCGCGTTCATGCGTTTGCTGACTCCGTGGTTTCATAAGAATAATAAACCGAAAGGCACGAGAATTTAATAAAAGCCAAAGTCAAACTCAAAACCATTTTCACACTTGGTCGATCGTTGACAATAACCAAAATTGAACAATTCTTTCTATCAGCGCACTTTCGCACTTCATATTTGGAAATAATCTTTTTTTTTTTGTCAAAATGAAATGAATAAAATATTAGGTGGCTAACAGGCGACACAGACAGAGTGGGTGGAATTTTGCCATTGTCGTTTTTTTTTAATAAACTTTGGCAAGTTCATCAAAAATCTTCTGGTTTATCAATGTGCGGACGGGGAATATTCGCCATAAAAGAAATTGAATTTTTATACACTAATAGTTGGTCCAATCGCGTTTTCGCTAAAAATATTCCTATTGTGCATTTTGGCTTTGATTTCTTTCGGAGCTCAGGTTGACTTTGGGGTCTTTTGTCTTTTTTCGATTTCAATATTTTATCAGGGTTATGAAAAATAAATGAAATGAAATTTTTATGCTAACGCAATTGTTATTGTTAACGCATTTCGCGGTTCAATTCAATGAGAAAAGATTTTTGCCTTCCATGGGAAACGGTTTTATTTATGGAAAAAACTGCAAGGGATTTATCTGAATTTTGACTAACGAAAAGCATAAACAAATTAATGATGAGTGGAATTTTTTACCCGCAAATTGCTAAATTTTAACAAACTCACACTAAAAACTCTATTTATAGCATTTTTTTGTTTATGTTTGAATTGCTTCTCCATATAGGTTTTGCACTTGTTCTGGCAACGGAATTCAACATCGTTGACCCAAATATGGATACAGGTCCTTGAGCACTCAACAACTTGTTGGGTCATCCCTTCTGCCCAATGAGCAGAACTGCTTCTGGTCCGGCAATAGACACGGACACGGGACTTGGAACTGGGCAGCTGCTCTCGAGTTCCACTAAGCACATCATTATGTTGGCTCAACTTTCCGATCATTTTAATTACCCGCCCATCCTGGCCGGCTTCTGTTCCCAACGCTTCGCCCCTCCGCCTTTTTTTGTTCAATTCCTTTAATGGAATACTGCATTAATAAAAATACGTTATGAGCGCATAATAGAAATAAAAGCTAATGTAATTACATGCCGCACTTGCTTCGCCTTGTTGCAGTGCAGAAGTACGAGAGTTTCCGCCTCTGCCATTCTGCAAGCGAAAATACTAAAAATTTAATTCCACAGTTAGAGCCAGTTGAGCGGCAAAAGGTGAGGCGGAATGGGTATTTGGGAATTAAGAAAGGGTTTACGGGCACATTAAACAGATTTAACAATGCAGCATTCCGAGGGGAAACTTTAGCTGCTTTAATTGCAATTAATGCTTCTTAATGAACTCAGCTGTGATAAATACCATTAAGTTATTTAATTGATCACTTTAATAAGCTTAAGTGCCAATTGATTGTTAAGGTTTGTAGAAATGTCAATGAGAAAGTTTGACTATTTAAGTGTGTGAAAATTAATTAATAACCAAATCGTTTAATAAATAAATATAATCTAACCGAAGTCTACAGGGTATAAACAGCTTAGGGTTTCCAGTAGATTTTTGCATTTCTTGCACTCGCTTTTCCTTATATTTCTGTATAAATTTTTTATTTCTTTATTTTTTCCCAACGACTTGCAGTTGTTGTCGACTGCTGTTGGGTGCTTAAAAGCTTTGCATTAACTATTAAACGCAACTTGAATCGCATAACGGTGCTTGGCACACAAAGAGGGCGAATTTAGGGGGTGAGCCCAGAGAAGGGAAACGCAAACAAATAGAAAATTGGTGTCAGCGAAAGTGGCCGGCGGCATTTGAAGGAGGTTACGGGAAGTAAGGGGAATCCCCTAACAATTCCAGCCAAATTATGGCTAAGGGCGGACAAAACTTCCACGCTTATTGTTAGCTGATTTGCGCCAATAAATTTGAAGCCAACCAATGGCAGGTAAACAAATATGTGTTCGAAGGGTACAGAGTGAAAAAAGGAAGCAGCCCTAATTCGGATGGGAACTTATTTAATTTTTTAAATAAAATATCTGCAAGCTTAAATGTATTCCTTTTAATTTATTTTCGTATGATGAAGGTAGAAACCTTCAGTCGATAAAGACTTAATCTTACACAGAGATGAAGTTATATAAACTATAATAAAAATTGGAAAGCAATTAAATTGTTGTAAAGACTTAAAAAAAATCACGTTTCCTTTTTTTTTTGTTGAATATAAAATAGTTTGCAGATTTAATGGCATTCCTAAATTATTTATCATAAATTAATAAATAAATCTATAAATTCATATAAACAAAATATGGTTAAAACTATGATAAATTAAATTCATATTAAAAAAAAATATATATCTCAAATGGAAAAGGGAGATGACGTAATTTAAATTTTTAATATTCCCTTAATAAACAAGTAAACTTTTTATTACTTATATTGATAAATTAAATCGACCTTTTATTTAAAAGCAAATAAATGTTACCTATTTTTCTCAGTGCATCGAAACTCGTAGGTTTTCCACTAAATAAATTTTATTTATTCTTCTGC